>CM031860.1:4819076-4894892 GCA_018697195.1 Certhia americana
CATCACATCACATCACATCACATCACATCACATCACATCACATCACATCACATCACATCACATCAGCACTACCAGGAATCGCCATGCAGGCAGCAAGGTGATGGTCACTTTTGCTTGGGCTCCCAATTGAACCTAAATTTTCAACCCTAGGATTAAAAACCTTTAATACCCTCTCATACAACTCAAGAATATTTGCTGTTTCATGGCAGGGTGGTATCCATCTCTGTGTACCATTTTGCCACAGCTCCAAGCAGAAGTCAGCCTAAGGTAGTTGCACTACCTCAAAACCCTTCCAGAAAAGATTTAGTTGGGGGAGCACAGAGAATTATTGGGCTGGCAAAAGCCTGTATTTTCCTGTGACCTCACTCAACCACTGCATAGAGCCTGGAGATAATTCCGTCTGCCTGGGCTCTCACAGCACTAAAACTTGTTGTAAGGTAGCACTGCAACCAAGGTATGGGAAGTTTGGGAAAAGGCCACTCAAAATTCAGAGACACAAAAGCACTGCCATGAATTTAGGAGACAGGAGACTTAGCTGAAGCGCAGTAGGCAAACTCGAATAATGTTTGTTACTAGCACAGCCAAGCCAGCTGCCCACAGTATTCTCTGTGAGAAATGATAAGAAGTTTTAGAAATATGGGAAAATCAGGAGACAAAAGCATTTCAGTATATTGAATGAAGTCATTAAAAGGCATACTTATTCAAATTCAATTTAAAGACATTAAGTACTGTTAGAACAGATGTTTCCCTATGGTGACCACATGAATTCTTGGCTTATTTAGTGGACAGTGGAGCCCACTGTCGGTGGCATGTACTCCGCCTTCAGCTCCCAACAACTCCATCCCTTTTCTTCCCTTTCTCAGGCTTCAACGGCTGCATTTCCTACATCAAGTACGGTGGGGAGAGCCTCCCCTTCGCTGGCAGGTACAGCCTGGCCACGCTCTCCAGAACTGACCCCTCGGTGAAGATTGGCTGCCGCGGCCCCAACGTGTGCGCCAGCAATCCCTGCTGGGGCGAGCTGATGTGCATCAACCGCTGGTTCGCCTACCAGTGTGTCCCACCGGGCGCCTGCGCCTCCAGCCCCTGCCACAACGGCGGCAGCTGCGAGCCCGGGCCACACGCCAGCTTCACCTGCAGCTGCCCCGAGGCCTACGCGGGACGGACGTGTGAGACCGTGGTGGCCTGCCTGGGGGTCCTGTGTGCCCCTGGCCATGAGTGCAGGGCGGGCATCAACGGTGGCCACGTGTGCCTGCCGTCCCCGCGCCCCACCGAGTTGTCACTGCCGCTCTGGGCCGTGCCAGCCATCGTCGGCAGCTGCGCCACAGTCCTGGCACTGCTGGTCCTCAGCCTCATCCTCTGCAACCAGTGCCGGGGGAAGAAGGCGAAGGGGCCCAAAGAGGAGAAGAAAACGAAGAAGAAGAAAAAAGGGAGTGAAAATGTGGCGTTTGATGACCCTGACAACATCCCACCCTATGGTGATGACATGACTGTCAGGAAGCAGCCCGAAGGGAACCCGAAACCCGACATCATCGAGAGGGAAAATCCTTACCTCATCTACGATGAGACAGACATCCCACACGCCACGGAGACAATCCCCAGCGCCCCGCTGGCGTCCCCTGAGCCTGAGATTGAGCACTATGACATTGACAATGCCAGCAGCATTGCCCCCTCTGATGCGGATATCATCCAGCACTACAAGCAGTTCCGCAGCCACACTCCCAAGTTCTCCATCCAGAGGCACAGCCCGCTGGGCTTTGCCCGGCAGTCCCCCATGCCTCTGGGAGCCAGCAGCCTGACCTACCAGCCTGCCTATGGGCAGGGCTTGAGGACAACGTCCCTGAGCCACTCGGCGTGCCCCACTCCCAACCCCCTGTCTCGGCACAGCCCTGCGCCCTTCTCCAAATCCTCGACATTCTACAGGCACAGCCCGGCCAGGGAGCTTCACCTCGCCATCAGGGAAGGGAGCCCGCTGGAGATGCATGGCGATGTCTGCCAGCCCGGCATCTTTAACTATGCCACGCGGCTGGGGAGGAGAAGCAAGAGCCCACAGACCATGGCAAGCCATGGCTCCCGCCCAGGGAGCCGCCTGAAGCAGCCCATCGGGCAGATCCCACTGGAGACGTCTCCCCCCGTGGGGCTGTCCATTGAAGAGGTGGAGAGACTGAACACCCCTCGCCCCAGGAACCCCAGCATCTGCAGCGCAGACCATGGCCGCTCCTCTTCGGAGGAGGACTGCCGGAGGCCTCTGTCCCGGACGAGGAACCCAGCCGACGGCATCCCCGCGCCCGAGTCCTCCTCCGACAGCGACTCGCACGAGTCCTTCACTTGCTCCGAGATGGAGTATGACCGGGATAAGCCCGTGGCGTACACCTCCAGGATGCCCAAGCTGTCCCAGGTCAACGAGTCGGACGCAGATGACGAGGACAACTACGGCTCCAGGCTGAAGCCCCGGCGGTACCCGGGGCGCCGTGGCGAGGGCGGGCCCGTGGGGGCACAGGCAGCCAGCACTGCGGCTGGGGAGAGCTCCCTGCCTGGGAAACTGGGCCAGCAAGCGGGAAGCTTCAACTGGGACAACCTCTTGAACTGGGGCCCGGGCTTTGGGCATTATGTGGATGTTTTCAAAGATTTGGCATCGCTTCCTGAAAAAACAGCAGCAGCAGCAGCAAGTGAAGACAGCAAAGGTGGTACAGCCAAGCCTGTTTCCAAGGAGGGGGAAGCAGAACAGTATGTATAGGCTTTGTCTCCTGGTATTGCCACAGTGCAAAGCCACGGGGACTGCTCAAACCATTATATGGTTGTAGAAAAGCCAAGGTCAGCATCTGATCCCCAGGCCAGTCTGGTTGGAGGAGACTTTAAAAATAATAACCATTATGCTGCTGAAAGAGACTGAAGACATTTTTAATTTAATTATGCTTGGATGAATTTATTTCTCCTGCATGCATTGTATTTGCAAACCAGATATTCGGCATGCAGCCTTTGGAAAGGGTTTTCCTATTTACCGTTGTTTGGTTTGTGATTCTTAAATTAATAATGCTTTGTTCTGAAAATGAACTAATGTTTTGTTTCAATTGTGAAGGATGTGCATATTGTCTCCAGCTACTAACGTTTTACAATGCAAGAGTACTGAGGATTCCATTTTCCTTAATAAGTGCATGGAAGTAAGATGGTGAATGAAGGGTAGTGAGGTGTCTCAGAAAATGTAGTTACCATATCCTGCAGTTGCTCAAATGTGACTTTATGGATGAAATCAGCTTGAATAATTGCTGGCAACAGTGCTTGGTGTAAGTCTTATTCCATACAAGAGGTGCTAGAAGCAGCTCAAGCCAGTCAGCACTTTAGGAGTTTTTTTGTTTTTTTTTTCCTTTTCAGCTCGTTTATTTGTTCGTTTCAGGTTTCTTTATCTTTTTTTTTTGTTTTGTTTTGTTTTGTTTTGGTTGGTTGGTTTGGGGTTTTTTTGACAAAGTTGTGTGAGAGCTTCTGAATCTCTAGGAAATGTTTTTGGGGATGCTTAGTTAATCCTGGTCCCTTCCTGCCCCCCTTCAGTGATTCCTGATGGTCAATTGTCAACCCAGCTCAGCCCCCTGGCTCACAGCAGCGAGGAACAAACCTGTCCATTCCCACATCTCTTGGTCTCTCAGCTTGGCTGTGCTGCTGCTGCAGCCTCTGCTTCTCCCCTGATTCCATTTTCCCATCTGTACTGTGGAAAGGTAGGAAAAACACTTGGTTCCCATCCTCACGGGGGGGGTGAGAGGGCTAATTAGTTAACTCGTCTGAAGTGCTTCAACATTATAAAGCACTATAATAACTATTATCATAATTATTATTAAAGCACTGCCTAGCCTCTGTGACCTTGGAGTGGCATTTTCTGCATTCTATGATTTTCTACAATGGAAACTTTGAAGAATTATTTATTGTATAGAAAATAACTGCACTCTAGCATTTTGGAACGGATATGAGGGAAAACTACTTGTAGATTCATTAACGTAGCTTACCAGTTGTCCCCAATTCCCTGAAGTTGTAGGTGAAGTAGAATCTCACAAAGTCCTTACATCTTCATGCAGATCTGATGAACCTATTGTACTGTGTAAAAACTTCAAATTTTTTTTTTTAACCTAAGCTGTGTTTTTATATCAATATTTTCCTATGCTGAATAGTTTTCTTACTTTCAGGGAAGGTAAGAAAAATACTTTTTTTACATTTGTTACTTATGTAACATCCATATTTTTCACATTTTGATAAAATTGTAACATACTGTATGCTTTCTACCTGTAAATGCCAATAATAGAATTAAAATATTTATTTAAAATCTTTAGTGTGTGTTATTGGGAACCTTTTGTCCTTTCTCACTGATTTCCACTCTCTAATCTTTACTTCTGGGGTTTAAGTTATAAAGTTTTTAAGCTATATAAATTTTAAAATCAGAAAACAAGCTTTAAAAAGCAAATATGTATCTCAGGAAGATGGAGAAGAGTATCATGAGGTTGTTGAGCCTAAGACAATGTCCAAAAGTACCAAATCTACTTTCATATTTCTAATAAAACAATAAAAACTGTGGTTTAGTCCATAGGGTTTTATTAGTAGCAACTGGTTTTGCATTTGTTAACCACGATTTCCACCTCTGCTCCAATCTGGAGCTCTCCAGTGCACAGACAGTGAGGAGTGTGAGAACAAGAGCTTTCTGTCATAAAGCAGCAGTTGAACAATAAATAACTGCATTCTTTTATACTTACAAAGGGATAAATCAGACTTGGACAACTTCTTGGAGAATGCAGAGAGTGAAAAAGTTAAGGCTGCAGGCATTAGGTGAGTTCTGAGAAAAAGAACAACAATTCAAGGAGGGAGGTTATGTGTTACTTGTTTGGTTTAGAGTTTATTTTGTCTCAAAACTGGCAATGAAGAACCAGCTTTTTTTGGCTAAAAGTGCTCCCAACTTCATCATGCCCCACAAAAGTGAAAAGATAATTGGCCAAAGCCTATACTGGTATGTATGTAAGTAGTTTCATCTGAAATAACATGAGTTCCACAAGTGATTTCAGAGTTTGAGGAGCTGCTGTAATTAAACATCTGTTAAAAAGCTGTATGTTTAGTTTGAATATTATCCTTTAATACAAACAGTACCACATCCAAGCAGTGATTTTAATAACACATGAAAACTTTTACAAATGAAAGCTTTTGAATGTAACGCCTAACATATTGAGGGCTGTGTTATGCCAGTTAAGTATTCTTAAATTATCAAAAAGTTTTGCTAAAGAGGAATGTGCAGTGTGGACTTCCACAAAATACATGTCATAACGTTAGCACAGTTCACAATTTATCGAGTAGTAGTGTGTTCCTCTAAATTTTGACACTTTTTGGTAAACAAATGTGTATTTTACTGGTTTCTTTCTCTCCCTGTTTCTGAGAGGCATAGAGATGTTTTTGACACTTAAACATATGATCCATTCCTGCCTTTTTTTTTTTTATAATTCTTTCATGATGAGGATCAGCAGAGGTTTCCAAGTGAATCATGCGGAGCAATCATCCAAAGTTACCGTTGTGAGGGAGTGAGCTGCATAATTCCCCTGGTTCATCATCAGAACTACACAGTTCTGTCTCAAGATCTGGGACGTGTTATAAGTCATAAATATGCAGAAAGAAAAACAGTCTGCTGCACTCACTGCGGTGCACGGGAGCCTCCAAACACATCTCGTGTCAGCAGTTTGTCTCTGACCTGTCTTTCTGCTGGTGGGGTGCTGAACGGTCTTTGCCAGCTCAGGTGGAGATGTTTTCTCCTGGTGATGTTACTAGTTAGATGAAAATGGACAGAGAAATGGCAGACTTCACTTGGCATTCTCTTGTTTAGAGAATGGAAAGGAAAATGTGAAAAGGAAAATACAAGAATATTGTGATTTGTGGTAGATGAATAAATGCATAAAAGGAGTGAAATATAGATTTATCTGATTCAAGATCGTTCAGTATTTTTTCATCAAAGTTTTGTAACTCTAAACCACGGAATTATTAGTAAAATGCATTACATTGAAAAGTAACATAAAGTCCCACATTTTGGTGAAAACATCCCCCATCAAAGATCGGACTGTGGGTCTATGCTGCAGATCACAACCTGTGTCAGGGAATATTGGTTAGCAGTGCAAAATCCAGCTGGAGCCACATTATTCTAGTCTGGGAATGAGAAGGCTTTGGGCTGGAAGGGTGTGTGGGATCTCACTGATGTCTTCAAGAGCAGGGGGTGGAGCCAGCCAAAGGACTCGAGCTGCCAATGTTCATAAGGTAAATTAAATGTGGTGGAAGCTCTTTGAGAGTGCCCTGTGTTTTTGTTGTAAGCTGTGTTTATGAAACACAAAACTCAAGTAATAGTGTTACTCTTCAGTGTTATGATGCGTAAACGGTGTTTTCTTAACTGAATTCTAGAAGAGGCTTGTAACCATGGAGCCTTTGAAATTAGGAAGGGTAATAGAGAAAAGATGATTAAGAGAAAACATTGCTATTTTATGAAGGAGGACTGAGGAAAAAAGTGAAAATGTCTCTCTTTATCATCATCACATTTAAATGTACTTTATCATCCTAGCATTTTACTGTTCACCATTTTATCCTTTTCTATGACCATCTGTGTATTCCACCATGCTTTCCTCTGCTCTGTGAAATTAGTTCTTTGTTCATTCCAGTGTGCTCACTTGACATTTCTACAAAGAGCGCTTAATGAGGATGACTGAAAGCTTGTGTTTAGGTTGTCAGCACCACAACCTGTCTTTTTTTGAAGATTTAGATATTTGCACTCAACTGCCCTTTCCTACATTTTGCATGAACCTCACCTTCCATTCAGCCATCTTATAAGAGGTTTTTACAGCAATAAAATATGGTTGGATTCTTAGTAATTTTTACAGCCTTTTTCCAGTGGCTTTCTGGTTTCATCATCCTCTACTGAGATGGTCAGCAGTGAGTAGAGTTTTTCTAAGTTGTATTTTGAGTTTAAAGGCAAATCTCTGGGATTTACAAAGTAAATCTTCAAGGGACTAGCAAAAAAAAAAAAAGTACTTCCCCACATGGATGACCAGTATCTATTCTTAGTTGTCATTTGCTGGTGGGTAATAAAACGTCTCTCTCCATCTGTCATTCCAAGGAAGTATTTTCAGAAATGTTAAGTAGGTTTTCTTGCAGCTTTCAGAAGTGGTTCCCACCAAGTCCATTTTCTGATGAGAACCCTCAAAGGGAAGACCCTGCGCAGTGTCTTGAGGCAGTCAAACGGCAGCATTCCGTTGGCATCAATAGGGATCACAATGTGCCTGCTTGGAGCTTGGCTTCATCTCCTAACCTCTGGGAAACAGGAATGCTAAACTACATTCATTTAACTTTAGTTTGCATCCTCTCAGAGGGAGCATTTTCAGGGAGTCACCAAACAGCATCAGCTGGAAGAAAGTAAGGACCACATCAGAAAATTTGTGTCAGTCAGGACAAGTCAGTGGCAAAGGGGTTAAAAACATTTCAGTCGTTCTAGAGTGAGCCTCAAGGATAACGTGTGGTATCTCAGATAACTCACACATTGTGTCACCAGTCAGGAGAGCAAAGTGGAGCAGACATTGGAACAGGCTTTCGAGGGAAGTAGTGGAATCATCATCCCTGGAAACGTTCAGAGAAGGATGTGTCACTTGGGGAGATGGTTAGTGGTGGACTTGGCTGGGTTGGAGGTTGGACTCGATGGTCTTGGAAGTCTTTTCCCGTCTAAATGGTTCTGTGACACGTGTGCGTGGCAGCACACGCCCGTGGACATTCATTCCACGTGGCAGTTAATACCCTGCAAATTCCCTGTCAGGACTCCAGGTTTGGAAAACAGATTAACAACCTGCCTCCCCCCAGTCATAAAAGCCCAAGCTGCTGCTCCATGTGGTTCCGAGCATTCCCTTAAAGCCCTGTGACTCCTTGTGCAGCCTGTCAGACAAGGAGCAGGGAAAATAAACAGGTCCCTGTCTTCCCATTTGTTGGCTTATTTCCCCTGAGCCATTTAAAAGACAGAGTCTGATTTAGTAATTAGTGTTTCTCCTTGCATATCTTGTGCAATTAGCTAGAACAGCAAATTAGAGAATAAGAAATAAACATTAATGTAGAGAACAAATATTAATGTAGAAGAACATAGGGGATGAGAAATGGATATTGATGAATCATTCAAAAAGCACATTTTGGTGCAATAATCTAGAATACTTACAAATTCCTTTAAAAGACAACTCTTGTTCAATAATGCAAGTCTTTATTAAAACAATTTGTTAAACCTTGGCAAAGAAACTATGTGACAGCATCATTTTACAAGAATTCCTTGTAGTTCATAGAAAGCTAAGTGAGAGCTTGAATGGTTTGTGTCTCTTAAAACAGCTGACGCTAAGCATATTAAAAAGGAAAATGAATTTTTTTTTTTTTTTTTAATTTATTTTTTTACACCTGTGAATTTATCACAATCATCAGAACAGGCTGGACTTTGTAGAGCTGCATAATCCCATGTGGCAGGGAATGCTTTTTCTGTGGTGGTGACACCTCCCTGCTTTGCAGGAGGGGCTGCAATCAACGTGACATGTTATTCTGAATTCCTGCCAGAGGCAGCTTGCTAGTTTAGAGAAAGAGCAGTGAGTTCTGATAAAGGAAACCCACCCTCAGCCTTGGATTGCTTAGACCACGCTGCTGTCCCAAGGCGGCCGTGGCTTTTGATATTGCCAGGACAACATTCCTAACTGCCTGTGAATTTCTGCCTAAATGCTCTTTCACAAGGGAGAAAATGCTTTTGTGAGGGGAAATTGATTGGTATTTCAGTCTGAGCCCATTGCTGTCACCAGGAGAAAGGACAGGAAAAAGCTTTAGTTTTGGAGGGGCCTTAAAAATGCACCCAGTTCCAACCCCCCTGCTGTGGGCAGGGATGCTTTCCAATAGACCAGGTTGCTCCAAGCCCCAACCAACCTGGCTTCCAGGGTTGGGGCATCTGCACCATCACCCCTGTGTGGTTTCATCTGACTCCTGTTCTGGTTTTGAACTAGAGTCTATGTAGGCAACACAGATTGGAAACTAAGGGGGCTTTTTTGAGATTTAATCAAAGCTGAAAGCTCTCAAAGGTAACATCGTGTAAGAGCTCAATCCTTGAAAAGCCAAAAATTACTGTATCTAATCTACTGGAGCACCCTGTCGTTTCAACAATTGTTTTATGGAATTGCATTAAACTCTGGCTTCCCAGAAATGCCACAGAAAATCCAAATAACCAGATTATTTTATCCATGTCAAATACACTTCCATTAAAATTACCCACAGAGTCTCCAGTGCCCTGGCTGTATTTACAGCACCATCCAATCACTCAAAGCACAAATAGAAAAGAGATCCTGATGGAACAAATAGGTCCCTGAGGATGACAATTGCTCTCTACTGCTCCTGAGGGAGGTCGTTCCTGGTAAGTGCCAGTGATGCTTGAAACTTGTAGCTTTAGTTTTATTACAAAATTCTGTTCCAGCTGAGGCAAATCATGCACTAGGTATGGGTGTCACTTGAAGCTTTTCTAATCCTGTTGTGTCTAGGGATTTGATCCATTTTTTTTTGCAAAAAAGTAGTTTGCGGCTCAAGTCATGTGAAAGAGGTAAGAAATACTGTTGTTACTTCAACAGTCCTGAGTATTGATTGAAGTTTTTAATTGCAGTGAGGTGGGAGTTTATTATGAGGGATATTGTATTAAATTCTGTTCACTTTGACACTTCCTGCTGTTACCAGAAATTCTGTTGTTGTTTGTTGATCTGTACCCCATTAGATTTTCTCAGTGTTGGTTTTATTTACCTGTTCTTAGCATTGAAACTGAGGGCAGCTCTTTAAGAAGCTAATGCTGCAAATAGCATCTCCCTGAAACTTTTCAACACTTTCTGTGGCAAAGGGGGCCCTTTTTTTCATTGATTTGAGTGCACTCACTAAATAATTGCATCTGACGAGTGTCTGAAGCTTTGTCAGAGTTTCCTCTGCCTTCTCATTTTGGTTGCTTCTGTTTTGACTTTAAGATGGCCCTGGATGTTTGTCACGGGAAATGAGCTTGGCTGTTTGCTTTAGTATAAGTGACATTCAATACACTGAAGAGAGAAGTGGAGTATGACAGGTCTGTAATTGGGTCAATTTTTCTTTTTCCATCCATGAAATAGCCAGGCATGTACATATCTAACTGTTCTGCTCATGCAGTACATCATGTCCTGGATTTTAATAGGGTTTCTCTGTAGCTAGTTTTGAATTTTATTTTTTTTTGTACACTTACAAATGGATCTTGTGGAGCACAGAGAGTTTTTAATCTGGAAAATGTCAGTGACAAGAGAAAAGCTGTGGTATGACAACTAAGAGAACCTTTTCCAATTTGTCTGACCAGCACTTCCCTGCCCTTTGGCTGGAGACATTCTCTTGGTGGAAAACAAATCTTTAGATTTTATAGTGCCTGGAAAACAAAGGCAGTGGGCAGAACTGTGGGGTTCCTGAAAAACAAGCAACAGGTTGTGGAGCAAAAATCTGCCTTTGATAAATGGTTTTAATAGGATTAAATAGTGCAGATTCCTGGGTCTAACTACCTCATGGTGTTTTTTGCTCTGAAGGGTTTTTAGTCCTGGTGCAAAACTGGCCTCTTTTTGTTGAAAGCAGAGGCACTTGGCTGGTTTATAGCAGTTGAAGAGCTGGTTCTCTGTGGTTAGTTAAGAACAGCAGCACAGGTCCACAAACATCTGTGAGTAGTTGCAGTAGGGGAAATCTGCATTAGTAGAAAAAATTCTCCCCTGTGAGGGTGGGGAGGCCCTGGCACAGGGTGCCCAGAGAAGCTGTGGTTGCCCCATCTCTGGAGGTGTTCAACGCCAGGCTGGATGGGGCCCTGAGTAAGCTGGGATAGGGGTAGGTGTCCCTGCCCATGGCAGGGAGGTTGGAACGAGATGGTGTTCAAGGCCCCTTCCCACCCAAACTATTCTGTGATTCTGTGATTCTATTGTACCTCCTCTCTTCTACCTAAAAATAGAACTTGCTTCTCTAAAAAAAATTACACTTCTTCTACATCTTTAAAAAGATAATATGTAGGACATCAAGGGATGAGACAAACTGTTTTAGTCCACTGTGGCCTGATATCCAGCTTGTGTGATATTAGCTGATAACACTTCCACGGCACCACTGGATTGCCTCCTCAACTGCCTGAGTACAAGGAAGAAATTAATCCTCCCCTGCCACCCCCAGCCCTGCTTTGTATTTTATACACCTACAGCTGTAGGACATCTGCTGAGACAGAAAATCCTACATAAATAAGATGTTCATGTAAAAAATGTTATTTACATTACCTAAAATGAGAACTGTTAGGGAAATGTCCAAGAGCCTGTGTATCTTTCCTGTGACGGCTGGATGGAGATTCCTAAACAAAAAGCAGCAGGCAACCTAATGGTTTCAAGGGCTCCTTTACATTTTCCTAAATTCTTAAGAGTTCTGTGGAACAAAACTTTTAAAGTTCCTTCTAAGTGGCCCTTTATATGATCTTAACTGCTCTATTATGCTTTACTTTCTTTTGATTCTAGTGGGCTCTTTCCTTTGCTTGTTGAGCATGAAGAAGTGATTGGGAGGGTCACATATGACTTGCAGATGTCCTTCCATACTGACAAAACCCACATGGAGAAGAGAAATCCTTGTCTGCCTTTGAGAAGGCACCTGCAGGGTACAGATTCCAGCGTGAGCCTTTCCTATTGCTTTCCTTTCTTCTGGGCCAAGTTTGCTGCTAAGGTAGGCAGCCATCACGCAGAGCTCTTCTGTCTCACCTTTTTACTTCATCCTGGGCTCCCTTTCCCTTGGCTGTGCTGATCTCACATGTAGACGTGAGTGGCACACAAGGAGTTGCCTATGGATCATGATCAGTTTTGTTCTGGAGCAAGCAGCCTCCAAGTGTGCCAGGTCCCAGTGCCGATCCAGCGAGCGCAGTCAGCAGGGGAAAACATACCATGTCAGCAGGGTAATGTGAACAAATAAAACCAACAAATTATTTGTGGTTGGATGTTTGTTTCATGACTCTTTTGTCACTCAGCCACCCTTCTCTTCATCACTTTTTTTTTTTTCGTTCCTGCTAAACTGCTCTGACATATTTCCACTCCATACATCACTGAGGATTGCTGCCCTGGGAGCGGCTGCGGTAGGACAAATTCTTTCCTCTTTATTCCTGATTTCTGGCATTTATAGAGAGGAAATGACCCTTCACAGTGCGGCTGGGTGCTCCTGGGGCTCAGGGATCACCTTGCAGCTCTTCAGCTGGCCATGTTCAACTAGCACTCCAAACCTACTTGCTCACCGCAGAATTAAAGGGAATAATAATAAAGGTAATAGTAATACAATTAATAGGAGTAATAATAAAGGTAATAATAACAGAACAATAAGCACAAGCCAAATTGTGAGGTCTCCTGTTGCTGAGGATCATGCTATGTTTTGAGGATGTTCTGTCATTCTCATAAAATCTGGTCATTTGCAAACTATGTTGACCCCAAATATTTAGAAGTTCCATCAGGCAGTCAGGTGTTTTAGGTTATCCCTGACAGTTTGAGCTCAGCTATCTAGAGCCTCCATGATGCTTTGGAGCCACTGCAGGACTTTTGTGTTTGCAGCCCACTTGGAGCTGATTTACATGTCGGCATCCCCATTTCCCAGCTGGCTTCCCAGCAGCAAATCAAGCAGAAGAGAATCAAACCTGGATTCTTGAACGACCCTGGGTGTTTAGTGGAGCTCACAGACTAGAACCAGCAGGCCTCCTCATTCCCAGAGCCATATCTGATTTCAGAGCAGTGTGAGGGGTACCAGGCTGGTGGGTAGAGGCAGACTGCAACAGTGGGAGGGCCACAGCATAGGAGAGCATTGCTACTGGGTGCAACCTGAGCAGAACAAGGAGAAAAATAAAGTAGAGGTGAGGCTGCTGCAGGATAAGGCACTGAAACTGCCTAATGGGCAGGGAGGTGCAGACACACTCAGACTGCACGGGGATCTCATTCAGTACAAGGTACCACACGACATTCCTGAAGTTGTGAGTTGTCTGCTATCCCAAAAATGGTGCCTGTGGAAGGATTTCCAGCATTTGGAGTGACAGCAAACACACTGCTTGTCTTGGGATGCTTTCAGGAACACGTGTTTATGGCAGTTGCTGATCCTGGTTTTAATGTTCCCACCAGGCCTGTGCTGAAGGACACACCACACTTAGCAAATGCCTCTTTTGGACCCTCAGTCTTGCTGAACAGGCTAATGGGTGTCTTTGAGTGCAGCTTTTCATTTGGTGCTACTCCTCCGTAAGCAGCTACAATAAAAAGAGCTCAGTCAAACACTGTGTTCCAGGTTTGTGTGCATGAAGACAATGTGCACGTGCAAAACAGGCAGAGGAGAACTTGTATTTTGTTTTCCTAAAAAAAACCACCCAGATGCCATTGCCTTTTACCTTAATAGAAATTCTGATTATTCCACTAACCAGCCCCTGTTTTACCAAAGTCTATCTCTGATTATTCCACAAACCAGTGCCTGCTCTATCAAGGTTTGCCTCTCTGGGGTGTGCTGCAGTGGCTGGGGGCCTTTGCAGCTCTAACCCCCATCACAAACTCAGGTGCCTGGGCACAGAAAACAGGGATGCATTCCTGTGATAGTATTTATAGGTGAGTATAGGTGCTGAGACAACCTCCCTGGGATAAGAGAACCTACTTCATAGGCTGAAGTAGGAGCACATGAAAAGTGATATTGGGTTAAGCAGTAGGATTCAGCTTATAGCATTGAAACTTTCCCCTCTTCAAGTTCTGCACAGAAATACTGCACTAACCTTCATCAGTATATCTAATTAGCTTTCTCCAGGGCCTGTGGGGATTTGGGGTCAAGAATAAAGGACAAAGAGAAACATGTATATAAGCTATGTTTTACACCATAATGACCTGGTCATCCACTAACCAAAAATGCTGAAATAGCTCAGTAAATGAGTTTGCCTGATGCAGAACCACATGGAAGACCCTTTTAAGGAGTTCCCCACTGCAGTCTTGCCACTGTTTTTTTTCTCTGAGGACATCAGCTGTGGTTTATTCCTTTCCTTTCCCTTTCCTTTCCCTTTCCTTTCCCTTTCCTTTCCCTTCCCTTTCCTTTCCCTTTCCTTTCCCTTCCCTTTCCTTTCCCTTTCCTTTCCCTTTCCTTTCCTTCCCTTTCCTTCCCTTCCCTTCCCTTTCCTTTCCTTTCCTTTCCTTTCCTTTCCTTTCCTTTCCTTCCCTTCCCTTCCCTCTCCCTCTCCCTCTCCCTCTCCCTCTCCCTCTCCCTCTCCCTCTCCCTCTCCCTCTCCCTCCTTAAAAAGTGCTACATTCTTGCTGAAACCTCCATTCCCTAAGCAAAGGGACTCACTAGTTCCTGACACTTAAAATACTACCAAAGCTTCCTCACTTGAGTCTCATCTTAGTAATGCATCAGGAGGATTGTAGCAGCCTTTGCCAGAGCAAGTTTCATCTAGAAGAACTCAGGCTATGGGGAGATCCTTTTAGGATGTTCTTCTTAAAGAACTATCCTACAAATCATGGATATCAGTGATATGTGGGTAGCATTGAGGCCCATTTCCTAGTTCCACATTCTGCATAGAACTGGGTAACTGATGTACATTTTGTTGTTCAGTCTTTCCTGGCCTGGGATGACTTTTCCCCCATGTTAATATCACACTTCTTTTAGCAGTTTATGTGCACTATATATAGATGATCAATTACTGCCAGAAACTATAAACCTAGGAAAAAACTTCAGAGAACATGTAGCACTAACCCAAGTGCTGATGGAAGGACAGCCAAAATAAAATGTAACCCTCCCAATGCAACCCCACATGAACCCTCTGCTCTGTCCACAGGGGCCCTGTAGGGAATCACAGAATGGTTTGTGTTGGAAGGGAACTTACAGATCATCCAGTTGCAACACCCTTCCATGGACAGGAATGCCTTCCACTATCCCAGGTTGCTCAGAGCCCCATCCAACCTGGCCCTGAACACTTCCAGGGATGGGGCATCCACAACTTTGTGCATAAAGCAGGGCCCTTCCATGTCTTACTGGGTTTATCATTCCTGGCTAAACTTCTTTCTATAAAATCAAAAAACCTAGCTCAGCATCCAGTGATACCAGAGTATGGAGTTTCAAGACCTAATTACTTCAGTTTGCCTTCATAATAACAGGAAGTGTTGCAGAGCATTGTCAAAATGGCTTATTTCCATAAATACTGTTGGAAGAGTCTGCTGGCATTTATACGGTGAATGAGTTCATTGAAATAAAGATAGACTGATTATGGATTCAGTGGGAGCAAACACTCGACCTTAAAGCAGAAAAAAATAGCAATATTATTCTTGCTATCTGCACATTGTCTTTACAAGAACACTCCTCTTTGTGTTGCTGGGTCGTTCTTTTATTTGGAGGGGAAGGGTTGTTTTTAATGTTCCATGATAAGAAGACCCTGAAAAAATAAATAAGCTTGCTGGGATTGGGGGGAAGGGGGACTACCCTCAGTAAACCATTGTGTTTCCAAAGCTTTCCTCTATCAACAGCCTGGCTCTGGAGTCATGACTCTGGATGTTTATTATTGTATTAGCATTGTATATATTGACAGTCCAACCAGTAAAACTCTGCTAGAGTCATTCCACAAAATGCTGGTGAGAAAAAAACAGCACTGAACCATCCAAAATAGTATTTGCTGGAGCTGCTTTTATCTCTCGAGGAACTAGCAAACTACAGTGATTTTGTTCAGATGGTCCCTTTCTTTCCCATTTCCCCTTGTTTTTTGTGCCTTTCTCCTCTCCTATGTCACTTACTTTTTTTTTTTTTTTTTTTTTTTTAAACCCATGTTGCATCTGCTGGCATCATGTTGGGCCACAGAACACTTGGTTGTATTTTTCAGGAGGGAGGGAGATAACCAAGCTAAAATCATCCCAAAGTGCCTTGCATTTCTATAGTCTTGAAATGCAAACAGAAGTGAAAAAGTCCTCTTCAGAGAGACAAACTGATATTGGCACAGAGTGAAGGGAACAATCTACTGCCTACCCAGACCTCAGTGCTTTGGAAAATGTGTTTGCAGGTTTTCTTCTTAGGCTAAGTTATCTGGATGGTGATACCGATTTCTAGATGCATCCCAGCTGATAGCATCCGATTCCAGGTGCTGGAATCCAATGGGCTGAGAGCACCCATTGCCAGGTGTCCCCTTGATGACTTAAGTTTTAGTTTTTATATTTTTCAGATTCTGTGCTGATTTAGTGTGTAGTTCTGGATTTCATATTAAGTGCTGGTAAGCTCTCTTCACATAGTAGGTAGACAAAACAATTCCTTTTCTAGCTGGGTACCAAGGACAACCAATTAAATTTCAGACCCAATAAACAAAAACAAGTGAAGTGATAATTAAGTACAAGGATGATGGAGCTTCATAACCCAAAGCTATAACTGGGTAATTAACTCCAACATGTTAATGGACAAGAACTTATAAAAATGTGAGACCTCATGATCAGTCATCCATTTTGTGATCATTTTGGGGTGCATCTTGGGTGTAGCCCAGCTGGTCTCTTGTGCTGCCCAGGTGTACCCAGTGAGGCCTTTTGATAAATCCCTACTTTATCCTTTTGCTCTGCCTAGTCTCTGTTGCAGGTCAGCCTCCAGAAGTCATTACCTGACATACCCTGACTGAGAGCACCTTGGTGCAGTGGGCAGGAGTGATGGGGCCATGGCTGCAGAGCCACGCTGGTGCTCTCAGTGACAGAGACAGAACCCAGCACTGCTGGTGTATGAAATCCACCTCAGGCTTGTAGCCTCATAAGGAAAAATATGCCCTAACAGAAGGCAGTAATTGGCAGAAAATAAGGCAGAGGGAGAACTCAGCTCGAGTCTCCATTCTCATTAGTTTTAAATTAGTGGGACTCCATTCACAGGAGTTATTTCTGATGGACTCTCAGATAACTGAGCTCAGAATCAGATGAAAGATGTATAGAAACCTTTTTTGTTTTGTGAGCAGTTGTGTGACATCCTGTGAAAACAGCCTGGAAAATGCTGAACTTTGCTGGGCTGCCTGGCAGCACCATCCAGCACCACCACGGTTCCCTGCCCACAGAAGAGAAGCGAAGTACTCACACATTTCATATCATCCAGAACTCCCCTGGTTTGCTGGGTATCACCATCAAGCACATAATGCCTTGTTTACAGAGGTGAGGAAGGCTCATCAGCAGAATTAATCTGTGCTTTGAGAGGTCTTCTACCCACAAGAAAAACTGCTCGTTCAGCTAAATGCAATTTGCTGATGAATAGTTTGTGATGAAGGCCAGCGCTGCCAGGGTTATTTGTGCTTGTTTTAGTCTATGCACAAGCTGCACTGCTGCTCCTGCAAGCTCTGTTTCTCCAAATGGCATCTTCACTCAGCAGACAAGCTTGTGCTCATAATTAATAATATTTAAAGTGACAGAGGCTCAGTTTCTCCCTACAACATTTCTTCCACTACAGCATTTATGCTGCAGAGATTCATTGACTCCTCTCAGTCAGTACCAGTTAAACATGACCAAACATTACTGGGTTTTGCCATTCCTTATTTTATTGGGATTTTTTTATTTATTCTTGTTTTTTTCTGGCACTTCAGTTACACTGATTGCATTTTAATCAGAGAGAAAATCACCAGAATCTGAGGAGGCAGAAGAACTGAAACCTGATAGAGTCAGTGAATAACAGCAAGCCAGGCAGATCCAAAATGGCTCAACTGGCAGCCAAATTTTCACAGTGTGGGCTTTGCTGGGTTTATATCTGTCCCTCTGTAGTTCTGTCTCAGGCTGCACTATCTCAGACATGCTTGAGGTAACCAGGAGTAGAATTTGATTTAAAAATTAGGAGTGAAATAAAAATAGAGTTACAGTAGTGGAGCTATGAATGTAATTCAAAAACCTTTAGTTATGCTACAGGTAAAATTTGTGTTGTTTTTCTCATTTAATTTGTGTTCATTCTAGTTGTCAGAAGAAAACAGGTGATTTGAAGGAAATAAGAAGTGATTAATGTTTTTAACCCAGAATAGCAAAAGTTATTATTTTGCTTTGAAAATCTGTTTTTGCTAAATAGGCAAATGTTATAAAACCAAATAACTGTACAGTTACCTATATGTATATATATTTATATATATGCACTCTGAACATGCTTCAGGGTTTGCTTCTTGACCATTTGCAGTGATTTAAGGTTCTGGCATTAGCTGAAATTACTTGAAATTATTGAAAATACTTGAAAATACAGTGAGAAAAGCTGTGCTTCAGTAAGGCCTGAAGCTGTTGGACCTTTCCAAGCAGAATAAGATCTTCAAAGTCCCAGAAATCCATCATGAAAGTGTAGTCCCAAACTTACCTTTTAAGGAAGTTTATGATGTTTCAGATAAGACTGGAAAGAATTTCCCAACTTTCCAGCATTTACCCATTTCTATAAACAAATGTAAACCCAAAACCTTTGACAAATCCCTTGAAGGCTTACCCACTGCATGTGCAATAGATCTGGATGCCGTGCCGAGGTGCTCTGCGCTGGAGGGGAAATTCAGAGATGCTGCAGTGATTTCATGACCTAAGTCACTCCTTTTGGTGCATTCCCATGTATTTCTCCTGCAGTCTCCACGCACACAGCTGTGATTCAGCTGGAGCTGGGGAGGGTTTGTTTGCTGTGGCACTTTGGGCAGCCTCAGAGCTGCCTTCCCCCGGGCTCAGCTGCATGAGCTCACTCCTAGCCTGCCCCACGTGTGTGATCCAGCTGTTCCTCGTATGCGTCCTGACCCCAAGCGCCTTCCCTGCTCCCCTCAGCCCCGATTCCCCTTCCAGGTTTGGCTTTGGCCATCAAAATTAGGCATGAGAGACATCACCTGATGGCTTAGAGCCTAAAAAGGAATGAAGGAACTCAGAGCTAGGGGTTGGTCTGGCTGTTCCTGGCGGAGGGGCTCTGGTGCTGGAGGGCTACAGATGGATTTGGACACCAACTCCTTAGGGCTGCAATATTACTTTAATCCTGTGGAAAGTCCCTGCTTTTGAGTACCTACTTTGCAAAGGGATCAAGGATATTGTGTAATGAGGTGTTTGGTGGCCACTTCACAAATATTAAAGTGAGTTTGCTAGGAAGGCAGATGGAATTTCTGCTAATAGTGTCAAATAAATTTTCAACTGGGTGCTCTTCTGAGGGGAAGAAACAAGCAAACAAACAAACAAAAGTTTTCAGTTTTTTTGTTTTTTTTTAAAATTGTGGCCCAACCCATTAACATCAATTCAGCTGCTGGTGCCTTGATCTTCTGCAGAAGGAACTTTAAAGCAAGTGGAAAAAGAGTGAGAAAGGAGGAGAGAAGAGACAAAAGCTGTCAACAGCCCAAATGCTCCTCATGCAAATGCACTTCCTTCCAAGTCAGCTCATCTTCCATTAAGGCTTTCACAGATCAGTGTAAAACAATTATCTGTGAATCTCGAGCCTAACAAAAATAATCCTCTATTGCTCAGCACTTGATTGCAGGTCACCACTGCAATTCTGAACAGAATAAAAGTGACTGTAACCTGCAGGGGAAAAGGAAAGCACATCCTATATGCAGTCTAGGAGGAATCACTGAAGTACACACGTAGATCTGGGAACATAATTTTCTGGTAATTGAAAATCAGATTTTTGCAGTTGGATGAGATTAATTTGGAATTGCTGGATGAAAGTCTCTGTTGTTGTCATCTTCAGAATGGGCTGAGATTCCACTGAAAATTACTGAAAATTGCTTACTGTTAAGTAAACGCATCCTAGCTGTGTCCTCCCGATTTGGAAGACAAGGCACTGGGGCAGTACAACAAAAAGAAAGGTGCTTCCCTCATGGAAGATACTGAATAAGTAAGTAATTCACAAGATAAAAATATATTAGTAGAATTTCAATAATCCATGCCTGATTCCAGAAACGGAGCTGCTGCATGGTTTGAACACCTGACAATTAGAAAAAGTATGTGGCAATTTTCTGCCTGCTGTGACTTCAACAAGCCCATTGATTTTGGCAAAGCCAGGCTATGGGACCTCCTCAAACTGTGGTATGGGTTGTCATAAGGTTGGGTTGTCAATATATCTTTCTTGAGCATGTCCAGCTCCATTTTAAAAGCAGGGTTTGTTTGTTTTTTTTTTTTTTTTTTTTAACTGTTGCTTCTTTACAGCAAGTAAATTTAATGTAAAAATTTCTGGAAGATATTAAGGGCAGACCTTTACACTGCCACTGTGACAGATACTTCAGCCACAGCACAGCCACACTCTGATATTGCTTATATGCTACCTGTTCTTTTTTTGTCCTCTGATCTCATTCTGGTTTCCCCCTGATGGTCAAAGAACATGGGTCTAATTAAAATCAGGCAAATATTTTGTGTCGTGTGTAATAGGTAATATAAAGTACATATGTAATGATTTAACTGAACATCTGAGTTTTGGATAAAGAGAATTTTTCATCTGGCATTAACTTCCCAGTGGGCGGAGAGCAGTGACTGTTGCCAGTCCCATCGGAGCTCTCTGATGGATGCTCATTCTATAGGAATTATTCAAGCACAGCAAATTCAAGGTTTTTTTTTCCTTTGGTAGCTTTCATTTGTAGGGGAAAAGTGACCCTCAAAGATAGTAGAAAAAAATAGAAATTTTTGTGATATTTCTGTGAGAGTGTCCCAGTCTAATCTCTGCTTTGTTGTGGGAGTTGGATTGGTATAAAACATTAGCAAATTTGGTCTCTGGCCTCACAAAGCCAAACACAAATATTTAACCTGGCAGAGGATTTTTCAGTAACAATCCCCCCAAAGCCTTAAAGAAAGTAGGCCTTAAAATACTTTTAAACTGATAATATGCTGATGTGCCAGACTTCAGCCACTGCTCAGGAATAACAGGCAGGAATTCTCTCCAGCAGGGGATATGTATTAGAAAAACAGAGATCTGGGTGTTGTGCCCCCTTAGGGGTGTTGAGAAAGAGCCCACTAAAATTCCTACTTTTTTTCTTTAGAATTTTAGAGGTGAAAAGTAAATGCAAGCAATTTTCTGTAGCTCTGGCTTTGTGCACTGTCCCCATGTTTTAAAACAGGGCAGGGAGAAGAGATGGCTGCTCAGTCACCAGAGCAATGATAAAGGGAGAGATACTTTACTACTGGAAGACAGGTATTAATATTTATATTCCCTCCAAGGTGTATAGCTCTGTAAATAGCAGCATAAAACTATAAATCCTTTCCCCTTTGTTTTCCAAATGTATGTATCAGTGGTGTTTTTCCTATTCTGTCCTTAAATAGCTGGTTGCTGCCATTTCTGTTTCTCTTGGCTTTTTAACAGAATCTGCAGAACACAATGATAGCACTTTAAAAACTTAGAAAATATGCACACACAAATACACTCCTATATGTATTGGCAGGGTGTAAGAAATGTGTGAATGTCGTTCTCAGACGTCATTACCAGATATAAAGGATCTAACAGGAACTGGGAAATTTATTTAAATTCCCATCTGTAATGTGCAGGATTAAACAGTACTGTGGGAATGAAAAGAGGAAAAGAATAAGAGATCTTTATGCTTTGGGAGATAAACCAACTATTCACAGAGTTTTCCATTGGGGGCCTTTTTTCCACTTTATTCTCCTTTTGAGATCTCTCTTCTGAGAGAAAGGATAAAGTGGATGATTACTCTGAATCAGTATGGAAATGTCTATGCTTATTTTTCAGATGTTTCTCCCACTCTCCACTCTCCTGATCTGGATGAGAGTGGGAAGAACCTACATGAGGAATCACCTCTAGCCACAGTTCCCAGAGTTTGGTCCCATTCCCTGCAATTCCAAACACATTGGGGTTTATATTAGGAATGGGTGCCACAGCCTGAGCAGACTCCTCAAAGCAATACTGATTTTCATGAGCTTCCTTCTCCACTTGCCCTGGAGCACTTGTACAGCACAGCAAAGGTGCAAACAAGGGGCAGGAACTTTGCTGTGGGCTGGATCCCCCAGATTACTTCAGACCAAACACATGGCTAACCTGCAGAGAGAGACCATTGCCAAGACCCCAGTTCTATAAAAGCTTTTATTTAAAAAAAAACCCCAAAAAACCAAAAAAATAACCCTGTGGATTTTTCACCCACCATGAATAGATTTTTGAAAATGTCATTTGATTTTCAGAGACTGTAAATTGTATTGCTTTGTATGTAGTCAAGACTCCAGCCCTAAATTCCTAATATACTTGAAATGATGCTCACAAGCATGACCAGTCCATCCAGCCCTAATAATGCACATTGATTTTCTCTTATGTCCAGTCAGGAGCTGCTGTTTCAGCATATGTATTTTGAATGCCATAAAAATCAAAATAATCACCTGATTAAGGGATTGCATTGCCTTGATCTACCCTCCAGGCATGACACCTGCCTTGTGGAGCTGTACTCCATCCTCTGGTGGTATAATTAATCTCAGGTAAAGTGGAAGGGCCTTGTTCTATTCTGATTTCCCGTGGCTCAGTGTGAAAGCACTGCTGTCAGATAAGCTTTTGGTGCTGAGTTTATGGTGCTGTGGGAAGAATGTTGGGATGCATGGATTGAGATGCCTGGTGATGTACACATTCAGTTGGCTTCTGACTATTTGTCATCGATTGTACCATTGTTGCTGACTGTGAGGAACCAGATTTGAAGTGCTGGGTGTTTCCAAAAAGGCTGTTTCCAGAATCAGGAGAGGAGAAGAGTAAATTTGTCTAGGTGCTTCATAAGCTGGATGGGAGCTCCTCAGTTAATTGGGGAACAGGAAAGTGGGCACAGCTGCCTTATTTCTCTAAATTAAAAATATCTTGGCTTTATTCGCCCCTGTAGGAGACAGCCCAAACGTAGGAATTGTAATGGGATGGAAACTGCTTTGCACCTTAATGAACAAAGGGTTCTGAGTCCTGTCCAGATATGCCCAAGTGATGGTTTGTGCCATGACCAAAATTCAAACCAGTCCATAAGGTTAGGGGTGGGCAGAAGTAAATCCTGCTGACACCTCCAGCCAGCTGGACCTTGCCATCCCTGAGTGTCCCAAGGGAGCAGACCATGTTGTTCCAAGCCCTGCCCAACCTTGGCCGTGAACACTTCCAGGAGTAGGGCATCCCCAGCTTCTCTGGACAAACTGTTCCAGCACCTCATAATAAAGAATTTCTTCCTAATATATAATCAAAACCCATCCTCTCAGTTAAAAGCCTTTTTTTTTTTTTTTAATTTTTGTCATTTTGCAGCCATGCTACTGAGGAGAGCAGCACAAACACTGAAAGGTATTTGAGTGCATTTTCTGCCTCCTCTTTAATTGCTGTCCAGGTGTCCATGGCTTCTAAGGAAGTGGTGGTCAAATTCCTTTACAGAAGGTTCTGGCAGTGGCAGGGTTAAAAAAAAGAGTGCTTCTCAGGGAAATTCCCCTTGCATCAGCTGCCTGTTGCAGGGAGAAGAGCCACCTGCAGCCCATCAGCATGGGAAGGAATGGGTGATGAAGGAGAGTGGCTCTTCTGAGGAGTGTCAAAATGCTTCACCTCCATGGAGATTCTGAAGCTGAGCCAGGAGGACCTTGGAAGGGAGAGGCTCATGCTTAAGCTTTTATAAAGAATGAGGCCTTATTATTACTATTGTTATTGTCATTATTAAATTATTATGATTTCTTCTTAACATATATGTATCTCTTGCTTATCATCACTTTAGAAATTTTCTTGAACTTCAGCACTTTTTCTTCTCTCGTCTTTCTTCTCTTTCGGATCTTCTTTTGGTTATTTTTTAATAACCACATTAAAATTAAAATGAGGTTAAAAGAAAAGGATTTTTGCCTCTTTAACTTGGACAGGACGACATTGGAAGGGGAGCCTAGCTGTAGTCTTTCATGGTGACTGACTTAAGCCAAGCTTTGTTTTTTTTTTTTTAATCTTAACTACCAAGGTTGGTGTGTCTTTATCAATTCAAACAAAGGTGCTGATGAGGCACTGCCCTTGAATCTCTGGGGCAGGAGTTTACAAGCACACAGACACTGGCCTCAAGGCCATCACCTTGAAGGAATCAGGCTGCGGGGGCAGCAATGTCCTGCTGTAGCAGGAGCCTTGGCTGGGTCTAACCTGCTCCTGAGGGCTGTGGTGGCTGCCAGAGCTGCTTATTCCTGAGCTGGGAGAGGCCAAACTGTCCGGATACCCTGTGGGTAGACAAAATAGCACAAGAAACTAAACCAAAGGAAATGCTTGGCTGCCTTTCCTATTGCAAATAGCATAGTCTGAGATAGAGGGCTTTCCTAGAGGAAGGAAACTAAGTGTTTACTGATGCTGATTAATTTCTGAAAAGTTTTAAGAAATCTGTTTATATGTGGGCTGGAGGTGATATCATTTTGTCTGATGTCTGGGAAGAATGAAGACTTCTTCAATTTGCTTATTCAGACGTTAAGCTCAGAGAAGGCACCACATTGCCTCATCACATCAGTCAGAAAACTCACAAAGAGCATAAGGCCCTGAAGTCTGGATTCAGTAAGAACAGCTGACTTTGAAAGAGAGAAAAACCCAGTTTGTGGCTCTCTTTTCAGGCAGGAGCCTTTGAGCAGATGTCTGTAAAACATGCCTGCTGATCAGAGCAAGGGAGCAGAAAGCTGTGCCATGCCTAGCGTGCTGCTGTCTGCCTGCCTTCCTCCCATGCCTAATCCCCAGCCTGCTGGGAAAGGGATTTTAAAGCCAGTCCTTCAAAGTTCACATTTGAAAGAATGCCCAGAGAAGCTATGGCTGCCCCATCCTTGGAAGTATCCAAGGCCAGGCTGGATGGGTCCCTGAAGAGCCTGGCCTAGTGGAAGGTGTCCCTGCCCATGGCAGAGGGGTGGAATGAGATGGTCTTTAGCATCCCTTCCAACACAAAACATTCTGTTTCTTGATATTTATAAAGAGTATGAGCTGAAGAACATGTTTTACCCAGGGAAGTGTAGGCAGACACAAGAAAGTTAGGCCACAGTAGCTCAGGGTTAACTGAAGGTGAGGATTATCTCAGGGCATGAGATAATTTCTTTCCAGAGAGGAGAGCAAATTGCTCCATGCTACAGGCACAGGGCCACACTGAAAGTGGTGTGGGGGTGATGGTCACAGTGTAGGAGAAAATCCAGGAAGGAATGAGAATTTATGGATAGGTGGACTGCAAAAAGGGGCCTGATGGTGATACTTAAATTTGACTTCCTAGAGTAATTTAGTGTTGGGGACACTTTGATCGCTCTGGTTTGCTTGGAAGGCAGTTAATGTTTCACCACTCAAAATATCAGATGGATGTGAAAACCCAGCCAGTAGTGATGCAATAAATCATTGATCAATAGAAACTGGAGAAGTTTGAGAAAATGTTTAGGAGCATCCATTTTGAATGCAAATGGATGAAGCAAGCTAGGCTAGGTTGGGATTAAAACTGAAGGTTCTTACCTAAGATGCAGATGCAATCCCAAAGAAATACTGATTTGGGATGCAAGAGGAAACATTTTTCCCTCACTACTGGGAGCAGAAGCAAGCTGTTATTCTGTAAAGAAGAGTCCACTTGATTTTCCAAGTCTTACTTGTTTACATGTAGTCTGTTGGTGTTATCAAGGTTTTCTTTCTCAACAGTAGCATGAAACCTGTGAGGAAATACAAATTACTGTTCTAGGGTAATGATCTGAAACACACTCACCCTCCTATGCCTGTCTGTAGTAATTCCTTCATTCCATGATCGTGGAATTCTCTTTCATTCATATAACATCCTGTTGGTAGCTCTCCCTTATGAACTTGAGGTAAGCACTTGTGTGAAGGGACCACAGTGGGCTATGGGGTATAGAAAATGCAGTGTCGGTATTTGGGAAGTTCAAGACATAAGGCTTGGATTTGGAGGGGGGAAAGGTGACTGAAGGGAGCCCAGGGCCTGAATGCTTTTGTCTCAATGTCTGCTGCACTCCTAATTAAATCCTGCTCCCTCCCAGCTTTGTGCAGATGCTGGGGTGCCACTGAGGCACAAGAGGTTTAAGAAGCCTCTGTTCAGCACATGACTCGTAGCACCATTCAGATTCTGCCTGAGTTGTTGAAGTCATGTGGCGTCAGTGAGGATCTGGAGAATGACGTGTTTCAATGGCTTCATTGTTTTATAGGGTTCTCCAGAAATTTATATTCTTTGGGGGAAAGCACCTTGTCCAAATTGACATCTCCCGTCTCCAGTGGAGTGCAGAGATGGAAGGCAATCAGCAAAGAATGAGACAGTCTCTCTGTTTACTTTGCTGTTGTTGTTGCAGGATCAAGAACATACTGAGCACTTAAAACAGAAGTCAAATGCAAGTTAATAAATAAACAACAAATGGAAATTATACATACCACATCATTGATAGTCTTAAACTTTGTATTAACAGTCATGAGATTGATATGACTTTGAAACTGAAAAATTACTTTTATATAGCAATGACCTTTATAATTACTGTAATGTTTAGTTTAGCCTTCATTTTACTGTTCTCCCTAATTTACTTCTTTTTCATCCATTATTTAGCTTGTTTTTTGCAGTTGATTTGTGTGCTTTTAAGTCTGATACATGTGTTTTTAATATACTGGGAAGATAAAACTTACCTCTTGTCAGTCCAGTTGGAGTCTGTGGCCAAATCTCAACCTTAGAGAACAAAAATTAATCCCTTTTATTCTGTGTATATGGAATAATTTCATTCTTATCACTTTTTGTCCAGGTTTGACTTAGAATCAGGGCTTCTCCTTTTCTTACCCTTTCAACCTTCTCCTCCTGAGAGAAGGTGTAGCTGTCTGCTGTTATTTTTCATCTTTCTGGGGCCTGGGATACACTTGAGGGAACACAAAGAAAGAATGATTGAGGGATTAAACAAAAAAATTGTGATTATATGAATGTAGAAGCTTTCTGCTTTTCACAGAAAGCGCCCTGAGGATGGTTCCCTCAATACCACCCATTTTTTTTCTGCCTTGGAATCTGTTTACTCAGGCCATGGCTATTCTTGCTGTCAGTATGAGCTGGTCAGCACTTTCAAAGTCTCTATGTTATAAATAGTATCCATTCCTGTCCCAAAGCCATGTGAACAATGGCAGAGGTCATTACTCTAATAATGAGCTACTCTTTCCTTACCTCATGAAAGTACATATTCACCCTGATCTTTAAATTTAAAATATTTTACCAGACAAGGCTTTCAAGGCTGATTTTTTATTATTTCTTTTTTCTTAAATGGTGTATTGGGAAAACAATGTTTTATAACCCTAGTGCCTAATTTCCAAAACAGTATATTCATAGGACAAATGCCAATAAGCTAGGATGTTACACAAACAAGAATGCTATAAATTGTGTGTGGACTATTTACATAAAAGCTTCAGCTTGAGAATTTACACAGTAATTCACTTTTAAGCATTTTACAACACATTCAGTAGGAAAGAGGAAGGTACAGGGAGTTAAACTACTTCTTTTATAACTCAGAAGTTTAGAAAGGAAGACTTATTGGATGGTCAATCCTATTTTGCATAGTCATGAACAATAAAGCTTACAGTTGCTACAACTGTAGTTATTTGACAGAAAAGACTGTTAGAAAATTCTCTTTAATATGTTGCTACTCAGAAACTACAATTAAAGTTTTTTAGTACAAATTAAAAGTAAAATACAAATTAAAGTGTATTACAGCTGAAACATAAACCCACCTGTGTATATACAAAAATGAGATTACTTTTTGTTTATCCTCTGTTGTTTTTCCTCCCCTGATATAGGAGGCTATAATAAGACAAGGAAATTTGTGATTTTCTTAAACTTGTTAAGACAAGGGAGAGAAAAGAGCAATGTTCCTTATTGTGGTACACTCCTTTTTGAGAAAAACTTCAAAACTTGTGATGATCTGACAAAGCACAAAACTCATTTTTCTTCCACAGAGTGACCACTGCAACACACAAAAAAAGTGAATCTAAATGTTTCAGTCAGATATGCTGCTTGAATATTCATGTTCAGAGGGAAATGTTTTATTTCCGTCTCTAACAATATTTTATTTTCTATTTTCGCTATTCTGCTTGAAAAAAAAACCCAAACAAAGAAAAACAAAACTATAAAAAAATAAAAAACTTCATATTCTACCATTTCTCAGCACTCATGGTGTAAAGCAGTCTGAAAAGATGCCTTGTTCTCAATACCTATTAGCACCTGGTATTCCTAGAGGTGTGGAAAATTCCTGGGCTCTGCTCTTATTCAACACAATATTCACAGATTCAACAAGAGATGTAGGAATATGTTTTTAAAAGAATTCTTTAAAATGAGGCCAAATCTAGCCTATATTTGAACAAAAACCTTTCTGAAGCCTCCTGTCTTTTATGGAAATGGGTGGTTGATGAATTCCCCAGCTGAATTCCCCATTTCTAGCCTGGTTTTAGGTTTCCATTGTCTTCCTGGTGACCAGTTACACATTCAATTGCATTCAATAACTTCTGGTTTTGTAAGTTGGAAAACAATGTGCTTCAGGGCAGCATCCCAATTCCGTTTGTTTCTTTGGGGACAACGTGATGCTTGGGAAGAGCATTTCAAACAATTAGGGTTAAATTAATCCTGGTATTCAGAGGCATTTCTTTCATTTGGCTCTTTGAAAGGAGAATACTCTTTTATCTTCTTTTGTTTCTTCTGTCATCTCTGCCAGAATTAAAGGCAGGAATATAGAAGCACCAGTGAATCTGTGCCAGTGTAATTTTGTTAAACGGGGCAAGGGTTTTGAGTCTCTGTATATATGCAGAGACAGTGAAATTAACAAATTGTTTTGAATATGTTACTGAATGAAAGTTGGGATTTTTATGTTTACAGTATCTGATTTGATACTATAAGTGTTTAGGTTTACATACGTCAAACTGGAAAACTGTGAGCTGGAAGCTGAGTCCTGCTGGAGCCATGCATAGGAAGGAAAGGCCAATGGAACTCAAAGACAGACTTTTTGTAATGTTGGGCAGAATTGATGGACTAGTGATCCCTCATCACATTTTTCTTCACAGGGAATCCTGATTTTGGGCACTGTTTTGCAGTATGCCATCTTGATTTAATGTACAAACTACTTGAGCTGTTGGATATACTCACAGCGTTTTTTTATCTCACTTTCAAGTTTTAAATTCTATGTCAGTAATAAGCACATACGTTTCATTACAAGTTAACAGGACTGTCTGATTGTAAATTATTACAAATCTTTTTCCTTCCTCAGTAGAGAACTCTTTTTTTTTTTCCCGTGCCTCATGTGCTGTAATAGGATGGGAGAAAAAACAGTTTACTTGAGCCTTGGATATAAATACAAATTCATCCTCTTCAGGATAAACTTTAGTCAGGGTTAATCCAAATTTAAATTTAAGTCTTGCTTTGGCCAGCACTTCAGTGTGCTTTTAAGTGCAGCAGTCATAAATAAAATTCCAGGAGAAGAAATCACGTTGAGTGACATCTCTTAGCCTGTTCCCTGGAGTTCATTGTCCTGCCTCTGGTGATGTATAACCTCCTCTAACAGACATATCAATGTGTTTCTTTTAAGCTGATAAGCATGCCCAGGTACAGCTGTATTTAGTTAGGTCCCTGCTGTCACATGTTCTGTGCAATGTCTGAACCCCAGCAGGGGTGAAACCTTACGGTGTTGGAAGCCTCAGTGCAGCTCAGTCTGGAGATGTCCTTTATGAGGCATGGGGACATCTATGTTGGATTTACCGGATTTCTGGGGTTTCTTTTTCTTCTCATATTTGTCCATTGTTTTCCAGTGTTTTACAGCTATGTCAGTCAGTGTAATAAAAAAAATTGCATTTTCTTACTAGTGATTCCTATGCCTTTAGACTGTTACAGCTGCAACAATAGTGCTGCTATTAAAACATTTACATCAATCTCTTTTATTGTTCTTGATAGTTTTTCTCAAAAGGAATTAGAGTTTACTCTGGTAAACACACTTTTCTTTAGGAAAGTGTAGTTATGTGGGTAGGCAGTAACTTAACTGTTATTTCATGCAATTTAACTGATTTTTTTCACTGTTTCAGGGAAGCCTAATTTCACACTAATTTATGCAAGAGAATGTAGGTGGTCTTTAAGCATTAATGAAACATCCTATAAATATTAAATTATAAATGTTAAGCTCTAGAAAGTCAAAGCTTTAATAAAAAAACCCCAAAATGCTACAGAATTAAACAAGAACAGCAGATATTCTCTCTGCTCCAGATATCCTAAAGCTCAGCCTGAAATGATACAAGTCAGCAACCCCACCATTTAAAGGCAGATCTCAGGTTTTCAAAATATGTCCTCTTTAGCACAGGAGTCACTGTCAGGGCTCAAGATATTGGTGTGATTTGGGGTAAGAGGGGGCAGTTTAATCTCTTCTTCTTCATCAGCAGATTTGCTCTGTCCCTCCCTCCTCTGGGTGGCCAAACCCCAGGTGTTTTTTGCCCTGACCTCATGGAGGGATGCTGGAATGATTTTCTGGCACTACAGTGACATGATAAAATTCCAAGGAATCCAGGCACACGATCTGACACCTTGACAGACAAACCTTGGGTGACACAAGGTTTCAGGGTACTTGAAAACACACTTGAGGTTTGCCTGAATTCTCGTACATCACACAGAAAATACCATGAACAGACTTTCTATTTGGCTGTGGGTTCAGAGCAGTCAGACTTGCACTTGGATTATTCATTGTTGAAAACGACAGCTCTCCTGCTAGGAAGATGTCTGTTCCACTCTTGGGTTGCTAGCAGAGAGCAGGTTAGATGGCAGGTTTCTTTTCTGGCATGAAAAGAGAAACAGCAAGATGGTCCTTTCTTATCACAGTTTGGAGCGAGGGAAGAAGAGATCAGTGGGTCAGGCAGTTCCTCAGCTGTGGTGTGGCTGATGACCAAGGGCTTTTTGTGAGGCTATGATGGCTTTCATGTCTGCATAAACAACACAGCAAAAACAAACAAGTTTGTTGGCTGGAGTGATGGGTAATGAAAAGAATCTGAATAATTAGCTTGTTTAATAGAGAAAATGTTAAAGATGATTAGTTTTCCTTTAGGTTTTCAAGATCATGCTCATGTCTTTCAGACAGTAGTCAAGGAGTAATTGTATGCAGAAGGTGTCTTTAGTCAGTCAGGCTGAACTATAATTCAGGTGAGAGGCAGACTTTGAGCTATTGGTATTCCGTATGAACTTCCCAAAATGTTTTTCAGTGGTTTGCACCTATTTTGTTTTAGGTTTTCTTGTTTCAGTTTCCTCCCTCTCCCTTCCTGGTCTCCTTATAAAGCTGATCGTTTAGATACTGGATTTTAACCTGAATTTTGCCAAAGCTGTCCCATGGTGTAATTAGCTCCATAAAAAGAAGATACATAATTTTCTGATTTGAAGACCCAGAGCTAGCTTCTAAACACATCATCACTGTAAATGCCTATGTCCTGCAACACTGAAAGTATTCAGCTTTATGAATCTGTTTCATTAGCCTCACTGGGAAAAAAGAGTGTAAAATTACTGTGGAGAGGCTCATCTCTGTATATGTTATCACAAGGATTTCCCTTTTAATGGGGAAAATATTATTAAGCTCAGACTGTTATGAACAATCTAATTTGTCTGGGCATGTGATATCCATGAGGAACAGATAAAAGGAAAGATTTAATAGTTTCAGTCCTTGGCAGTATATTTTGTTCCAGTAACCACACAGAATTTAAGCTGTTTGTGTTAAACTTGAACAAAGCTAAACAGAAGAAAAGAGAGATCATGCTGATTTTCACAGTCAGTCAGAAGAATCCTTTTGGAAACTTACAAAAGGGTGAAATATTCCCTTCCCCAGAAAAAATTCTTTAGGATGAGTAAGCTCCCATTTGTGGGGTTCCTCTGAGGTTGTCCAGAATAAGAGTATCTTTCTGTTTGATCAGCTGAGTGGCTGCCAGTGAAATGTGAATGCCACTTAAGCAAAAAATGTGGCACCTCCTGCAATCTGAGTTTCCTACAAATTACTTTATAAACGTCTTTTTACCACTTTTGTGTGTGAGCATTAGATGAATTCCCAAGGTCAATCTTTCTGGTGCATCAGTCATTTTACATCTTTTGCCAAGTTTTTAATCCGTCTGAGCACAACTTGTCTGCTAGTCCAGCAGAGAGAATAACAATTTATGAAGGTTTTGGCACCACTAAAGCGCAACTTAACGGGTGTGTTAGGGCTGCTGGACATACTCGAGTACAGAGGAATAAAATGTGGACAATCAGGAGAGGATTAGTGGTTGAGCAATAAGTCCATGCCATCTGGAAACACCTTTGCCTTGATGGCAGGCTGTGGCCAACCACGCAGGAAGGAATAGTCTGAGCAGCTCTGTTTCTCACTTGCTCTGTCTGACTTCCCTGGCTCTGCTTTGCATGTAACAAAATTCACATTTTGTGCAGAAAGGAACAGAGGAGAGGTTTTGCAGAAACCCTCTCATCAACCTACCATGTAAAAGGGGAAAAGAGAGCTGATTCGCTCCCCATCTTTCCTGTGCTTCCTACTGGCAACCCACCTTGTCAGAGCTGCAAAAAACCATGGACCATGGCAGAGATCCAGGTGAAGGTTTTCCAGCAAAGAAAAAGAAATTAGAGGGCACATATAATATTCGGTTAAATGTTGGTAAAGAAATATTTTGAGAGTTTGCTAAACTTCTTCTCAGCTCCCATGCATTATTAAAGTCACTTGGAATTAATAACTTTCCAGTACTGGCTGGCAGCTGAAGAACTTCCATAAAGATGAATTAACTAAGAAACAAGGGAAAAGCTCGCATCAGAACATAATGGCATTATAATTTGCACAAGAACATTTGTCAGAGAGGAAATTATTACTAAATGCTACAAAAGAGTCCTATAACAAAGGAATCTTATGGGAGGAAATGTTCAGAGTTTTTTATGGTCTGTTCTCTATTTCAGTGCCTGATGTAACAACTAGCTCTAATGTGCACAGTCAAGGTCATTCAGTGGAACTGGAGCCAGCAGCCATTTGTTCCAGCAGTCCCTCTATTTCTTCTCAGGTCTTACTGAATTCCTGGAAGATTTTCTCCCCATTGTTTAACAGAGGCTGTGTGAGGTCTAGGAGTCATCTCCTATTCTTTTCTTTTTATTGCCTTCTTTATAATTTCTCATTCTCTGTTTTTGCTCCCCCTCCGCAGTTCATTTTCTCCCAGAGAGGCTATATGTAAATTCTGCCCCAAAAGGACAAAATCTGCAGATATAGGTACAAAAACCTTGTCTTTGATTTCACAGTTTTATGCATCTTCAAGATGTATGGTTCCTGTTTGAATTTCTCTAGCATGCTCTAGAATAAGAGGAACTTTCTCTTGCTGGAAAATTTTCTCAAGCCAAGAAATCTGGCTAGAAGTCATGATGCATTTTGCCTCCCGCTTGTGTGTCTCCACACTTGTGAGGTCTTGCAGTGTTTTGTAAGTTGTAATACTTGGAGCATAACTTGGGACTATTCGGCATTACTCGGTTTTAAAGGCTGACTCTTCCAACTGCGCTGCCTCGTGTAAAACATGAATCCTTGAGCTTTATATCCATGTGTTTTATAAAAATTCCTCTTCAGATGTGTCACTGCCACTCATTGGAGGCATCTGAGTGCCCCACTATGTCATCTTGGAAACCTGCCACAGATCTTAAAACCAGACCACCAGTTGTAAATTTAGTGTGGAGTTGGGCTCGTCCTTTTTTCAGGAGGAAGGGAGCAAGAACTCAGCCCTATCCTAGGGAAGATGGGAATGCAACTCTTGACTACACATCCAGTGCACACTTCCGTCCATGGCCATCAGGATCTGCAAGTGTCTGCCTGTGCAAATTTACATTTATTTAAAGAACCAACATTTTTAAGTGGCTGAAAATATTTGGATCAAATAAATTAATCCAAGCTCTTTCCTAGACTGGGTTGATCTAAAGAAACTGTTCAGCAAAATACCAAGTTGTTTTTTCCTTGTTGCTATGATTGTACATTGACAGCATTTTCCTGGTTATTTCTGGATTATAATATAGCTCTGTTTGAGCTCAATGAAACCATGATATTTTCAATGTGGAGTTTGGACTGTTAGCTAGAAAAATGACTAAAATTTTCCAATTTATTCAGATCAACCCTGTCCTTAACCCAGAATTTAAAAACATATTATCCTCTGTTTCATATTCCCTCAGAAATGGTTCTGTAACTAAGAGATCTTTCAAGACCTTGTTGTTAGAAGCAACTACACAAGGAAAATAGGTAGTTTATAAAAAGTCTCTCCCATCACCAAAAATTAACTACACCAACTCTTATTCAGGAAAGTAAGTGCCATTAAATCATGAAATTGCTTATGATAAAACCAAAGAAAGTGTGAGTGAAAATGTAAACACAATGACGACTCGTTGGTGCCAAAATTAAAGCTTATATTACACCAGCTGATAGCTAGCTGCAAGTCAGAAATACGATACATTAAAATAAACAGTTTGAGATTAATCTTCAACTATCTGGCAGAGCATGAATTAAAGCACATTTCAAATAATGTCAACATCAGTTTAATTCTCCTTCCCTTACACGCTCTTCCGTTACCCAGCCTTATATACGTGTTTTCAGCTGAAGCCCGAGGTCAGGGATGGACTTTTAGCTGGTGGACCCACTTCACATGCCCAGACATCTGGAAGCACAGTAATTTAGCAGGATATCCCCCAGGTCATCTGGGAAAAAAAGTGGGACTCTCCATCACTTGCTTTTGGGATAGATCACAGTGAGACCTTGGAGTAGTTTTGGATTAATTATTTATCTCAATTTCTAGAAGAAATCCGTCTGATGTTTGAAATTCAAGTTTGTCCTAGAGCTCTCATTACTGTATATCACCCACAAGAACACTTTAGGGTCTCATTGCAAACAGCTGCATGCCAAGAAAAATTGAGTAGTGTTTGAATTTAATATTGGAGTAAGGGTAGATCATAAGGAAAAATAAAACCCACACCCCTGTAATGCAAGATATACTTATATGGCTCTGTTCACTTGTAAATCTGTTCTCGTTGATCTTTGTCTAGCTCTCTGCAGGGTTTTCTTGGTCAAGGAGGCTAAAATTGATTCAAGGCCCAAAGCTCTTCAGCTCAGTGTTGACAAAACCTAGAATCCAATGTCCTTGTGTCAACACACTCTGACTTTCTTGGATCTTCAAACCACATTGTGCTGTATGACCAAAAATGGAAGGTGGATCTCAATGAAAAACATATGGCTGGGAATGCAATTTCAGACTGGAGGAGAAGAAAGGAGCAGAAGGAGGACGGAGATTGAGAAGAAAAGAGCAAAGTAAAGTAGAAAATGAGAAGAGAAATTAAATTTAGGCTCCTCTATTACAGAGAAGTAAACCAACCCCCTCAACTCTTCTGGTGACCTTACATGGGAACTCCTAGAGCTGTATTTTTGTCTTCTCTCCCTCTTGCACTTATTTTCCTTCACTGCTATTTCTATAAGGTGCTAGACATTAGATTTGGGATAAGCTGGAGAGCCTCAAATTTTGAGTTATTTACCTGCTTTCCAGGGCATTCCAAAGGGGTGTGCAATGTGTCTGAGTGTAGAGCTCCTGCTCCTGTGTAGAGGCAGGAGCAGCTTTTTAAATGAAGATGTTTGGCTGTGACTCTGTAGTTCGAGAGGCTGTTCGCAGAAATGTCTGAGGCAAAAACTCATTCAATTAATTCATAATTGGAGCTGACTGAAGGGCAACAACAGCTCTGCTGTGTGGCAACTTGTGAGGTCCAGGGATTCGGGTTTTGCTCAAGCATGGCCTTACCTACTGGGAATTAAAAAATGTCCACTTTTCATTCTGACACAGAGCAAAGTTTGGGGCTTTTTGCTTGCTTTTGCAGAATGCCAATATGTTATTACAGGGCTTGGGAAATGGCCTTCCAGCGAGCTGTGCTTCATTCCTTACAGGGAAGGACAGTGCGTGGCCTTGCCTGTGCATGGACCATGCTGTCCTTGGTGACACTGCTGGCCCTCGCTGGGATCTGTGTCCAGGTCCAGGGCAGGAGGAGCTGCCTGGCCTCTGTGGGTACAGGTCTCAGCTGTGACTGACACTGCTTGTACCATGTAGAGCTGCTCTTATCATGCTTTAAGCAGTCTTCTCATTTTAAAAGGACCAGGGAAAATAGGACTTTCCTGGCTGGATGAAGATGTTTCTTGCTGTAGCTTTCTAAACTGTGTCATATGGAGGAATAGGGGAAAAAAAAAGAATACCAGAAAAGAGATGCATGTGATTCATACCAAATTCCCCATTTCTAAAAATGATGATACAATGCAAATGATACAATTACATTGCTTCAGAGCTAATAACACTTGATAACCAAAATCTTGTCCCTTATTTTGACAGAATTCCCTGTGGATGTCATGGGAGCAATGGCTCAGAGGTAACATTTTAAATGTAGTGTCTGCAATCTGCTTCTAAATCCAAGTTTCTGATTCTGCTTCTAAATTCATTGTACATCAACCCACGTCTCATCTAAATGCTTAACAGAGCTCAAACTGATTACACCAAGTGCAATATATACATATACATATACATATATATATGTATATATATACACACAAAAATTATATTATATATCTATAATAAATAGTAAAGTCCAGCTGATTCTAAGTGATTCTTGATGCATCAACTGAGATTTTAGGGGTGGAACAAAAAATCAGCTTCCTACTAACGGGTGATTCTTTGCATGTTCTTGAGACAGTAAAGAGATTTTCTTATGGGTAAAGAGCCTGGTTAAACATTTATGTGTCAATCTGTGCTAAGATTTCCAACAGGGAACCAGATTATATCTCAAATGAACAGCCCTACAAGATGTAATAAACACACTTCAGATTTTGGTTTATAAATTTATCTTGATATGATACTGGTCAAGCTTTGGTGACTGCTAACTTCATTATACAAATGGATATCTTGGAGCATTCTAAATTTGTTTGCTTTTCAAATAACAACAGCAAAAAAATGATTTTGGACAGCCTATTAAACCCTATGCAGTGCAGACTGCTTCAAAAATAGCATAAGCTAAACATTGATGGTTTTTAATAAACCAGACTTAAACACTGAGTAAGTTTAATAAAGCGGATACTTAAGACGAGCATAATGAAAGGTGAAGGTCTGTTTTCTTTTTATTTCATTTCTTAACCTCTACTCTTCGATCCTGTGTTTGGTTTGGGGTTTAAAATAAATCATTCTCTTAAATGAAGTAATAAGAGAAGTAGAGTGAAGAGACGACCTGTGCAAAGAAATTTATTGCAGAGAAACTAGCAGGCAGGGAGAAAAAAATTCCTACATTAACTACAAAACAGTAAGTGCTAAGACTTTAATAACTTCATTGCAACGAAAATGTTTTTCATAGAGTCAAAACAGATTAGTTGCAAGAAAAAATATTTAATTCTTCTGCTTGAAGCCAAATGGTGAAAATTTCAGTTAATCTAAATAGATTAATGGCTCTCATCATAGTCTGTTCCCTCTGATAATTTGGCACGGTTTTTTTGCTGTAACCAAACACCTTGAGACTGTACTCAGGCAAGGGGAAAAAGTGATCGTGCTTACCTTCTACAGCCTCATGTCTCCCATCTCCCCTGGGTCCATGTGCCTGCGATGCTCTCGCACCTTTCTTGGAGCTGGTCTGGAGGAGGTGCAGGTAACTTGCTGCCTCTTCTCACCTTGGACAAGTTGAGGGGGTATTTGACTTCGTATTTTAGGATGCATTGCCTCTTTTTGCATCAGTAGTTTTTGCAGCTGCTCTTAATTTCTTTTGCCAGCCCTTCCAGGCTTCAGTAAAGGCAGAGCATTTCCCCCAAAGCTTCTGTCAATCTATTGAAAACAGGCTTGTGCTTTGAATGTTTCAAGCAGAATTGTTTCTAGACACAATAAAAAAAAAATAAAAAAAAAAAAGCCAGTTTCAACATAAAGTGGAGAGGAATAAATTTCAGTTTTCATTTGAAAGAGAGACATACACGTGAAATCTAGTTTTCATTTATATACATGTGAACACTGATAGAAAGGGTTTACTAGTCATATAGCAGTATGAAGATATTGTGTATAGAGGCTTTCCTTTGGAAACAAGATATTAAAAAGGCATTGACAAGTGGAGGGAAAGGATAAGATTGTCTGGTTTGTGTACTTATGTACAGAAGGGCATTCAGTTATCATTATTAGTAACCTCTAACAAATTTATCAGGAGGTACCTCTGTATATCACAGTTGTACAAGATGGCAGCACTGTAGCAACATATTCCTTTAACAGTATATTTTTGTAATTATTCTGTTTCTAAAATTTGCCTTCTAAGGATAGAAATCAAAGTTTTCCTAATGATAACATTTAAACTACGACCCCTGGGTTAATGGAAGGAGTTGGTTACAGTGGACTCAGACAATTGTGAGCTGGTTACTGGAAAAGATGCCTAAGACATATATGGGTTTTGCTCTACTGAAAAGAAATGTTACAATTGAGATTTCTTTTCCAAGTTTAAGAATGATGTGTTGCTAATGCAGAGGGATATCAGTGTAGGTAAGAAAGATAACTCTTCCAACAAAAATATTATTGTGGTTAATCAGCAAAGTTTTCCAACAAGTTTTTCTCACACATTATTTAAAGATTCTATTGACCTTCTATTTAGTCTGTTTTTCAAACAGGCATTCCAGATGAAAGCAAGTAAGAAAATTCTGTAGGCTTCAGATGATTTCCCTAAGGAAGATCTCTTTTAAGTGAGTTTAAAATTTACCGATAGACAATGAATAAAAATGATTTGTCCATCTTAGTTAGTAAGGCAGTCCAGACATCATGAGATTTCCACTTTTGTTTTCACTTTCCTGCAAGTGGGCATGGGATTCCATTACTAGAGTACCTACACAGGCTTAGGATTCAATGGATGATGATCTGAGAATAAAGCTTAAACAAGATTTTGAAAAAATGTCAACAATTAGCAAAGCTTTTGCTTTTAGTTGTAGTGGTGTCAGTACTGAATTTGACTGAAAGCTGCATTCTTTTTTCTCCTGAGTGAGTGGAAAACCATTTTCCTATGCTCCTACTGTCACCAGCATGCTCCTGCTCTTTCAATATTCTAAGCAGGAAAATGTGTTCTCAGAGAGGCTGCACTGTTTTTCCTGAGACATTTCGCCTGCCCACTCTGATCATCTGAACTCATAAAAATAATTCACAGAAACAGAAAGAGCCTCATTTTAAGAAGCATAGACATGCTTGTCAGGCTGATGCAGATGGGAGAGCCGGGGTTGCTGTATGCTCAGCAGGTGAGGTGGGACCATTCCCAGCTTTCTTTAGCACCATACGGAGAAGAAAAAGAAACTTTCATGTTTTCCACCCCCAATGTTGATAGGTAATGCTGGGAAATTCTGGTTACAAGGCAGCAGCAGCTTGGGGAGTTTTGTTTAGGTTTCTCATTGGTTTACTGTGACAACAATCTTAGTTCCTTTGGGAGTTGTCCTTGTGGGAGAGGAGGATTTCTGGAACTGTGAAAATGTGCAAGTCCTGTATAACATCACTGTAGTGGTGCAGACACTGCTTCTGACAAGACTAGCAGTGATAATATGCAGAGATGAACCTCAAGTGAGTGTTTACACAGGATTATCTTGTTGCAGGACATCAGAACATTTGCTACCCTCTCTGCAGCCAGGCACACCTTCCTGGCCTCATCCTGGTGGGGGTTCGTGGATAATTTACTGTGAGCTTCACTTTCTGCTGGGTGGATCAGTTCTTTTTGCCACTTCAGCTGCAAATCCTGTATTTGTCATGTGGCAGGCTAGGTAACTCCACTACTGACCCCAAAGTCATTAACTGTGCACAAGACTCAGTGCAGAGCTGTAGCAGCTCTAAGAAACCAAATGCTATCCAGTTAATTGGGTCCCAGACTTCTCTGAGAGGGGAGGATTGGTCTCTTCCTTCACATAACAAGTGACAGGACAGGAGGAAAGAGCCTCAAACTGCACCAGGAAGGTGATTGAGATTAGGAGAAATCTTTTCACTGAAAGGATTGCCAAGTACTGGAACAGGCTGCTCAGGGAAGGAGCTGGCGTCAGCAGCCCTGAATGTGATTAAAAGATCTTTGTATGTGCTCACATAAACTCTACATCTGCTGCATGAGGGATCAGGATCCCTAGATCTTCACTAGCTGGAGAGGACTCAGTTGGGTTGATCTAATTTAGGCATTTTACACAGTCAAGAGTTAGAAGCCGAGTTATTTTCCTCCTGGTAAAAGGAGAAAAAGTTGTCCTATTCATGCCATTTACCAAATGTCTTAGACCTTTTGAAGGGCTGCTCTGAGAGCCCTTGGGGAAGAAGCAGGATGCCTGCTCAGTGCAGCCACACTCCCATTTCCTCGAGGATGATGCTGGGACGCTTGTTTCCTGCAGCTGGGCTGTGGGGAGTGGGAGCCCAGCTGTGACTGTCACACACTGCTTGTCGTTTCCTCACTGCTTGCAGGTGGATGCTGCCACCTGGCAGAGAGGTGTGGGTGTCTCTGCCTCCCCACAGCACCTGTGTCATGGTTTGAACACCAGGTGTCTGCTAAGGAAGGCAGGAGCCTCCTTTGGAATGGAGAATTTAAATCCCCTCCCTCCAAATTATTATAACTTTGAAATTAAAGGGCTCTCAGGCAAAGATATGGGAATAGGAATAACAGTTTATTCCCCTTTATTAGGGGAACTAAAATAAACAATAAAACCAAAACACATGCAGTGTTACAATGGAGAAAAAGAAACAAACAATACACACAATCAAACAAACAAACCCACTGACAGTCAGGATCCAACCTGACACCCTGTGGGTCAGGGTGTTGCTGGCAGTGCCATTCAGTGGTGGCTGCAGTCCCAGTGGCAGATATGGCTCTGTTGAAGTGATGCTTCTGTAGAAAATTGGAGTTTTCCTCTGAAAGTCCCAGTGGTGATAGATAGGCCTGGTCTTCCTCTGAGAATCCAGTGCAAAAGGCTGCTTGGTGTTCCAACTCCCAGATTTTTATCCAGGTAGGAATATTTGGCTCCTCCCCCTGGCTGGAGGACTTCCCAGTGAGATGATGTAATTCTGTCAGTGAGACTCAATGGCCCATTAGCAGGAGATCTCTCCCTGGAGGGAGGCTGGGTTGTGGAAGAGATAAGAAAATTGCCCCAGCAGGTTTATTGACAGTTGGCCATTGACAGACAATTACACCACCCCCCACACCCCGGTTTCATCAGATGGTGATAGAATACAGTTTTGGTTACATTTTGCACTGTAACCCATGACAAACTGGAAACCTCCAGGAGGCCCCAGGATTTCCCACCCACTCATGCAGGAGTGTGGCAGCACCCTGTAAGGGGGCATGGAGGGTCTCCTGATGGGCATTTACCCACCCCACGCAGCCATGCTGGAGGAGGCTGGAGGCTGCTCTGAAGATGTTGTGTGCAGAAGTGCGTGTTGAAAAAGATCTGTGTGCAGATGTTGGCTTGGGGCTCTAAATCAGTGATGTCACACAGGTGCCACAGGTACTCAGACTGGGAAACTTGCAGAGTTCACCATTCCTAGCTCACAACTTTGGCTCCACAGAAGTGCCTGGGTGGCACAGAGGATGCACAGTTTTGGCCATCCCATGTGTTTTGTACACCTGCATTGATGAACTTGGCTCCCTGGTCATTCAGTTTTCTTCTCCACCCACCTCATTTCTTTGCCCCCAAGGGGTTTTCTCTCTCTCTTTTATTTTTTTTCTTCCCCTAGGCAAGGTTTGTGGTGGGCATAATGGAATGAGTTAAAAGGTGCCAAATTAAATTAGTTCACAAATTTGGAAGGAAGCCAGTCAGGAAACAGCAACTGCTTTTATAGTAAAGCTTGAGAGAGGGAGGGAGACAGGGAGGATCTGTCTGCCTGTGTGCAAGTGCAAATGTAAATCATGTGCCCAAACCCCAAAGTCAAACGATTATAAATGTTTTGGATTGATGCAGCACATTTGTGAGTGATTCCCAATACTTCTTCCTGGAAAAAAAACCCTGTTTGTTCACAGAAACAGCCAGATGTACAGGACTCATTGAGAACTCGTGCATCGGTATTTTGGAGATTTCAGGCTGCTGCTGAGTGAAGGAGCCCCATCTCTGCCTTATTAACTTGATGTAGGAGTGCAGCACAGTAGGAAATAGGGATGATGTGCTCACTAATTACACAGTAATGGTCTGCATGGCTTTAGCTCTCCTCTGAGCTTACGAAGGCAGCAGCCATGAGGAAATCTTTCCAGCCACAGCTTGCCTCCGCTTTACAAGTTGATCTCATTTCATCTGCTCATGTGACTTCCAGCAAAGTCAAATCTGCGGAGGCTTCCTCTCACTTCATTCTGCCCTGAACTTAAAATAGTCAAAAAAAGCTTTTATATGGCTTGCAGCAGAAAACAGCCGTGGTGCCTCTCAACCAATTACATCATGATTATGCGGTAATCTGTGTTTTCTATGTGTTCAGAAATGTATTTTTTGCCACAAGTGCCTATTATAGTAGATTTATGGAAGAGCGCGGGGTACACTTTCTGCTTTGTAAACTGAATATTTTATTATATTAGACGCTTGCCAAAGTTCTCCTAATATATTTTGTGTCAGACTGTTGTGGGAAACAGCAAAAAATGGAATACATTTCTTAGTTTCTCATGAATACTAATCTCTGAAGAGAAGTACAGACTATATACTACCAGCTTATTCTTGGTGCAACACTAAACCAAACCTATGAGATCTCTCCATGAGATTTAAACACTTGAGAAATTTTACTGTACTCCTTTAATTCTCTGTTATCCATGGCACACAATACATTGAAATACAATGATGAACTATTGAAATTGTGGTTGTTAAACATGTCATTTATGCCCCTCTACTAAAGGTCTTCAGACTTCTTTACAATGTCTATCTGGTGTGTTTATTTAGTCTATTATTATGAAGTGTATAATATATGCTGCATATATTAGATATATTATACATCTTACATCAATGCAATATTTGAAATCAGGAGAAACTAAGTAAATGACTTGCCAAAGCCAGAGAACAACTATGTGGAAATCTCGGGTTTATAAAAAATATTTTTGTGTGTCGCTGCTGGCTGGCTGTTTTTCTGACCCAAGAATGTACAATTTTGTTTTCCCCAGCCAGAGATCTTGAAAAGGAAAGACCGTAAGTCGTGTCTTCTTATGTTTTTTTCATAGTTTATCATTTCTTATCATTACATTCTGTTCCTGACCTGCAGAGCTCTTCATTGAAGGTCAGTTCAAGGCACAAAACCCTGACTCCCCCAAATACTAAATTCCAAAATACCAAATACTAAAAAACTACTGCCCTTAGGGTGGCGTGGATATTTATACTACAATCCACATAATCAGTATTTATAATACTTCTCTAATAACTATTATCTATGTTAGAAGGTTAGACTCTATTCTAAGCCAACTACAATGTGCCACCTCACTGCAGAAGATGGAGGCAGATGAGGAAGAAGGAGAAAGCCCAAAAAGCACGTGGACTTCTCCATCTTATCTTCACCTGTCTGCCATCCTAAAAACCCATTTATCTAAAATTCTCACCCTGTGATAAAACTACACACTATTCTACTATCTAATAAACATTCTTGAAAACTCTGCTTCATTCCAGAGACTAAAAGACCTCTTTCCATGAACAAAGGTTAAAAACATTGTTTGTCAGAGATCTTAAAATCTCTTAAACATACAAAGAAATATTTCTCATAATTCCAGACTCCGACATGGAAACATTAGCAATAAAAATCAGAAACTGTGACTCTTGGATCTTTATTCTAACCATTAAGCACTAGTTTTCAACTATACATGAGCATTGTTTTGAGGAGGAAATACATAATCAAACTGCATTGAGGGAGTCTTTTTCAGCTTCCCAAGTCTGAGGTATTTTGATTGAAAGAGCCATATAATCACCAGATACACATATAACTGGTTGATAAAGGTGAGCAAATGAATCTTTTATGCCTTCGGTGTTTGACTGGGCAGAGGAGAACTTCTTGCATGCAGAGGAGAGGTCACAGCATCTTTCACAAGAGAAATGCTTCTGGAGTTTAGTATAGAACCTGTCACCATTGGATTCACTTTGGATCTTGGCTTTCTGCTCCTGTTTCTCCCCATCTTCCTTCTCAGGCATTTTTATTTTTTTATATGAAGGTTATTAATAGGACTAAATGCTTTATAATTTTTTCATCTCTCATTAAGCCCCTGGTCTGGCACTTTTTTACAAGAATTGCAGCTAAAATCACATATTATTCCAGAGCTCATAGCTCCTTGTGCTTAAACAAGAAAAATCCATAGAAAACTGTGTAAAGATATCAAATGAGACATTTTTCATGTGTTTTCAAACTGAGACTCCTCTTTATCTACTTGCCTTTGAAAATATCATTCACCTGTTTCACACAGCTGAATGACAAAGTTTAGGTACTTTGAGATGCTTTTCTGGTAACAGCACCTTCCCTCATTGAGATCAAAATGATAAAATAATTTATCTGCCTTTCATGGCATCAATAAGGGGTTTATTTGGTCATAGCAAAGTAAGGTTTTGTGAACAGCATGTAGTATTTCTCTTTTAGGTTCTCTTTTAGTTACAGTGCTCTTCTGACTATTCTGTTGCACTCATCCAGAGTTGTTGGATGTTTTCAGTCCATGTCACCAATCTCAAAAGTCTTTCTAATGCAACCAAGAGATGTATCAGAGCATTTTTTTCCTGTAGATTCCTTGAAGGTGTCCTAGTGATGAACTAAAACCAGATAAAAATATGATACATCATCCTTTAACATGGTGCGTTAAAACAGGCCCCAGAGTTTTTGAGACCAGTACATAGTTTGCATTTCATTTAAATGAATGTTTTGCCTCATTACTTAGGTAGACAACCTTGGGAAAACCTCATATTATGAGCTTTATTTCAAGCTTAAGTTAATTATTCATATGATTATTTTTCTTTCCTAGGTACCACCTTTCTCCTTTTCATGGTCTGACAATAAATAATGTACCTAACATGCCTGTATTTTTGGACCAAGAAAAACACCCTCAACAGTGAACTTATTTTGTGTATGACAATCAAAGTTCAATAAATATAAAAAAAATTAATCTGTTTTTCATTTGTGTAAGCACAAAAATGTATTTGAGAAAATTCAGTCCGCTTCATATTTTACACTCTTTAAACTCCAACTTGGCTTTAGGGACGTTTTTTCCAACTTAAAACCTTGTTTGCCAAGATTCAAACTGAGCGAGTTTTTATTGCACAGTTATAAACCATTGGCAGGGAGGGGGGGGGTAAGAATTATATAATGGAAAAAAGTTGAAATAGCCTTTGCTCTAAAAGTGCAAATAACATAAAACAACCAACAGAAAGAAAAGAAAAAATAAAAAAAAAAAAAAAAAAAAAAAAAAGAGGTAATTGCTAATTATTTTCATCAAAATACTCCTATAATGCTTTAAAATGCACCCAGGGTGCTTTTCACAGATGGAACCACTGAACATAGTTAAGGAGTAATGACCAATGGAGAGGGCAGCTAATGACAAGCTGGGGCAAAAGCTGTGGTGAAACTACCAGCCCTGAGCTTCACTGGTCTCTAGCAGGGTCCTGATGCTGTTCAGGGCATGGTGGTTTGAGGGCCAGGTGGGCATCCTGCTGCTCGTGGTTGTACCAGAGGAGAAAGAGGGAGCAGAAATACCCAGGGACAGTTTTATAATAATCACCCAGGAAAATATTCAGTTTTGTAATAATCGCTAAGGAAAAGCTGGAAAATATTCAGATTGTGTTAACAATAGTTTGGATATGCTTTCAATTTTTCTTTTTTTTCTTTTCAGGGCTGGCAGCTGCCAAGTCCTTTGCTGGTTGTTACTTTTCATACTGGGGTGCAGCTCTCAGTGATTATTTACCCCAGCAAACCACAGCCTCCAGCATTTTTCAGCATGACCTGGATGGTCAAATCTTTGGCTAGTTCAGTGATCTAAACTGAAATTCCATCTGGCAATAATACAAAACCCAGTCTGGTAGAAGGTGAAATGGAAGGGCAGGGAAGGATTGGTAAAAAAGGTATGACTGCGGAACAAAAATGAGTATCAGCAATAGCATCAGGATCAGTGTAAGAAATTCCACGGTATGTCTTGGTGCCATCTCATGGTTAAGTTTAATGAGGCTTGTCTTCATGAAGGAGAAGACAGATTTGAGGGGAAGAACCAGGGCTCTCCCTATGGCAGGAAGCTCTTTTCCTTTGATGGAATATAACTATTGGCATTTACAAATGTATAATAGCGAAGGGGAGCAAATAACATTCATTATAATGCTCTTGAACCAACAATCAGAGTCTGTTTTAAAGTCAAGTGTCTCACAGTACATGAATTAACTTGACAGAATTAGGAAAATGCTATGGAAACTGGAAAATGTACTGCATAAAGCTGACTCTGTTTTGCCAGTTCATACTCCAGTGCATTTGTATAATTTTTATAAATAAATGAAGCACTGTGTAATCTGTGTAAATCATTTGTAAGTACTGGGAGCTGCAGTAACTATAGCATGAAGTGTATGGAGCCAGAGAAAAAGCTCTGAAGGAACAGTTATGTTAATGTGATGACTGAGAAGTAACTGCATGTTTAACTGTCTGTGAAACAGAAAGAGGTTAATTGCTACATGAGAAGCATAATTACTATAGAACAGCTTTCTCATAGCTTTTGAGGATACTGTATATATATGTATGTATGTGTGTGTATATATATATATATATTCATGATTTCATGCAAATTTGTGCATCAATCTATGCACTAATTTGAGAACATACAAAACCTTTGGCTTTTTTGTTATAATATTAATTAATTTATTATTATTTTTCTATTATCCCCTCTGTGAATGGAAGAGCAAAATGTTCTCTATTCATGTAGTTTCATGTGACTTTTATTAGTGTTTGGTCTTTAATTGGGTGAAATTCCATTTGTGAGACGTCGTTCCCATGAATATGATTTAAATAAATTTCTTCAAGTTTCACTGACATAAAGCTTTAAGGAGAAGCTTGCTAATGCTTGCTCTGTTCTGAGAGACAGTGATCAGGACAGCAGGAGCCTTAGGTTTCAGTTTTAGTCTTTAAAAAAGAAATTCTTCAGAGACCTCAGATGCACAGTATGTTCAAAAAGCAAATACTCAAATTCTCTGTACTCAACAGCTGGGGAAAAAAAAATCATGGCAAACTCCCTCAAGGTGCAGTGCACAAAATCTTTTGCTTACTCAGGGGAAATCTGCTGATTTAAAACAGTGGAGTCTTTACCTTCCATTTTTCAGTAATTCTGAATAGCTCCTTTTTGTGGAGCTATCACAATTGTGATTTTTTGCAAGGGCCTCCAAATACTGTGAAAGTTAAAATCATAAATGTAGGTGCAACAATCTTGCACAGCAACAGGATGGATCTTCAGTAAGCTTCCACATGAGATTATCCAGAAGTATAAAAATAAGTGGATGTGCATATTTAGTAAATCAAATCAGGCTTGTATGCTGCAGAAAGAATGGGATCTAAAGTGTTTGGGAAAAAAAGAAAGAATGAAATAGCTTAATAATGAACTGAAAACGGGTCAACAGAAGAAATAAGCAGAGATGATTTGAGGAGGAGAACATGTAAAATTTCTGTGAAAGGCCAACCAGAATAGAGAAGGAATAATCAGTTCATAAATTCAATTTAACAGTTTTTAGTTAAAAGTTCAATTATGCTATTTAAGGGCTTTCAGATGGTCCCAGAGGATAGTACATTGCTTTCTTTTTCCTTGGATAACTGCAGTCCACTCTTCCTAGACTGCAATTCCTTGGGTCTGACATGTGCAGTGGCCCAAATCTCAAGCACAAACCAACAGAGCAAACATTCTTAACATGCATAAGTCAGCAGACACACCTAACATGAATTTCCTTGAAATGAGCTGGCATGTAAATTTTGTTCAGGCAACATTATGGTGTTTAGTCCCTAGAGCGGATCACCAAAGGGTTTCCTGTTGGGTTTCAAGCACAAACCTTTTCAAAACCTTGTCTTCCTGGATGTCTTCACAAAGACCAATGTCTTTCCCCCAGATTTTGGCAACGTATGAAGTACCAGCACTCATTTCTAGGCCAGGAATATTTGAAACTTAGTTGTTAACGAACTAATGGAAGTATTTTTCTTGAAAAATATAAAAAAATAATTTCCAAGCTGTAATTCATATTTGTCCACTGAGCATAATTCCAAGATCATCATTTCAATGCTCAGTCATGACTGTAGAAAGGTGCCTCCCCGTGATGAAAGTCTTGCTAGATTTTTCTAGGATGTAGCTATGAACCTGTATCTCTCATTTTCTCCTTTTTTCAGATCAGGAGGAACAAAGGAATTCATGTCAGGGATTTAGAACTGTTTTCCACAGCTGCAGGAAGAGCAGCAACCCACCCATTCCCTGACACAGGTATCAGATTAATCAAAGACTTGTTGGGGACTATTTTTCCTTGACATATGGCTACAAAACCTCTACCTCCAGGAATTAGATGGGTCAAAGAACCTTTTCATGGTTAAGCTTTTTGGTTGGAAATGGGATTACCATGGGACAGAGTGGTCCTCGGGCAAGTAGGCGAAGATTTCAAAGGCAAACTTGGCATTAGAGATTTGGCAAGTGAAACACTTGAAGCCTCTGCCAAGCATCCCATGTCCAACAGTGCCCAGCATCCTACACAGAAGGAAGCTGAGGGAGACTTTTGATACCTTAATGAGCTAAAGAGACTGTAAAAAAATAGTGTTTATAACATGTGTGTTGTGCCAGGGACCAAAAAAAAATCCACTTTTTCCCTCTCTGTGCGAAGGATAAAGAGGTAATTCATGGCAGAGAAATAAGTAAAAATTACCTCAGGCTTGCAAGACTTTTATTTTTTTTAATTTTGTTTTAAACTTTTTTTTAATTTGCCTTATCAATTAATTACCATAAAATAATGTTTATCTTCATTACATTTCAGTGGCAGCTCCAGCTCTTTGTGATTTCTTTCCAAAGTAAATGTTTGAGCTTTTGCGGCTGAAATGGCAGAATGTACCACTTCCATTAAAAACCAATGTCATGAAAGCCATGTAAACAGCTTTTACTGGCCCTGTAATCACCTATCTATGTTTCTATAAATGGACCAGGGGGAAAAATATTACCTGGTGATTTGGACTGCCTCTGGCACTGCAGCCAGGTGTGCGCGGGCAGATGCCTGTGCCAGCAGCAGAGAGATGGTGGCTGGTGTCAGTCACTCTGCTCCAAGAGCCCATGGAAGGTCCCTTGGATGCAGCCATCCTCTCCTGGAGTACTGCTCATCCTGCAAGTCTGGGTCAGCTTCCACCCTAAGCCAAAACTGGTGGGAATGGTTTTTTTTGGGAACTTAGCAATGTGGTGAGACACTTGATGTGAAAATTTGCATTAACAGGTTGAAAGGCCCATTGAGAAAACATATTATAGAATGATGGAGAGATTCTACAATGAATTAGTAACATAGGTGATTATTATTAGAATGCCCACAAGTTATTATTATATATAATAATATAGATTATTATTAGAAAGCTCATGTAATACAGATTATGTTAGAAGGCCACTGAGAAAACATAAGATCATATAGAATTACTCATTACATAATGAATGAATGAATATAGAAAACTTTCACTTTGCACTGAGATAGCCTGTTATCTGTAAAATTTCCATTCCTTTTCTTTTTAACAGTGTTTTAAATATACTTTATTATTATTATTTTAGTTTATTATTTTAATTTTATTTTATTTTATTTTGTTCTATTTTATTTTAATTTTATTTTGTTTTATTTTATTTTATTTTTATATTTTCTATTTTATTTTATATTTTATTTCATTTTATATTTTATCTTATCGTATATATATTTGCATATTTGATTTGCCTTGGTGGAAGTGTGGCTGTGCACTTGCTGTGCAAGCCATTCCCCAGTGAGAAATGTAAACATAAACCTTCTTAAAATGCACTTGTGGCATTTTGAAGTTGTAAATGGACTCATCAGCTTTGCCTCACCTCTTCTTCCCCCTCTCTTCCCACTGAGGCAATGTTTAAGGTCTGATATGCTGAGCTTGTCATCCCCTTCAAGGGGATTAATTGTCCTCCTGCAAAAGAAGTTGAGAAAACAAATAACAGTGTAAATCATCCCGTTTTGCTGCTCCTTTGTGCATTTTATGTTACCTAAATTGCAGACCAGTTTCACGTTGCTTGGATGGAAGATCTTTCCCCACTGCAATAATGTCTATTCTGACTTCACCAGCTCAGTTTAGTTGACCGATACAGGCCTTACCCTAATTTTCCTCCTCCATTCATCCCTGATGCCCAACAAATAGGAAAAAAATGCTCCATTGCCTTTGTTGTTATTGTTGTTGTTGTTGTTCTTTCAGTGAAAAGCATCTGCTGGAGTGAGTGCTGCTGCTGAGGGATGAATTGTGGGCATTTGTCTGTGCAGACCCCCAAAAATGATTTTCTCTGGCACCTACCAAGCAGCACTGCCCTTTGGAGCCCAGAATTTCACTCCCTGATGTGAGGCACATCGTTGACACATCAAATGTCACTCTTCTGGCTGGAGATTCCTGACACAAGGGGCTTTGCCTGGGATTTGCACTTCCAAGTGCCAAGCAGGAACTCTGCATCAGGCATGTGAAGCCTAGGAGGACAGAACTCCGGTGGTCCGAGCCTGTTTAAAGCCTTAGGTCAGAGTTTCCATCTGTAAACATTCTCTTGAGTGTTTATGCTTTCATACAGCTTGATTTATTGGAGGTGAAACCCACTGTATACTAACTAACTGTATACTAACTCTTTTAATGAAACTGATTAATTACTGTTGATTGTAGAATATGCTCATCAACAATAATAACTCAGATGATCAGCCCCATAGCCCCATACTTTTAAGTTCATCTGCATGATAAGCTCGTTGGTTAAGTGTCAGAAAAGTGACTGTGGATTATCCTACCTTTTGGAAAAAAAAAAAATTCATAATTGTAATGTTGCTCTTTTACAGCATGTCTCCAGAACAGATGAGAAGTGTCCATTACATTTCTGTCTGGGTGACATCACAGACCTCTGGTACACACAATGCATGTTTGTTAACAGATTATCAGAGAGAAAAGAACATTATATTGGGAGCTGGGGAAAATTCCTGATATTTAGACACACAGACCTACTAAATGTATATTTTTTATTTTATTTTTCTTGGTTTTGTGGCACTGACATGCAGTGGGATCTTCTCAAAAGGCTGGATTTTCCAGTAACAGCACTTTAGGAAAGGCAGTACATATTCTGCTAAAAGCAGAATTTTCCTTTTCCTTTGTTAAACAACGTTTAACAATTTTTGTGCATGTTCTTGCCTTATTGCTTGCTATTAGAACAGCACAAGCAAGACCTTTCAACTTTCTGAGGGATTTCTCTTTCTGTGTCTGTGGCATGAACTGCCCATCTTTTGCATATTATTCAATGTGTAGCAAAGTAACTATATATTTGGTCCAACTTTCCTTTTTTCTCGTAAGCCAGAGTCACTCCCTTCAAATCCAGAATGTCCCAACTTTATAGTTAAGTTGAAATGTGAAGCAGAGAGTACTGCTGTTCAATCCTGCCCATTCAAGCTAAGCTCCAAGTACATAAATGTAACGAAGTGATAATGCAAGGATGAAAAAGATTTCGTTGGGAATATCCAGCCACCCTGTGTTTGCTAGAAAAAATAAAATCACCACAAAACATTGTGGTGAAATGAAACCTTAAATCAGTAAATGTGTTTTAATTATTCTCCTATTTTGAAAAAAAAAAAAAAAGAATAACAGCGTTGTTCTGGTTTTTTTCCCTTTATCTGACACATTTATGGATAGAAGTGTGTGTCAGCTATTTTACAATGTGTGATCTGATCACAGGTACAAACAGTTTATGGCACTCTAGTCATACCTAGAAACACCCAACATCAAAAAGAGAGCAGCCTCTCTGGCTTTCACTGTTACATTGCTCAGAAGAAATTTAGTTCCTGGACCTGAAGTAGCAAGCAGGCATGAAATGTGATATTGTTTAATGGTGAATTTGAGATTTTTCACAGGGGCAATCCAAGAGAAAAATGACCTCTGAGCAGCCAGAAATCACTGGCTGCCAACTGCTGACATCTGTACTCCTGGTGATGCTCTGAGATTCCTGATACATGAGGCTGAGTGAGGCAGAAGTAAATTGATAAACCAAACATCATAGCTCTGGGTTTCAGCTCAGTATCTTCATATTAAAAATAGTGAGCAGAAAGCTTCAGCAGGGCAACTAGTTTTGAAGAGGACACATTTGGCTTTGAGGTTACTGCAGCCCCAGATCAGCTCTGTGTTTGAACTGTTTAATGCCTCCAGATTCTACCTTTCGTGCCATGTGAGGAAATGTTCCCTCACTGACCTGGTCTCTCATTCTTTCAGTGTGAGATTTTCTCAGTCTCAAAATATCCTTTATGAACAACCCAGAATTTCAGGGCCCAAATCAAAACTTTCAGTGCAGTCGATCCAAATGTTACAGCTCAATTTTTTTCTGTTCATGACTTTCCTACCAATACTCAAACAGCTACAGGAAAATCCAGTGTATTACCCTCATTTTCCACTTTCTGCTACAAAGTTTTTATCTTTCTGCGTTTGTTTTTATGGTAGGACAGTTTCTGGTTTGAATTTTATCTAGCATAAAAACTGCCTAAAGGCGCAGACCTCGATACTAGCCTATTATTCCTTTCAGGTTTTGGCTGAGACTGAAACATGGAGGAAAACCAATTGTCCTCCTTTTCCTGTTCTGAAAGATAAGTGTGACATGAAGCACATGCCTCTCTTAAACGCTCTCGCATGTGCCTAGAATTTTAGGTCAATAAACCCAGCTCTGGAACACGGCTGAGGCAAGCATTATGGATTAAAGATTTGCTATAAGGGCCAGATTCCAGGCAGAGCTTTCTTTGTTCCTCCAGAAGGGTTTGTTCATGAACATTACTCCTTGTTTTATGTCTCTGCTCTTCACTGCTTGGCCACCAGATCCTAACAGGATGCAGCCATGCTTCCCTGCTGCCCCTGTGCCCTCCCCACACTCTTCATCCTCACAATGCACAAGTTCACAAGAACATAGATATGGGTGTCTATGTCAAGACTCCCTGGGCAGACTGAAGGATGTCACCACTTCTGTGTTTCCAGGACTCCCAGCAACCCAGAATTTGCAGATTCTTTGTTGTCTTCTGCCCATATGCTCAACAGGCACCTGAGCTTCTAGGCAGGGGTGTAGCACCTGGAAGACCCAAGCAAATGAGGCAATGGATTCATCCAGCTGAAGCAAATTAACTTCTTACAAGGCAGAAAAACTCCTAACATGGCTGTTAAATTACATCCACTTGCTGCTGCTTCGTGTTCAAGCACCCCATTCTCTTTTCCTTCCTCTGGTGTGATTTTTGTCCCTGGAAGTGAAGTGGTAATGGCTGTACAAGTCCTGTTCAAGAAGGGTCAGGAATGCTCGTGTGAAAACAGTCTTAGTTTTGCCTTCCAGTGTCTCCACTCCTGGGGATTTCCTGTTAGTAAATGATGTTAATGATATTAATGTAATAATAGTAATGACTTAATGATATTTAAGTCTACCATAAAAATAATTAAATTAACTCTGGGAAAAGACTGTTTTCCTTCCTACACTAAGATGAGGGGTTAATGATCAATTGGTTGTCTCTTCTTTGCTCTCACTCTTTACAAAAATATTATAAATATAGATTTTAAAAGATATGAGAGAGGTGAGAAATTAAAACTAAGGGCAAACTGAGGCTTGTTCTTGCTCTGAAGAGCCTTGAGCATAGCCTGTAACACACCATAGGAAAAGTTGAGTGGCCAGACTGAATACCTTGCTCACTTTCCTGCAGTTTGACTTAGCCCGTCTTCTCCCAGTATTTTTGCCTTTCCTCACCCTCGATATCTACATCATTTTCCATTTGTCCTCTAGTGACATTCTGGCAAAAAATTCTCCTTGATTTCAGCCTCCTGAACCTCCATTTTTCTGCACCAGCCTGGAACTGACCAAGCAGAAGGACTGAGAGGCATCACAATTCCCATGTAAGTCAGCCTTGGGTGTAAAACCTGGGAATAAGGCATGTCAATTTGCACTGCTGGGAGGTGGCTGAGGAGTGTGCCAGAGATTGAGACCTGGAAAAACTCCTCCAAGCAGAGAGCTTGGAGAGCAAATAACCCTGGGTGAACCATCCCTAGAGGGGTTGAAATGGAAAAATAGCCTCACACAAGGACAAGGAAAATTAAATGAAGGACTCTGGAACAAAATGTCTCTCTTAAGGCTTGAGTGCCAGCTTAACACCCAGATGCTGAAGTAACATTTCCAGGTAGAGAGAGGATGTGTGCATCCAGATAAAACCATGACTTAGTAGCCAGACTTGAAATTGCAGCCTTCCAAAAGCAGACTTGATTGCTTAACAGTCCTTTAAGCCTCTGCAATCCACATGTATTTTGGTTTTAGAAGCTTCTGTTCTGATTTCACCTTGCAAGTATTTAATATCTCTTTTTCTTAAATTATCGTGCCTGAGTGGGTGTGCAAATATGTACCTACATATCTTCCACATTTAGTGGCTAAAAAGGACAAATTGAACTTAAAATAGGGATTGAGGCTGAGGGGGAATTTTTCTATCCCAGGTACTGTCCTAATAGCTAAGTAAAACTTCTTTTCTTTCTTTAGCTTCAAGGCTGAACAATGTCTTTGAATATGTCTTCTAGAAAGAAAGTAGAAGAAAATATGGTTCTGCAAATTCTACCCCCTCTGCTTAGCTAGAATCTCTTCCTCCATGAGGAGAACATGATGAATTGTATGGTCTTAAATGTAAAAAAAAGCCCATTGAAGTATAGGGGTCCTTTTTTGCCTTTGTATTCTTCTGTAATATAAAATTTTTTTTGCTCCCAAGGTTTCTTATATATTTACTTTGGCCCTAATGTAAAGAAGGCAAATGAAGTTAATTTCTGAGAGGAAATAATGTTATTTCTCCTTAGAAGAAAGGAAGTTGCATACACTCCAAGAAGCTTTCTAGGAGCTAATTATCTCAGCAATAATAACTACAGTCTCAATGGCCAAGTCTTGCTTCTGGTCATTTAGGAGAAACCTTTAATATCACTGCTCTTTGAAGAATCTTCTGTACACTTTTATTATCACAGTTGGGACTGCCTACAGGTTGTTTTTTAGCTGTTCTTTGAAGAACTCTTATCTCTCCTGTGCCATTTCCTAGGAATTGCCTCATATGGGTTCTGACACCTGTTTAATAAATGACTACAGAGATATAGTTTTGCCAACTGTTCAATAAAGGCATATTCTGAAAAAAAAAAAGTAAAAAACTGAGAGTTGATTCTGATGTTTTCTGTACCAACCATAAACCCATCAAAATCTATCAATTCATCTCACTGACAGAGTCCAGAATAAAAAAAAAAAAAAAAATATTTCTTGCTGATAATATTTCTGATATGAAAGGTATATTTTTGAATGAAATATAAAATGACTGATTATTGGAGTTGTTGACCAAAATGCCTGCATATGCACCTTCTTACAACTAACATGCAAATTTAATATTCAAAACCTAAAACTAAATTTAATTTCTCCAAATTAATACCTCCGGAATTTATCTTTGAGTAAAGGCAGCAGCAAGAGAGAAAGTGTGGTGTATTTAATAGTCCCTCTGTTGCTGCTGGCATTTTCAAATTGAAAATTCCTAGAAAGTTCATGTCTTATTCCTGGTAATGTCTGGCTTCTCCCAGATGTTGGCTCTTTCATTATAAACAACTAAAGTCTGATTTCTAACAGTGGGCATGCTAGAAGGCAGTGTTTTATATCTAGAATATCAAATATAAACTTATAACCAGCCCTTTTCTTGCATCAGTTACTCTCTGAAATGGAAGTCATGGAAAAGGCACAGAAATAACTGTTGTACACCTCTGAAAGCCATACCAGCACTGAAGAAGGAAAAATTGTATTTATTCCAGGATTTTCTGCACCAGCCTGGAACTGAATGAGCAGAAGGACTGAGAGGCATCACAATTCCCATGTAAGTCAGCCTTGGGTACAAAACCTAGGAATAAGGCATGTCAGTTTGCTCTTTAGTCTGCTGAGCTTCAAATAAACATGAAGGGATAAACCAGATATCAATAATTCAGATATATCTAAATATTAATATTTCAGTTCCTTCAGTTCTTGAGTCATTTTATTTATTCTCCGTCTATGTTTTGAGCTGCATAGTTAAGCCATAGACTCTTCCAGTAGAACTCATGGCACACAGGGCTGGTTGGCATGCCAGCACTGTCACACAGCCCTGTGTCCTGGCAGTCCCCTCAGGTGCCCAGTGCTGATCCTACACCTCTTCCTGGCCCTGCAGCTGGCAAGGATGAGCTTATGGGAGCAACAGCACTCTCTTTGTTTTAGAAGGACTTCCAAGATCAGTCTCCTTCTCAAGTGAATATTTCCATAGCTGATGTAGCTCTGTCATGCTATTTTCTGTTTATCTGCAGCTGAGAAGAGGGTGTATTAAATTACTTGGTAGCAGCTAGGGTAGACAGTTCCATTTTGTCTTTATTAAATCACACGTCGCTGAAAGTTTAAACAACTTGAGCAAAACAGTGAATCAAAGTTCAGGGCTGTTCCTCTGATTTCAGCTGACTTATATCACTTTCACTGGTGTTGAATTATTTGTGAAAGCAAACCCTTCAAGACTATTACTGTGGTAAAAGGAATGGAATCCTACATTATTTTATATACGATATCTGTTTTTTCCACTTCACGTCCTGTTCTTTACAAAAGCCTTCAGTTTAATTGGCTTCAAAGAAGAATTTGCCTGCATTTAAGTTATCAAAACTTTAGGCAGAGCAGATAGGAGTAAAGCCAGTTATTTATGCTTTGTTTTTAGTGCACCAAAATGATGAGAATATAAAAGGCAAAAAGATTAACCCAAACTCTCTAACATTTTAAGGTCTCCAAAAACCCCAAGACCAAGACTTTGAAAATCATCCAAGTAATAACTCCACAGAACCAAAACACACAGTTTTAATAACTTTATTACGAAGAAACACGGGTGCTGATGGGCACTGATGCTAAGCTGGAAAAACTTCAGCCTCCCTCTGTGTTTGTGGACTATCAAAAGCCAAGGGGTGAAATAAGTTGATGATACAGTTTGATTCTCTGGTGCCAAGATCCACTGAGGTGCTGGGGGAAGGGTGAAAAAGGGGTGGAAGAAAAATGTTCCCACCCTCCTGCCTGGTGTTATTGGCAAAGCCAGTGATGTTCCCCTCTTTAGAGGAAGCAAACACTGAAACTTTGTAGTCATAAAATCTCTCTGACTGGAGTGCTGTGAAGTTGCAGAGGACTCAGGCTTGATGGGCTGCTTGGGCAAGACTGTGATGATCTTCCCTGCCCCAGAGGGGGGTCAAGGTCTGAGTCGATGCAGATGTGGTGCACATCTTGTGTGGAAGGCTCAGTGTCCATGGGGCAGGGCATGGAGAGTGCACCTCAGTGAAGTGTAACTGCTGTTTTCAGACACAAATCTAGGTACAAATGTAAACATCCTGAGCTTTATTGAGACTTTTGTCAGCATATTTGTTCCTGGGTTTTGTTCAAAATCAGCTGCTGGCTTTTGGGGGAGGGAGGTGTGGCATTTATTCCCCTATAGCCTTGCAGATTTTGCTGAAAAGCAGAGGAGATCATTCTAATTCTTCTGAATACCCATAAAGCCACTTACAGAGGCTGGGTAAGTTATTCTTCTGCAAATCCACTGGAGACTTAATTTAGTCTGATGCATTCACTAGAGAAAATAAACTCAGCTTTACTTTGAAATTTCTGGATGCATCTCAAGACTGACAGGAAGTACTGCTCCAGAAATCAGCAAGTTTGACACAATAATGAATGGCAGATAGGAACAGTTTTGAGTGTAATGCTTATTTGCAAGGCTCTCCATTTGCAGTCACTTTTCAGAGTGATTTGTGTCAGGTCTGGATATGGTGATGCTTTTGTGTCCTGCTGTCCCTCAAACCACAGACCTGTACAATCATTTCATGTAGTGAAATGAAAGGAATCAAACTCTTTTCAATCTCTTTCTTGCAGTCTTTCACCATACTTCCTTCTGCCTCTAAGGATCTGGGCATGAGGTTCACAGGTAGACAAAGGAGCTCTGTCCATTTTCCTATGGCTGCAACAGGAATGACAAAGGGTGTTTCTTTTTCTTCTTCTGCGTTCTTTCATTTCTTCCAACTTCCCTGCTATTTCATCCTTTGTCATGATCACAGTTATTTTGGGAAGTTACTGGCTGGAAGAGCTTAGAAATGAGGGAACATCTTCAGAGCCGAGTGAGAATGCGCTGAAGGTGGCATCACATTTTCCTGTGTGTATATATTTAGCCCCTGTGCCTGAACATCCCACCAAAGCTCTGTGGGCAGCACAAACTGACAAAGGTGTTAAATGATTGATTGGCACAGCACAGGGACTTCTGTTTCATCCGTGGCCTCCACCAGCTCCACATTTTCCATGCAGCTGGGCTGCCAATTCTCACACCTAACGGGTCAGTCCTATTTTGTCTTGCTTGAGCAAAATTCCATCAGCATTTCCAAGCTGATGCTTGCACCCAGGCATTTCCTAGCTTGCTGAGCAAGGTCCTGGATGGTGATGGCTCTCCAGTGTGGCATAGTCTCACCAATTATTCTTGGAGGCGCTTCTCACTGCCTTTCCAGGCAATCCCAGTGCTCCTTGTCTGCCATAGTCTTTGACTGCTCTGTTTCATTTCTGTTTAATTCCTGCTGTTCTGATAGTGACAGCCATGGCAGAAGCACATAGATTCTGTCTTCTGACATGTCACCGGCTTTATTTGGACCTCCTGCATGGGCTATTTGCAGGCATTGCTGCCAGCAGCATGTTTTGGACAGTGTTTTCAAGATCAAAGTGATTCAGTGCAAATCCTGGAGGCATCTGGCATTATCTGCACTGTATTGCTGAGGGATGAAAATATAAATTCAATTCTGTGGTGAAGGTGAGGCAAAGAATGGCTCCAAAGTAAGAGGGGGATGCTCTGTCTGGTCTGATCCAAGTTTGGAGTAGGCATGGTTCCTCATCTGTGGCCCATGGGCACAGCACATGGATGATGATTATTAAGTTGGAATCTTCAGGATTGGTGTTTGCGAGATTAATTTTCCATCCCAGCAGCTCAGCCACTTTGGGGATGTGCCTGTGTATCCCATCACAGCTCTCTGCTGCCAGCAGCAGCAGGGAAGGCAGGCCTCAGGGCTGCTGCCTAGCCCTCCATTTGACTTTTCCTCATTGATCTGGGGGAAAGAATTGGGGCTGCTCAGTCAGAGGAAGGATGCAAGAGACCAGAGTGCTTGTAATTTTGTCTGCTCCATTCAGACTGAGAAATCTGAGATACAAAACTGTAGGGTGCAAAGACTTTAAAAAGTTTGGCAAAGCCTGGAAAAGACAGAGAGGTTAATACATTCCTGTGCTAGGCTGTAGCCTTAAGTGGTTTTCAAGTATTGATGGAATTAAGAAGGCAAAACATGCTTCCAGATTTTTTTTTTAGTAATAGTTGAGGAGCACAGGACAAGAATTCTGCTTCATATCCCCATTTTTTTCTCTTTTGTTCTCTTCATTGACAGACAACTTTTACCTCAAATTACCAGCCTTGCACATGGCCTTTTCCAAGCATAAACTCCTTTAGAGGCTGTAACATCTTACAGTTTATGCATGCAAAAATCATTTCTAAAATGGATTTCCCAGGTGCAAATCCAATCGTCTGTTTTGCCAGGTGTGTGAATCTATCAGCTGTGCACGCAGGTGTCAATGCTTGAAAAATGACCCAGTTTGCTCCTCCACAAAGGGTTTGCACATGGATCTGTGTCATTTAAGTCTGTTTTTGGGCTGTGTTTTGAGGATTTAAGTGGAATTTGGATGGTGGTGAAGGCTCTCTGTGCAGGGCGAATGCTTCACAGAGCACATGCACAGATGGGCAAATTTGGCGGCCCCCGAGTGAGTCTGGGCTGGGTGCCCAAATTGATGATCTTACCCCAGATGTGCCTCCTCCTAAAAGTGTCTACCTCTTGTCAGGCTCATTAGAGAGGGGTGGTTTTGGCCAGTTTGCCTCTCTTTTTTGAGTGAAAACATAGCATTTCTCAGTGTTTCAGTGTTCCCAAACTCAAATATTTAATAACCTCTGCTATCTAATACCTGACTTGGCTTTGCATTAGAAACAATTGCTTGCAAAGTGTTTATCTGTTGAATGAAAATGATTAAAAGAAAATACAAAGTCCTTCATGTACTATTTTTGGGCAGAGAAATGAACTTGCTGCTATTTTAAATATTTCAGTATAATTTATATTAGCTATAATACCATCAATAAGGCTGCTCAAAAATTAAGTGTCATTCTTGGCCTGAGCCCCTGGGTGTGTTGTGGGACCAAATGCCATGTGCCAGAAAAAAAATTAAAACCAAAACCACGGTCAAGTAGCTGAATTTATGGAGAGAGCAAGCAATATGGGCCTGAACAACACAGCTATTTTGGACAAACAGCAGTGCTTCCACCTGGGGAAAACTTAAAGTTCTCCTTCACCTCTAGCAGCAGCTGTGGCATGGAGGAGAGAGCAGCAGCAAGCCACAGGTGGAGTCACTGGTGGTGATGCTGTCACCCTCCACTTGGGCAAAGCAGGAGAGCTCTGAGGAGTAAGTGGGTGGGAATTACATGGCATTTATGTCCCCAAGTGTCAAAATATAGTGATTATTTCTCATTTATGGGGAAACAAAACCACCCAGCTCTGTTTCACCAATTCCTTCCGTGTCAGTCTCTCCTTTCCCCAGGCAGCTCCTGACTCCACACCTTCCTGCACAAGCCAGTTTTCCCCCAGAGTGGAGGACACTCAGTACACTGTGCCAGACAAGGCCCTTCTGAGGCATGAATTATGGAATTATCTGGGCTGGAATTCCCTGCCCTGCTCCATCCAGGAGTGCACTGTGCCTCTCGCGCAGCTGCATCGCACTGATGGCTTCACGAGCCTCCCGCACTCTGCTGAGACCATGTGAGTATTGGGGGATTTGGCAGGGCTTCCCAGTTTCTGGGTCCAAGTGCAGGCCCTGGACACGTCCCAGATCTCTGCTGGGATGGGATCTGGATGCGCACTTGAGGTCTTTTCCTCCTACCTGTCCGTTCCATAGTTTCCATGGAACTAAGTGCAGAAATACTGGCCAAAAAGGAGCCTCAGTACAGTACATTTTGGCCAGGTCTCCTGTCCAGATAATCAGTGAACAGAATCTTGGAGAAGTCTGCTCCTTATATCAGTTGTTTAGACACAGGCATAGAAACCATTTTTTTTTTTTAATTTTCTCTCAAGTGTTTAGAGCAGACTCTACTCTTCCCAGATGATCCCATTTGACATCTGCTTTTTTTTGTTCACCCCTCCTGCATGACATAGAATATTTTGTCATTGCTTTTTCTACAGAGCAGAAAAATCCATATTCTCTTTCCATTTAATCTATTTATCTCCCACTCTGATATTTGTGACCTTGTCTTTTCTGAGCCTTCCTGAAGAACCATCTGTTAAAAATATTCTCCCTATTTTTGTGTAGCCACTTTACTCCACATTTTGAATAAATCTACCAGCTCTTTTTTCACACACTATCAAATTTCAGCTACCTCTGTTGTCTCTTATGCAATCTAGACTGACATGGTATGGCTGCCTGCCTGCCTGCCTGGTACAGCAACCTCTTCATAATTGTCTGAGGGTGACAGACTGCTTGAAATTATTTCTAAATCCACTATAAATTTCTAAATCCACTCACTGATTCCCCTCTCTTTTAAGGGCACTGACAGAAAAAGTCTCTGCTTTTGTAGTATCTCCAAAATCACAGGCAGTGAGGGCAATAGGAAGAAGAGCGGTGCTGCTAAAGTATTCTCAGTGAGAAAAGTGCTATGTTCTTTGAGCTGATCCACTCATACACCCAAGTGTCAAGTCCAAAATTAAGATATAAATCCTTTGAGAGAAAAAGAGATGTACTGCAATATGTTTGGCTTCCAAAGGGTCATTCTAACAGGCATGCCTAATCACTTATAAATATTCACTGCTAATGCAGTTGTTTCCTTGCAAATTTATCCCATCAAGCCATAATTCTGGGCATTTTTTTTTCTTCCTAAAATCTCAGAACCAATCTGGATTTTGTAGCTTTGCAGTTATGCGTGGTTTTGCTGAATTGGTGAACCTCTTTAACTTTTTAGTATGCGCAAAAGACCCATGACACTGAGATTTATGGCACAAGCCTATAAAAAAAAGTACCTCTGGTAGAATGCTAAATATATAGAGGGGTTAGAAAAATAACAGCCTCTATCTATAAGTGGCAAACCAGTATTAAAAGTTAAAATCCCCTCAAAGAAAGCTTCAATTTAAAAAACAGAATAGCATTTTACCTTCAGAAAGAAGAAAGAATTTTTTTTCTTGTATCATTGTATTTACAAAGACTTGTAATTTACTGCAGGGGAAACTTCAGGACTCTTCAGACATGTGGAAATAAGACAGCATGTAAAACCTCATACCAGAGCTCTGGAATCATGGCATCACCTATCCACTCAGACACTCAAGAGTAAAATAATATCTGAGCCGTGCTGTCATGACATCACAGAGTTTTTCCACTAGCCTGAACCCCCCAAGACATTTTACTTCTCTAAAACTCTCTCTAGTGGCAGTGACTGTACAGATTACCAATACCCTGCAAATAGATCTTATACCAAAACTCCCATTAAAGTCAATGGGTGCCCTGTGGCCAACCTGTCTGTGTAACACACTTCAGGTCTGGGGCTGGATGGCTGACTGCTTGATTTTATATGTGCAGGTCTTTTAAGAGCATTTTTTAAAACAAAGCAACAATATTTTTCTGGGAACATAAGCTGGGTTCGATAGACTGGTTTGGGGTTTTTTCTTTCATTTTCAGTGTCCTTGCCTAGATCAAGCAGGCAACACTATAGAAGAGTCTCAAGCTCACACTGCTTGGAGGACTGAATTGCTCCACAGGACAGGAAACAGAATCCAACTACAAAGTTTTGGGCTCTATCCCAGACACTTAGTCTATTAAATGAATCAGGCGGTTGTGACTGAGAGGGAATAAGCCCCTTGGCAGAAGTGTGTTTGCTTGCAACCTGCCCTCTTTGGAAAGGTGCTGATGCAGAGGCAGGCTGCTAGGGAGGGGAGATGCACTGATGCCTGTTGAACCAGGTGGGGCAGAGGGGAAAAAATGGGGGAAACCAGGCATTTGCAGGCTTGTTGATGAGGGCAAAAGTCATGCTTTTCTACACCTTTAGATACTGACTTCCGCCTCCGGACATAGTTTCAGCAAGACATGACTTGAGGCAGTAATACACTAGGCACAGGCTGTTGAATTTCTGTGTGGCGTGGCTGAGGAGAGTGGGAGGTCTAGGAGCTGGGAGCAGAGGTCTAGGAGCTACTCAGTCACTCTGTCACTTAGGGCAAGTTTCTTGACCTTTCTGCATGGGCTTGAACCGTGTCAGATAAAGAAAATTGCTCCAGAGCAGCATTTCACGCAGTATCCGAAACCTAACCTGAAAAAAAGCTTCCTGCAGTTCACTGAAGAGGTCATCTGTATCATCTTGAAATGTCACCCATGTCAGCTGGGTGAAAAACCTGAAAAAAATATTGGTTCACCTTCCAAACACCATCCTGCCTGTACACATAGGTCAAAATTAAGTGTCTGTAGCAGACAAAGGGCATTTGTGGGCATAGAGTGGGTAACTGCATTGTGACGCTGTATTTGTATACTGCAACTGCCAGTTAAAATCTGTTAAATTATACCCATGTAAATCTAAAGTTAGATGCTTTTTCTGAAAGCATGGGCCATTGTAGTTTTTTTCATATTAAATCAAGTAGTTTTTTAGTTGAAACAAGGCATATGATTAATAAACCTTCTTTTTCCAGTTCATTGTTATTATTAGTTGCATCAGCATGTAGTGGACCTAGTCTGAAACAAAATTGGAGTATTTGAATAATTCATGGGCAATATCAAAATAAAACAATAAAGGTATTGCAGTTCTTCTTCCACTTTGTTCCTTAGCTAGTAGAGAAAATCATAGAGTCCTCAAACATTTCTACTTGTACTGCTTTTCCTCTGCTCTGACTGAAAGGGTGGATATTTACACACTAGAGCTTGCAGCTGAAACTGTTCACAGGAATCAAAGAGAAATCATTTGAGGGCACCGAGTAGGTGAAAATAACTCCTGTACTTTCATGGACTTCTTTGTGAAAAAAGAAAGGATATTAGGAGTTTTCAAATCAAGTTACCAAGTGTTAATTTAATGGGGAGGTGGGGTGGGGTGGGAAGAAAAATAATTAAATAATTTCCAAAGAGAAAAGGGAAATTCATTACATTAAGAATGAGGAAACAGAGTTCATTTCCTGAAGTTTATGCTAGATACACTGCTCACTTTAAAAGTGATTTTCTTATTATTCATAGAGAAAGCACACTTGGTGATCATGTGAGGAGCCAAATAAAATGGTTGAGTTGATTAATATATATTTGTTGCACCCTAATCCCTTAAAATCAAAACTCCTTACACACAAATAAGTGTAAAGGACATCCTATTTTAGTGTTTGAAATGGATTCCTTGTGAAAAGGCTCATGTGCCAGCCTTCCACTTTCGAGACTGTTTTTAAATGTGCAGTGCTTCCTCACCGGGGTTGCCATTGGAGCAGAGAAGATCATGCTAAAACACTCTTGTTGCTGCAGAGCAAATGGAAGAACTGTGTGTATGCCTTATAAAAACACGGGATGTTCATGCAACTTGGCTTTCAACATTTTCCATGAGCTTGAGCAGTCAGCAATTCCCCTCCAGCTGAAGAGCAGAGGTACCATATACCTTGCGGTTACATAAAGCACCACCTGTTTTATTTTTTAGCAACGATCCCCTCACCTCTTTTTTGGGTTCAAACTCTTTGTAAAGATTGGGAAAAACCATGTAGGTGATGTTTTCAAACTGCTCGAAGGCTCATAAAGAGTAAGTGCCTGTGATATTTCTGCTCACAGCACTGTAGGTCACTGGAGGAGGCATGTGTTGGGAGGTCGGTGGGTTTTCATACCTAAATATTTGCTCCTTAGGCCAAGGAGACATCAAAAGATCACCTTGCACAGACTTGCAAAACACACTATTATATGTCTGTCAAGTTTTCTGTGTCAAAAGCTTTAGTCAGTGTGTGTGTTAGTGCCCAAAGCATAAAACATGACTCTGCTGGCAAAGACCCAGCTGGGACGATGACTGGATGGCTACAGGGATCCTCTGTAGGGTTTTATTCCACCCTCATGCTGTAGAGAAACCTAAAATCTTTCCCCATCTCTGGTGGGAAGATTTCTTCTGCCCCCAAATAGGTGGGGTCCTGAGAAAGAGGTACTGGATGTTCAGTGGACCGAGGGGATTTCTCTGTGATGCTGAGCACCCTGCCCCCTGGGCCCAGCAGGCCCTACTGCTGTGTGCTGCTGATGCTGGGGAAGGAAGGACAAAGCAGGCTCATTCCTCAAGCAAAAATAATTCTCAGCTTCAGTAGGGAGCTCTCATGAGCAAGGCTCAATCACAGTTCTTGTACAAACACATGCAGAGAGGGAACATCTTTTAAATTTCCAGTTTACCACCAGCTTAAACATCCCTCTTTGGGAATACCTGTATAAGTGTGCTTCCTCACCTCTTAAACTGGATGACTGCCAGAATAATCTAAGTTTCAGCCTTGCATTCTCAGTCAAGGCCTTTCAATTATGCAAAAATATTTCAAATATAGCAGCAGCAACAAAAAAAATTATCATCTCCCATGGCTGAAGCTTGGAGTTCTGATTTACAGGTATTTTTCAGGATTTTTTTTTTTAATTGTTAAAAAATTTTCTTCAGTTTTCTTTCTCAGCCTTCTGCAACAGAAAGAATGTGAGGAATTTGACATTACTATAATCCTTTCCTACTCAACAGGTAATGGAAAAGCATAAAAAAGAAAAAATCAAAACCAAACTTGCTTCCCAGAATACTGAATAAGATTTCTAGGGATAGATCCAAGAGTAGGGTTAAATAATTTGCAGCCTTTAGCTTCATCAGTGGCAATTGGATCACCATAATAATGTTCACCCAGGTCTGAATGTCTACAGATCTCAAGGCCAGAACATCACAGATGATCTCTTTGCTCACTTCCTTGCCTCATTGTGGCCTGGTGAAAATTAAATTTACTTTTATGCCAACCAAGGAGCCAGCTGGGGCAGGAGACCAACGTTATTTTGAAAAGCAAGGGTGTAGGGAATCATCTGAAGTGGCCACCTTCCCTTCCCTGGGGCCCCAGCACTGCCCATGACACCAACTGGAATCCCAGCCCAGGATTAGCAGCGTGGCTAGAGCCTGGAGGGTGCACAGGGACAGCAAAAGCAAAGCAGGAATAGGGTTTCTACTTTGAGCATTAAATTCAATACTTGGAGAAGATTCAGTGCTGTCAGCTGACAGAAAATAATAGATGCTGGAAAATACTTCTGCAGCCAGACAAAGTGTCTAAATGCATGTTTGTCTCCAAACTGGTGATGAATGTACTTTAAACAAGGCAAACTTTGGGGACTGTAACCTTTTTTAGCTTACTGTAAAAACAGTTTACTGAGCTTTCTAATGACTTTCATACATTTTGGCCATTAAACTTGTAACTTGAATGAAGACTATGAGATTTTTTCTGCTCTGGTGGGCGTACTTTCTGTTCCATGGATGTCATAAATAACAATTAAAAAAAAAAAGACTGATTTTTTTCAACATTCATTAGAAATGGAAGTAGAATTTAACAGCAGCTCTAAATCATCAGGAAAAATATGGCTAATTTTCTGTTCCATAAGTTTTCTGGAAACCATGGCTGAAATTAGCTCCTTAAAAACACGACGTGCCCAGGGACATTCATTGGACTCAGGAGCTCCAGTGGTAAAGGGATGTGAAGGAAAAGCTCATTGAAAGTAGTTTGGTGTCCAAGCAGGACTGATGGCAAACAGCTGCCAGGAGAAGGATTGGCAAAGGATTTATTTTCTGTCGTGGTTATCTTGCTCTAGGCTCAGGCACTTTCCGGAGACTCAGGGAAGGAGGCAAGGTGGGGCAAATGATGGGGGGATAATGGAAGAAAGGCAAAAATGGTGCAGAGATTGCATCTGTGGTCCTTCTGGGAGTCATATGTCAAGTCAGATACTGCACAAAAGGCTCCCAGCCTGCTGTCTCAGTGAGTTGGAGAAGCTGCCCACCATTTCTAGACAGAGGTTGGCTTTAATTTCTCCCAGTGAGGTAGTTACTGAGGCTGCAATAACAAAAGGATTACAGGGATATGTGATTGGATATTGGAAAAGAGCCTTTGTAACCAAGCAGAGGAGGAGGTACTTAATTTGTTTAAAAACAAAAGCTCCCATTTTGAGGGAATCTACATCACAATCTGTGTGAAGCCCTAATTCCCCAAATCCATCTGTGCTCCCACTGGTACAGGGAATTACTGACCCTAGCAGTGCCCAGATGGCAGATAAGGATGCAGAAAAGGATTGCTTATTTTTATTAACTCTAGCTACCTGGGGGAGGGGCTAAGCCCCCCGTCTCAGATTGGGGACACAGCGAATATACTATGACAATTAAATCCAATTAAAATATCCTTCACAGGAAATCATGACAGAACGGTTCTTCTAATGTCTTTTTCTCCTGATGGGGCAGAGGAATGTGTCTGAAGCTGAAAGACTGAGTCCTGCCTCACAAATGGAAGATGAATTAACAAGTTTTGCAGCTGGGGCGGGGGGATGGTGGTGGTGGTGGAGAGCAGTTAGAAATCTGTTTATTTTGTGATATTTATCTGGGAGCTAAGGATTTCCATGAAGTCTAATTCCCAGAGTCTGATTTAAATGCCTGGTCTCTCTGTATAATTATTGGAGACACAAAGGCTTCTGCATATGCACTTGGAGTCCTCTGAGGAGGACTTTTTGATTGAATTGGGAACATCAGTTCCCAGTCAGCATTCACATAAGACATGAAAATCTTGAGAGCAAATATCCTGAAAGGTCTTTTAAGGTCCTCCATTGCATTTTTTGGAAAAAGGGCTAGAAGTCTTGTACACCTGAGATGAAGGGTCCCATTTACTACAACAACACAAAGCTTTTATCATCTGCCAGCATTCTGTGGAATAGCATATCTGTAATTTTGGGTAGTCAAACACTTTGGTACATATAGAAATTAATTCTTCCACATATGAACTTTCTTTCCTGTCCTTTTGACCATTTGATTTTCCAGTAATTGGAAAACTGTACAGATCACTGATGTGAGTTTCTCAGTTTTGCCATTGATAAGACAGATGCAAAACTGGTTCACCAGGCTTTAAATTCTTTTGTAATTGTTCTGGTAGTTAAAAGGAAGATAAAATTGTACGATGGCAAACATTATTTTGGATCTTCATGAAAATGAGTTTTAAGTAAGAGGAACGTGCAGACACACCATGTGTTCTAAAATCAATAAACATACATGAAGCCTAGAAATTAAAATAAAATTTTAAGAGGAGGTTAAAAAAAAAGATAGAATGTAACATAAAATCTAATGTAATGCTGCACTTTCTACTTGGTAGCCTCTGAAATGAACCCATGATGTTTTCACTGTATAGTTTAAAATGGGCCAGGCTGTGTTCAGTTTACAAAATACATCAACACATAAAAAGGCCCTAACCAAAACTCCAGGGAGTGAATAGGGGAATGCTTGTCTACCCACCAGACAAGCCCAAAGCACCACAGAAATATTAGCAATAAAGTGATAAAAATATTCTCATTTTATGAGGGGCAATAACAGTGATGAGATGAAGAATCTAAATGAGACTGAATCTCATTGCTGTGGTGATTTTTTTTAAATACCATTTCCAGTCTTCATCTTACTGTGATTTTTCCTAGCATATCTGCCCCAGAACTGTGTACTTTAGGGATGAGTGACACTTTGTAGAAACCAGCACCAGTATTAAGATTGATACTAACCAGTCAAAGCAAGGCAGATTGGCCCATGTAAATCTCTTTGGTGATTACCAGTCCAGCTGATGCAGGATGGATGCCAAATGTCTATTAACACTGGGCTTTGTGAATATTTTAGCATTTTCCTGATGTTCCAGCCACCCCTCCCCTTATAAAAAAAAAAAAAAGTATGAAGCAAACAAAATGATGCACTTTGGCCTCCCTTTACTTTTGTGGATAATAGTTTTGCTGGAGAGGCTTTATCTTAGTTTACTCTCCCAGCAGAAAGCAACTATTTCAGCTGATGCTTTCCTTGCTTATTGAAAACGACTGCGCTGTGCTGGAGCAGAGAGTCAGAGCTTCACTGTCTCATGGTGTTTCACAGCTCTTTTCCTGCAGCCCTAGCTGTATGCCCATCAGCAATTCACCTGGGACTGGCTGCCCCCAGAAGAGCAGCCACGGTGAGAAGCACAGACCTCTTGGGAGCCCTGTTGAGAAAGGAGCAGGGTGGAAAGCTAGAGAACCGCACATCTTTTTGTGTGTACTGCTCACACAGATGGAACACGGAGCAGAAGGAATCTGTAAGGTCTCCAGGAGTGAGATCCCAGCAGAGCTTTGGGTAGGACCCCTGGAGACTGGGAAGTACATCCAGGGTGTTGTGGGTGCAGAAACATCCCTAGGGTGGGAGGGATTCAGTGTTTCAAGGGAAGAATATTTCAATGAAAAAAAACAAGCAAATTTCAGGTGGCTAAAAGCTGTTTAAACATTGCATTGTTGTTTAAACTTTGCTTGCATAATGCAGTGCAATCTCTTTCTTTGGTGATAACAGGAGATGATTTAAGAGAAAAGTAGCAAATGCCATATTGCCAGAAGAACATGGCACATAGCCTTTTGACAGAAATGTTACTGGGAATAGGAGGATGAAATAAGAAATAGGATATGAAGCCTAACAGAAAGACAAAATGACAAAATCGGTTTTGTTAAGTGAGCTGTGAATAATCTCCTGAGGAATATAGTGGAAGGGTAATAGGATGCTGGCTGGTCAAAACTGGCATCAGTTTTGATCCTAAAATACTCATTAAAGCAGCTTTGGGATTGCAGTTAAAAGCTTGCCAAGAAAATATTAACTTTGTAGGACATGAAGGGGCTGGGCATGTACCTGACTGGGCAAATAAAATGGGAAGGAAATAAGCAGTGGTGGGTCCTGGGCATCAGTGTTTAAACAGCTTGAAAAATTTGGAGCAATTCATTCTGAGAGACACCAAATAAAAAAGTGAAGGTAGAATTACAAATACATGACTTGTAAACAATCCTTAAAGGAGAAGAATAAACAGGGAAAATATTTTCCTGTATGAGCGTGTTCGATGATTTGATGTTTCATCTCCTGATCACTACTGAAAACTGAGCTGTCAGCACTGACTGCTAAACCTTGTTCCTGGGTGTTAATGAGCAGATCAGAGCCAAACATTTTATACATCACTTTAGGAATGTGCTTTCCCACATGAATTATTTTATGTTTGTGCAAAAGGGTTCATTTCATTAAATGAAAGTAGCGCAGTTTCTTCCAAAGTCCCCATGGGAGTGCAGAACAAGGCATGATGCAGATCATCAAAGGTTTCTGAAATCAAATATTCTCCTCTGCCATGTGTACAAGAAAACTTACAACAGACACTTAGGAAATCATTAATCAGGTTAACCAATGTATAATTTAGCAGTTAGTGGTTCTACCTCTCCCCAAAATAGGAGAGAATATAGCGCCTTTTAGTTTGGTTATTATTTTTATTATTATTATTATTGTTATTGTTGTTATTATTATTTGTGTTATTATTAACCTTACCTAAAAATATGTGTCATGTACAACAATGTCAAATCCAAATGAGTGAGATAAACCTATTCATCTTTTTTTCACTCTTTAATTGGGCATTGCTGAAGGATGGCTCAGGAAGGCTTCAACTACAGGAAAAGGTCTTTCCAAGTAGTTTATTTTCCATGGTATTTAGTCATTACTTGAAACCACCCAGAAGTTATTCAGGAATTTTTATCTCTTCTTGGGAGGAAAGGAAGGGATAAAACTCTCTGTGTCTCACTGATTCTATCCTGTTTTCCTGCAGTGTGTGCAGGGAAAGTGCAGGTAGGAACGACTGGGCAGGGTATGAGGAGCATGGTAACATTATGAATGGTGCTATCACTACTCCCCAAAAGTTAAACAAAAGAGAGTGCTCTGGCTGGAACCTGCGGTCACCTCCACAGGAACAAAGAGAGGCTGTAATTGCACCACTGAGCTATGCTGATAAAGCTACCTTTCAAACACTGGCCTGGATATTTTTTTTCTCTACCACTGAAATCTCTGGAAAGCCCTAAATAATTGACTGTTCAGGAGCCAGCAGCCGAAATAGAAGTTGGAAGTGCTGTTTGCACAGGTGGCTGGCCTACCGGGAGACTAAATGCTTACCCCCCTTGCCCATATCAATTATTCTGAGACTCTCTGTTTAATGTCTGCCAGTTTTGATAACAACAAAATCCTTTTAGAAAACTGCTGATGCAACGTTTATTGTATTTATCTTTATTGTGATTGAATTTTTCTTTTTGTTTTCTTTCTTTTCTTTCCTGTTTTCCTTCTTGCAACACTATAGTGAGCAAAGGTACTGATGGAGCTGGCAGGAGGGTAAGGTAGCAAGTCAATTAAACTACCACCCCAAATTTTCCAGGAGTTTAAAAGTAAACAGTCTGAGGGACCCTGTGGGGGTCTAGGTTGGTTTACTTTAAAAGTGTGGGTATGGGCTTCTGTACAAACAATGAAATTCAACCTTGCAGTTACCAAGGGACTTACCTGTCTCTTGGAAAAGCCTGACTAAGATGAAATTTTGCCTTCTGGTCCAGACACTGCAGCAGGTCTCATACCACACACCAAGATTTGCTAGGTTTGCTTAATATTAAAGCTGCACCTTTTATTAGCTTGTCCCTGTGCAAAGCAATAACTGGGACAAATCCTGTGAGATTCCCCCAAATAAGCAGATGGTGAGATCAGAGCAGTTCTGAAAACAAAGCAATGTCTCATCTTTCCATGGAGATCTATCCAAGCTGCAAGTGGAAAGTCCCCTTTGTAGCAGATTGAGACATTTGGTGGTATCACAGGTCTTCTGCACTGGGTGTTTCTATCCAAGCCTTGACTTGCAAAGCCAAATGTTTGTGAGAAAAGCAGATCCACTTAAGAAAAACAAAAAAGCAACAATAAATTGCTAGATCTCAGATCTAAGGAGGAAAGCAATAAAAAATAAACCAACCCAAACTCTAACTTGTGGATTCAGTGCCAAAACTCAGTGCACAGAATCTTGGTCCTGATTCCTGATTGCAAAACACTTGGGTTGCTAATTCCATGCAATTCGGAGCAGCAATAGTGAACCAAGCAGATGCCACCCACCAAGTGTTTAGGCTCAGCAGCAGCTCTGTTCCTTCCTCTTGTTACCTCAGTTAACCTAGACCTGTTCCCTACCCAAACTGTTTGTTTAACCTAAAGAATAATAATGATCCAGTGCTGCCAATTTGTCATGTGGGAAATGTTATTCAGTCCCTTAAAAAGAGCTCATGGGCCAGAGCACATGAGAAAGTGTGAAAGCCAGCAGTGAGAAACAGGAAAGCTCCAGTAAAGGAGAAGTGGTGGCTGAAAACTGCTATAAAATCCATGAATATCTCAGAGGAGTAACCCAAGTTGGCATTTTAAGGTGTGTGAGTCTCAGTAGTTGTCTTAACCTTGCTTGATGAGAGAATTTTGGATGAGGAGCTACTTGCACCGGGACATGTGCTGGTGATGAACTTTATTAACAACCTGTGCCTTTGGATGCCACTCTGGCACTGGGTCATGGGTGAGTGATCTCAGGACGAGGGGTGTCACAGGAGACAGCACTGCTTGGCAGGGCTCCTTGGTGCTGGAGCTTTCAGTGCTGTCACTGCAGTACCTTGGATTCTCTTGCACATTACTCTGGCCCCAAATGCCTCTTTTCTTGGCTATGCAGTGCTTGTACTATTCTGCTGTAGGGTGGAGAATGTGTATCAACAGGGGGAATAGCTGGAAAATACAGGTGAGGAGCAGAGAAGCCCTCTGTGTAGTGAAAAAAGCCACTTAAAGATTGTTTGAGTGTGGATGCTTTCCTCATACAATGAAGCTGAAGCAGTGATACTGGAAGTTTTTGAGGCTGCTGATGTGTACCCAGCATACAGAGACAACCAGAAATTCAGAGAATAACTATTTTTATTAACTCCAAACAATATTACCCAAACACAGTCAAAGTGAAGATATCTGGGGACTGCGCTAATCCAGTTAATGTGTTGATGGATTTTCTTCTCCATTGACAGGAAACTTGGAAAAGACAAAGTAGACACTACAAATGCACAGCACTTAGGAGTTCACAGCAATTTCATGGCCAGTTATTATTTCCTGATTTCTCAGGTTCAATGTTAATGAGAATGTGATGAGATATAGATTGCTGAGAGGATCATCAAATTCACAGTCACATACTAATGGTTAAAGGGGGGAATGTTTCTTCCACTGATGCCAATTCTGCATCCTGCCTGAGTATGTGGTCCTGCTTTTAAACAGAAAGTATGAGGGAGTTCAAATGGTAACATTCCCACTGTAATATTTTGTTTTGAAGCCAAGTCCCTCTAGACAAGGACCCATCCTTGAAAGGCTGTCATCAGGCTCCTGCAAAGTAGGGTTGAGAGCCCACCTACCAGTGACTAATATTTTCCTTTTTGGACAGGGCTGAGTGTGTGGTTTCCAGGTCAGACAAAGTGAATCCCCCAAGGAGAAAGATCCGACTTATGGATTTCCTGTACTTTCCTATTGTCTAGCAGTGTCTGGGAGCTCATGTCAGTACTGTGCCTAGTTATCATCAATCCACAAATTGCTTTTATTTAAAGGCCAAAACATCCTCTCAGAGAGCTGTCCTTGGTTCACATTTCTGAAGCAAACTTTCTCACTCATCCATGATCATCTCGGTAGCAATGACTTTTCTCTGTGCAGATCACATTTTTAAAGTCCACCCTGTAATCAAATGAAATGAAAATAACGTCTTCCAATGTCTCTTTGGGTTAGTGGGTTTTATGTCACTCAGTGGCATCTGGTAATTTCTTATCATTATTGTCCAATTGCTTAGTAAAAAAAATCAGATTCATCTAGTCAGCAAAACAACCAAGAGCTGAAAGAGGAGTACCCATTTTCCTTTCAAAGTCCCCTCTATTGGAATGTCCTGGGATAAGCAGGCATTATCAATCCACAATTACACATCCCTGGAAGTGTTTAAGGCTGAATTGAATGGAGCTCTGAGCAACCTGGTCCAGCAGAAGGTGTCCCTACCATGGCAGGGTGTTGAAACTAGATGGTTTTTAAGGTCCCTTTCAACCCAGGGCATTCTGTCATTCTGTGATGATCTGAGATATTTTATGGAAAAAATTTGCTTCTCATTCTTGGAGGCCTGAGTCAAAGAGCCAAAAGGAGAATCTCAGTTCCAGTTATGCTTGTAGGCACAGATGCTTTAATACAAATCGGGAGAAACATGCATGGCCTCAGGCAATCTAAGAATACTGTGAAATAACAATCAATTTACTTAATTTCTTGATGTTCCAACTGGATATATACACAAACATTGCCAGTGCCTGTTGTGTGCTTGATGTAAGTGATTCTGGAGAATGAAACAGACAAAGAGCAGAGTCCTCCCTGTGAGTCTGTCTTTAAGTTTATAAACATGCATTTCCAGTACAAAATACTGGGGGAAAAACATCGCTGCATGTAGACTGTTATATACAGTATGTCAGGGTTTAGAACAGATACAGTCAGGTAACAATGTCATTATGACAAATTGTAGGGTCACTTGATAAACTGAGCCCTCCCTGGTAAAGGGCACCCCACTTTTGACCTCTTCACCTACAAAATATTTTTGCACCAGGATACTTCTCAGGCCACTCAGAATCTCTGTCTAACAACAGCTGCCTTGGAGAAATAACCAAAACACATGCCTTGCCCCCTCCCACACAAGGTATTTATTTAAGATAAATGTATTGCTCCAGATTGGAGTCTGCTGCAACAGTTGGCGCTGGGTTTATTACAGGTTTCGGGTCCAACAAGCCATTGCTTTCAGTGCTAGGAATGTGTTACATCCTGACCTGGTTCTCATCCATGTATTTTGGGTCTTTCCATGATGGTCCTTTGCAGTCCCAATCATTGTTCTAATGGTCCGTGCAGTGGTGCTCCTAATTACTAAGTATTTCTTGGAAAGGAGGCTTGTTCCCGTCATCTCTGCGTGTTTTTCTGAAGTCTGTTCATATGGTTTTGTGGTGCAGGCCTTCACAAAAGAAGGATGGAGAGCAGGAGCCTATAAAATGTATTTTGAGTCTCTAAGGAACATCCAAAATAAGGGTTCTATAAAATAAGTGGCATATACAGAAGGCAGAGTGATCTCATTTGCTTTTAGTTTTACTGGCAGTTGTTTTAGCCAGTTTGTACAAACTCCTTGTGGATGTCTGCTCCTCAGGGCAACTTCACAAATTCTACCAAAAAAAGTATTTTTAAGCTGTTCACTCATTCCACATTGCATAAAGTACCCATTCCAAGGTAATTTTGAGACAACAGAAACTCTTACTGGAAAGCTTTTTAAAAATCTGGCTATTCAAAAGTATGGGGTTCAGGTGAAGATCACTATTAATACACATTTTTGCCTGTGAGATTCACAGAATCAGAAAATTCTCTGCAAGGAATATGGAACCTTGAGCTGATTTGTCTTTTCATCACTCATATCCTTATCCTTATACTCTCCCCCATTATTTCCATTTGTCAGAGTTATCTATCTCCAATGGTGTAATAATGAGAAGTTCTAAAGGCAAGGATGGATGGATGGATGGATGGATGGATGGATGGATGGATGGATGGA
>CM031860.1:4894902-4917461 GCA_018697195.1 Certhia americana
GGATGGATGGATGGATGGATGGATGGATGGATGGATGGATGGATGGATGGAGTGTTTGTTCTCCCAAAAGCTGTCTGGTGGTTAGTGTCCTAATTGTTCCTTAATTAGAATTGATGAGTTGCAGAAGTTTAAATTTTCACCTTTGAAAGGACCATCAGGAAACTGTCTGCACTGTTAGTGTGGCAAAAACAAGCATTTATTGTGTATCAAGATTCCTCTAACTAGGGCATTAACTGGGACCTGATCTCCCATAGATTAAAGTACAACACATTTACCTTCAACTTTAAAATCTTGGTATCAAAGACAGTTTTTATGTGCAATATGCTTTAATGTAGTAGGTGTCAGAGGGGACTGGAAAACCTCTGACCCATCCACCTTTCCACATTTTTCAGTGGCAAAAATTGAGCTTCTTTCAAGCCTCCTCACACAGCTTGGAGCCAGCTCTATACAAGCCTGTCACAAAGATGAAGGTTTGATTTTTGTAATTCACAGAAATACATTTTCTAAAAATTAAATTGTCCAACATGCCCTGCCACAGAGGCAGCAGTTACAGACACTAATAAAGAAATGTAAGTGAAATTCGTGATCTCTGTGATGAAAATCCAAGGCCAGTAATAATACTTCTGAAAATGAGAATGATGAAACATTTTGTAATTTATTAATGTAGTCATTTATTTCACACTGCATCTGTTAGCTGAAATTAACTGGGGTAGGCAGGAGGATCTAAGAAACCTTTCTCACAACCTGAACCTACACTCTTCTGCTACTAAACTAGATGCAGAGGCATTTTATCTCACTGGTGTGCACATCTAGCATAGCCAAGACCCTTCCTGCTGGGCCTTAGCCCCTGCAAATTCCTCATGGGGTAGGTATTGCAGCAACTCTTCTTTGAAGACCTCTTCTTGTACAACACATTGACTCTGCTGGTCTGAGGTTGTTTGTAGCATCAGGAACATAATTAAGGACTGATTTTCAAGACAAGACCTGTCATGGCAGTTGTGAAGTGCTACCTTTCATCCTGACAGAAATACATAAACAGTGAGCGTCACTTTCCTACAGCATCCATTATGTGCTTGGTTGACGCTGCTTTCACAGGCAGGGAGAAAATTAATTGGCCGCCTACTCATTTTTGCATCCCCTAATTGTCCATGCAGCTGAAGTAGCTGTCGCCCAAACTGCCAGAACTGGCTTCCTGGAGCATTTTGAGAAGCCTTTCTAATGAGCAGCTCTGATGCTGATCACATAACGAGCATGAAGGCAGAAGTGTGACCGTGACACTCGCGCAAACACATTTGGCTTGGCTCCTCTTTAATTAGCTCCTGGAAGCAGGCCTTGCCAAATTCTGGGGGCTGCCTGTGAAGAGGCAGTTTGGTTGAGGTCAGCATCCAGTCGTGTGTGCTGCTGAGCACTCACTGCTGCTTGATCCCCACTGAAAGCCTGCAAGTCTGCAGGTTTTCCCCATCCACATCCAGTTGAACATAAGTGCCTTGTCAGGCATCTGAGGAAAATGAAAGCAGTGTGAGGGAGGCAAAGAGTTTCTCATCTCTGCCATCCTTCCATGAAAATGGTACCTTTTAACTTGCTGAAAGTCACAGCCTTTCTCCCCTGATGTTATGTGGGCTAGGGGCCTTTTGATTTTTCAGCAAATCAAAAATGATTTAGTGCTGTTTCTTCATACATTATCAGAACTGAGAATATCAACCATACGCTGTGTGGAACTTGCTTTCTACTGTACACAAAACACAGAAAACAACTTAAATTGTACATAACATTAAGCCTATAGGGTAAACTCCTTTCGATATACACACGTGCTATTTATAACTTCTAAATTTATTTTCTGGCAGAAAGTTTAAGGAAAGCATGTGCAACATCCCCAAACTGCTTACACTACAGCACTGCTTTTAGAAAAGAGTCTGAGGACGAAAAAGGGGCTGATCTGCAGTTTTTATCCTTGAAGGATGTCATGGCCAGCTGAAGAATAGGGAGTGAAATGAAAAGACATAGAATGAGATGTTTTTTGAGGCCTTACTTTTTACAGTTCTTTTGACATGTCTTCTTGAGAGACTTCGAAGGACTTCAGAGCTGTCATATGATTTGTGGATGCCAAAATAAATCAGAAAGCCTTGGGAATAAAATCTTGGAGCAATCTTTTTATTTCTCCAGTGTGGTATGATCGATGCAGAATAATTAATGTTTGTGAGATTCCTGAAGAACAAGGTACATATTATGGGCCATATATACAGAGTAGGTTTCTTTCACTGTATTTCACAGAGAATTATACGATGATTAACTCACCAACTTTAAGTGATAAAGTAAATTAGACTGCTAGGAAACACAGTGTAGCCAGGTTGTTGATAAAAGAAATTAGTGAAGAAAACTATGTAAAATAATTTTTGCTCTAAACTGAAGGAAATTGGACAAGAGTTTAAGTCTGGAAACATCTGATTATGTCTTCATGTATTGTTTTACTTGCAGGCACGAAGGCTCGAATACCAAGCATAATGGGAAAAGCTCTGAAGTTTCTGTAACTAAAAGCATTCAAAAAGTGCATTGGAAATCAAACTAAATAAAAAAACTTCATAGAAATAAGAGTTGGCAGCATCTAAGGGGCCAAATATCTCTTAGAAGATATTTTGTAAGTATCTGGAATAGTTGTTCAGATCAAAGAACTTCAGAGCACTTGCAAAAGTATGGAGAATTTGAGGAATGGCCTGCTAGGTAGAAAGTGTTGAGGGCTAAATTGGTAGACATGGTGGGTGATGTTTAGTTTTCAAAATTAAACAGATGGGAGGAAGCAGTAAGCAATTGGCAATGGGGTGGAAAGAAAAGAAAGAACTATTGAGTCAGTGTTCACAAACCACTGGGACCAGAACTCACTGCCTAGCAGGTTCCAGCTCTAGTTTTTAGCTCTTTCGTCCCTTTCTTTTTTGCAAGGTTTCTATTATTGTGATTTGCAAGTGGAAACCAGCCAGACTCAAGGTGTTCTGAACAAAAGTTTCATAGTCTTAACACTTTGTTACTTTGACAGAAGGAGGGATCAGCAGAAGATACTCTTTTAGAACATGAGGTATATTTTGAAATCTGTTTTACAGCCTGTCTTCCTTCTCTGTTTAGCAAAGGAAAAGTTCTTTCTTGACCAAGTAATGTTTCACAGAAAAAAGTTATAACACAGCTGAGAACTGATTTCATGGGCCTGTGCTTTATCCACCTCCTCAGAACATTGCTGGCATGCAGTGCACAGAGCTCTGGCACCTCATGGAGATAGAAGAGGACAGGGGTGGAGGAAATGGCAAACAAAGGGGAAATGGAGCCTTGAAAGCCGTGCAAGTTTGGCACCATTTTGAAAGCCTTGGTGTTGGGCCGCCAAACCATCTATGGGATCTTGCCTACTTGAATTTACCAGGAATTTATGACAGAAAAAGAAACAAGCTGCTACAGGAGACACTTTGTTAGGAAGACTACATCCTTTTATGAAAACTGTTTCTGTGTGAGCATAGTTAATTAAACTTCACATAATCTGACAGCTGTGATCTTAAAGTAAAAGATTTTCCCCTTTCTACCCCTTATAAAGATATTTTGATCCTTTATTTTTTTTTCCTTCCTTTAAGGGACAAATGAGTTCATGAACTTTATCGACAAACAATGCTGCTCTGATCTGGACTTTTGTTTTCCTTTCAAAAGTTTGCCGAGACATTTGTAGTTAAATCTTCATTATTTTGGACATACACTTTTCGAACTACTCCCTTTTCCAAGCTCCTAATATGGCAAAGCCATTCCTACTCAGTCATGCTCATAAACATTTGCATGAAGTGAGTTGTGTACTTGAATTGGGGCCTCCAACATATCCTGTTTGATATAGTAGGCCTCATAAAAACAAAGACAAGACAGATGCAATTTGTGCCTGTCTGGAAGTGAAGTGCTTCTCTGCTTCACTCACAAAAGCATCACAGTCTGGCAGAGAGCAGAACATCTGGGTACTGCCTGCTTTTCAACCAGCCCTGACAGGAGAGGAATCCTTTTATAATGCAATTAAGTAGTAAAACCATATCTGTAAAATACAAATAGTTTCTGAACAGTCCAAAGCATTTTTGGCTTTGGTTGTTGATATGAAATGCTATATGCGGATTCAAAAAGTTCTCTCTATGTAGTACAAACTCTGCCAAAGTTAAAAATGCGAAGAGTGACCTGCGATAATTTTAATTTTTTTTTTTAAATTTTTTTTTTAATTATCAAGCCAGCCAGCAATGCCTGCAAAAGGGAAAGGACATACAAAGTTGCCTTATTTTTTCCCTAGCATGTGGGTGCAGAAACACTTAAACCAGGCCAATGTATTTTTCCATTAAATTCTCAGTTAAAATGTAAACACTTCTTAGGGTGACAACTACTGTCCATACCTCTGGTCCTTCTAGTTAGTGTACTTTGAGGCCATATTAAGTCTTACTCTCTTTTCTGGGTACCAACCTGTCTTATGATGAAAAACTGCTCAATAGTAAGGTGAAGAAAGCCCAGCAGCAGGTTTCTTGGTGTTAGCAAAAATGTCTGGGCACCTGATATGATCTTGGACAGCATCAGCCAGATGATCTTCAATTGCTGAGGGCTTTGCCTTGAAACACACACGCCTTCATTCAGAACTCTCTTCTTATCCACTGCTGAGGAGTGTGGATGGTGAAACGGGTTTGTAATCTCTGATAGAAATTGATTTAATACATTGAGCAGCTCCTTGCAGTCCATTTCAGTCCAGTCCAGACACCAGTGCTGGAGGAAGTTGCTCAGATGTGTCCTGGCTCATCAGCTCCTGTCCCGAGAGCTGGGTCCTGTGCCTGCCCTGGGAAGTACCAAACTCTCCATCTTCTCATCAGCACAGTTCCAAAATTCAGGTGAGCTCTTTCCAGGGCATACAGACCTAAACATATGAAAAAGGCAAATTCTGCCATTCTGTCTTCCAGTAAAATCTGTGCTGGGGCAGAGAATTGAGCCTGGATCTCTGGAAATCAGCTTATGTTGTTGGGCCTTCCTGCCGTTATACACACGGAGGATCTTAGACAAGAAAAATTAGCGTTTGTGCATAAAGAAAAATAAAATCTGAGGTTGTATTTCTTGTATGACGTGCAGCAATACTCACGAGGAAACACTGAACTGCCATCATTAAGGATTAACTATGTAAATATGACCTATCAAAGAGATTCAGTGAAGAAAGTAGTGCTCTGTGGAGAACTGAATCATTTAGGTCAGGGGATTTTTTTTAGTTTTAGTTTCACTATTGTTTTTTAAAGGAGAAAAACAATTGCAAGGTGGCCAGCCAGAAAGCCTAGGGGAACCATTCATGCTCAAGGTGTTAGTACTAAAAGGCACAATAGGAAGCAGATGTGCAGAAAAACAAAATAAAACTGCAGGCAGGAAGGACTACCTCGGGCTACGACTGTTCCTACTGTTACTAGTTAATGAGAACTCCACAAGGAATTACTGATTTAATTACAGCTCAGGGGCAACATGCTAGCTTATCCTTTTTAAATTATGCATTAGAAGTGTGCGTAGCAAATGTAGGCTTTTGCGTGGTTCAACATCTCACAAAGAGGAGGAGACCTTTGATATTAAAAATATTCAGTGTGCAGGGGGCAGGCATGGTGCCAGCTACCTAGTGAAGAGCAAAATTCCATGTGGGAACGTCTTCCATTGTACCAGGTGGGAGCTGCATCTGGCTCACAGGCTTGCCCTGTGCAGTAAGGTCAAGTGCTTAGGCTGAAGTAAGGTTATCCTAATTAATTTCTCCATCATATTTCAGCAAATATGGCAGGTTCTAGATCAATATGCACTGAAATTATTATCAGACCTGAAAAAAATTATTTTGAGTGAAATTTCAGGTCATTCCCAAGGTTATATGAATCAGCAATTGTTCCTAAAATAGGACCAAATCCATGACTTGTAAGCTGAAGAATGAAGGTTAAACCCAGGTATCTAAGCTATTTTCCCTATTCAGATAAAAATAAAATTAAAAAAAAAAAAATTTTTAGTTTGCAAGGGTACTATAGGAAATGCAATCCAGAGGTTTTACATGGTTTCTGCTCCTCTTGTTGACCTGGTCCAAAAAAAGAAAAGGCAGGAGAGGGGAAAAAAGAAAAAAATCTGTTGATATTAAATAGTCTCCTGAATGTAAAAGATGCCGCTAGGAACATTAAAAGAAATTTATGTACAGCTCCTGTGTGTCAGGGCTCAAATTTTTCCAAAAACTTTATTGTTCAACCGGATGTGTCAGAAACTAAACTGAGTGCACCTCTGTGCCAAGAAACTGATGGTAAAGAGCATCTAGCACCATATATCACCAAGAAATCATTCCAGGAGGGATAAAGGTATGCAACAATTGGAAACAAAAAAAGTAGGTTTTCCTATAAAATGGGCTTAGGAAGCACTTTTCTTTATTTCTTACGAAAATTTTTCTTAGTAAAAAATTATAGGCTCTCAGTATGAATAAAGAGGAAAAAGGTCATGTTGGACAGATTTTGATGGCAGGCAGAATGTCACATTAGTAGCAAAGGATTGGGCGCGTACTTGGGCAGGGATACCTGGCAGGGAAGAGCACTGATCCACAGATTTCTGTCAGTTAGGTAACTCCCATATTGATGAACATGCCAGATATTTGGGGTTTTTCTCCTCCATGTGCAGACAGATTTTAGAGCACGGTTAAGAGATTTCCGTGTCAGGATTATTCTGACATTTGTTCCACATGAGATGGAAAAGGGCCAGGCTGGGAAAGCTGGAGGGAAGAAACATCCTTCCAGGGCGGAGGCATTTGGGGCATTGCAGAGGCTGCCCTGCCTGTGCTTTGCTTTGTTCCCTTAACATGAGAAGGAGAGGGCACAGCTCAGACCCACTCATCCCATTTGTCACCCTAATTCAATATTTGTTGCCTGGGTAATGGGCAAATCAAAGAGTCCCTTGGGTGTTTTTTGCATGTGTGCTGGTCTGGGTGGGGGAGCTGGCTGCTCTCCTGCCCTCCCACACATTACACAAGGCCTAGACGTGTGAGTGGCTTGTATAACTCTGTACATGCAGTATGGAGTCAGCTTTGGCAGCAACAAATAGGTTTCAGTTTGTCAGCAGCATCGTATTAATATATGTATGTGTGTAAATTTAGAAATATAAGTATATATTGGTAGTTTATGGAGCCATCCCAGGCAATTGCAAAGTCCTCATTTGTTCTTAATGGTCACAGAATGGCTTGGGTTAGAAAGAACCATTGGAGGTCATCCAGTTCTACCCCACTGGAATGAGCAGGGACATCTTCAGCTAGACCAGATTGCTGTTACACAGATCATTTCATGCTGAACAAGCTTTAGGTATTGTCTCAGGAGCATTGAGTAAATGAGTAGCAAGGGCAGCAGAAAGCTGTAACTGAGCAGCCTGTTTCATGGAACACACTGTCACACTGGAGATAGTCATCATTTTGGCCAACAGCAGCAGGTCAAAATGCCTTCCTGAGTTTGTTTTTTGTTGATGCTTTGAATTATGTTTATTTAGAAGAGAAGGGATCCTAAGTGATATTTCCATTACCACACATTAGACATTATAATCCACAAACAAACACCTAGACAGCCCGATTTTTGTCCAGTATTCAAAAATCAAACAATAGACTGCTTGGTCTCTCTAGGTGACTAATGAAGAACTGAATTGGGATTGCTGTGTTGCTTTTAATTTAGTTTTACAGATCCCTACTGAAAACCGACATCAGCTCCAAAGGACAAAGTTCCCCAGCCAGCTAATGCTCTCTGTGGATGTTGAACTGTACAGTTCAGCCTGCTGTACTGAGTGGGGTGATATTTATTCCTCCCTTTTCTTAAACTGATTAAATGAATGAGAGTTCAAACTGTATATTTGCTCTCGAATTTCATCTAATTCCACACTCATTGCAGCACAACATTTAAACATAAAATAAAACAGCAAACTCAATCTTTCCCAGTCTATAGCTTGTTGACATTGAACCTCACACAGTCCTTACACCGTCTGCTTGGGACGACATGGCGCTATTAGATCAACAATACCAGCTGTTTTTTTAATTCTCTTGGGAGCCAAATTTTAAATAAAGCTAAATATTAGGTCTGTGCTTAGATCTGTTCTATAAATATTGTCATTAATTTAGGAGACATTGTTTTGAGGGTTTTTTACATTTAATTTTTATTGTTGATCTTTGCAGTCTTGCATTTGTCATTGTTTTTTAAAGTATTCATAATAAGTGTTTAGTTTAGCATATTTCTGTGGTGCAATTTTTCTGCCATGGTTAGATGTTTCTAATCTGCTATGGGGTTTGTTTGCTTTGTCTCTGTACTAATTTTAATTACAGGACCGCCTACTATTTGTTACTGAGTGTTAGAAAGAGCAGGGGGCCAAGTCTTGAAAGAATTTGGAATCATTTGACTTGTTCTGGGTGTTTCAGTGATGTTTTTTGATGCCCCCACCCAAAATCACTTGCATTGTGACCTGAAGTGTTACAAGCTCTCAAATGGACAGCAAGAATCACGGGGTAATTTGGGTTGGGAGGGAAATTAGGGATTGCTTATTTTCAACCCCCTGCCATGGGCAGCAACACCTCCGCTGGGTGTTGCTCGGACCCCCATCCAACCTGCCCTTGAATATTTCCAGGGATGGGGAATCTTCTTTGGGCAACCTGTGCCAGTGCCTCACCATCCTCACTGTGATGAATTTCTTCCTAATACCCAATCCAAACCCGCCATCTGTCAGTTTAAAGCCATCCCCCTTCGTCCTGCCACTCCAGGCCCTTGTAAAAAGTCCCTCTCCAACACTCCTGTTGCCCCTTCAGGTACCAGAAGGGACTCTAAGGTTTCCCATGAGCCTTCTCTTCTCCAGGATTAACACTCAGCTCTCAGCCATCGTGTGTGTTCTCTCAGTAGCAGGCAGAATCATTCAGCACGGAGACCCATGATGGAAGAAGAAAACATAAATATCCAAGACTAATGATCTTTTTCTAAAGGTAGATGGCTTTCATGCATGAAGATGCCAAGGATTAATCAACATTTGCTACCAGCAGATGAGACATTCTTCACAGCACAGCTGCAAATGTATCCAGCATGGTCTGTCCTTGCTCACAGAGCTCGCACATTGTATGTAGGTTCACCTCGTGCGCTTGCTGTATTCCTTTGCCAGAATTATATCAGCTCATGCAGGCCCCAGAGAAACCACAGCAGCACCTTCCTGCCATTGTGCACCAGGAAGGGCCAGCTGAATGCCTGCAATTTCCCTCCCTCAGTCCTGGGATGCATTCTTTTTCAACAGCCAGAGTAACAGGAACACAAAAGATGCTCCTCCATAGCGAAGGAACAACTACTGAGTTACAGGACAAACAGATCCCCACTGAAGCCTCTTCAAGCTGGTGCTGACACCTGCTTCACTAGTGTTATAATCCAACATTATCATTGCACTCAAAGTGGAAAAATTACCCCACCTTTATGTCAGAGAGGTCTATGCCAAGACTGAAAATCTGACGCATTAAGACCCTTCTGTGCAAATCCATGTGAAAATCAGGGGCAACATTATTCCACCCTTGCATCCCTTCACATATCTTTTTGTTCCAGGACATGTGAGGGGATGAAGCTCTGGCTTCACAGGCCACAGTGAGCTACTATTCCCCCAAAGCTCAAATACTGTCTGTCTGTGCTGTTTCCTGGAATATTAAGTTATCATTTTGGGCTGGAAAGTTGTAATTTGCGAGGCTTCACCAGAGATAATTGGGTTTTGTTTGTTTCTGCCTCAAATGGGAACATGGATAAGACTTAACACAGAAGAGAGTATAATTTCCAAAGTATTAGGGAGGATGAAGGACAGTAGCTTGAGAAGAGATGGTTATGTTCTTAGACTGATATTCCCACTATTTATGCAACAATAAATCCACAGGAATTGTAATTTTCCCCCAAATGCAGAGAGACACACCATCTTTAAAAAAACTATGAAACTGTGGGAGGAAAAATGTCAGGGAAAGGGCACCAAAAAAGAGATGTAAAGGGCTTTATGTAAGAAAAAAGTTAAGAAATCCTTATTTCTCTCTGAGTTGGATGATTCAAAATGTCAAATACCTCAGTTTATATCCATCGATTAAAAGTACACTCAGTGTACCCCAAACACCTGTGAGACTCATCTGGAATTAGTGATGTGTTCCACTGCATAAAGCAACTATGGAAAGAACTTGATACCAGATTTTTGAAGCATATTAGAAAAGTAAGGGATTCTCTGCTAGTGATTTGATTGGCTGCCAAATTAGTCTTGAATATATGCAGTTTCACAGTCCAGGAAGAGAAATAAGTTTATTGAGTTAATTTTTGCTTATTATTAAAAAATAGAATTAAAAATAAACGCGTTTTATTGCATTTTGTTATATAAAATCATAATTAGTATAGATGGAGGAAATTCTGAATATACAGGAAAATGCAATCACACAGTTACGTGTCAGGCAACATTTTTTCACTTGCATGTTTTGGTCCCATTTTTTATAAGCATTTGAAGTACAAAAAGGAATGAAATAGTGGCACAACTGTTTTAACCAGATTGCTTTGCAGAAGTACGTGCTGGAGAGAAATTTTCCAACCATGCAGAGGGTGGTGAAAGCCTCTCAGACAGAGACAGCGAGTCTCTGAGCAGGAGCTGCACACTCCTGCCTTGGAAAAGCACCTCCAGCACTGTGTACACTACAGAAAACAAATATCTTTTACTTACTTTGCGAATTGGTCAGGCTATTTGGGGTGAAAGCACCTCATGTCCTGAACCTTTTTTTCTCAATCTCTTTCAGTCACATCATCCTGTTTGTCACAGTTATAGAGTGAAGCTCCAAAGTGCTGTGGCAAAGACACCTAGAAGCACTGTTTTCAGGTTTTAAGGGTCCCCTCGAGGCGCATCCTTGTCCCCCTGAGCTGCCTAGAGCAGGTTTTTGAGGCTCCATCCTTACACAGTCTTGTTTTTGTGACACTTAAGTTTAGGAAAAAAAGAAGCAGAAAATATCTGTCTAATGAACAGCATCCAAGACTTAAAGACAACTCAGATTAGACATTGCAATTAAATCCTTAGCCTGAAAAATCCATGCTAAGCCTCTGAGCAGTATCAGCAACAACAGGAAAAAGCTTTTCCTCTCTGTACTTCCAGCATTTACACTTTGGGAAAGGCTTTTACTGGTGAGGCTGAAGTGGGATTTAACACTAAAGGCCAGAGCAAAAAGGGTGTTGTGAAGGTAGGCTGATAAATCAGACAACTTATTCCAGCTGCGGATTTGGCTTCTAATAAATTGTTAGTTTTACAGAGACATATTAAAATAATAAAAGTCAGTGAATCAGCAATCTTCACAGCAAACCAAGTTACAGAAAGTTCAATCCCCATAAGAAGCTCTTTTTCTCCAAACATTTGGACATAATCTCTGTCTGCTGTGTCTTTTTGAGTTTTCCCTTTCTAATTCTGAGCAAATTATTGCATGGAGCTACTTCCATGTGTCAGAGCCAGTGCTGAGCAGCAGCTGCAGCCAGGATACACCAGTACTGCACCAGCCTGATGCAGCCAGGGAGGCAGCAAGCTGCCGTCAAGAGGATCCTCTTCTCTGGCTGTTTGCACAAAAAATCTTGAGTTTCTGAAAAGTGCAATACTTCCCTTCCTCTTCCTCACCCCCAAACAGCATAATTTAACCAAATAAATGGCTTTTCCTGTAGGAATCATCTTCTTTCTATTGCAGGAATCATCTGCAAGTAAATGAGGGAAGAACAAGGGGGTCTGTCAGGCAGTGAACACTGGCAGTATTAGCAGGGAGCAGCTCTGAGTATCTCAGTGCTCTGCTTTTCTGTCTGAAAAGTGCCTTCAAACTGATGGTTATATCTTCTCCTTAGTGAGATTTGTCCAGGGGAATAAAAAAAAAGTCTATCCAGTGCTTTTTATGCTTGGCAATACAGATATGTAGGTCTTGGGAGAAAAAGCTCTTAATTCGAATTTGGATGTAACAGAAATTTGCTACAGATGTATTGGGAAAGTAAGGGACTGTGCTCATAATCAGAATTTTTCTCCCACTATTTCCACTTTTTTTGGCTTAATGGTTGGGTTCTGCTTTTGAAATGGAAGTAAAGAGTTGTGAGTCTTTAGGAAAGGAAATCGCACACATGACACATTAGTGGAAATAAAAAAAGCAGCTAATTTTAGAAGAGAAATCACTGGTGTCCCCTTTCACTCTGTTTTCAGCAGCTGATCAGTTTTAATGAAAAAATCTTTGATGGATAGGAAAAACTAGCTGGCAACTAAACTGGAGGAAGCTGACAGTGAATTCATGAGCTGGGGAGAGTCATCTGTTCTGTAGCTCTTTAGCAAGTGACCATATATTTTAAATTTGTGTTACATCAGAGCTGGTAAAATTGTTGAGCTGCTCTGCTGAGTGCATTGAAGTCAACTCATGAACATTGCACGCAGAAATATTTGTTCATGTTAACCAGACAGAAACATTTAGTGGCTTAAATCCATCTGTCCTGACACACAGAAAGAAAGCTTAAATATGGCCTGTGTTTATAACAGCAAAACTATATGCACATACTACACAGAAAAAATGTAGGGATTATGACTGCTAAATTGAGGTATTATTTTGGCTTATGGACCTGCAGTAATACATACATTTAAGAGAGGCTGTGTAGGATTTATTTTTATACATGTTTCTGAAGTCAACTAAAATAATGGTCATGACAGTGGATTTTCTTACAAAAACTGACTTGTCATACTCCTGAAATAATTCTGTTACCAAATGATGGACAAGCCTTATCTAGATGTTCTCCTGCTCACATGTTTCACTTTTTCTTCCCCCCAAAACAATAATTTACTCTGAATGAATGTGAGCTATGAGTTTTAGTTACACCTAATGAATAAAGAGGAGGGGGAAGAAAACAAGTGTTGGTTTTCCATAATTTCTTCACATATTTAAATTTTTAGAGGAAATCCAAACATTGTCTTGTTAGACATAGGTGAAGAAAAGTCAGTATTGGTTTCTCCTGAAAACAGAAAGATTTGTTGCAGTTTCCTTGCAGTCTGCTACTTTGCAGAGGTTTTCATATGTGATGAGAAGACAGATGATGCTCAGACTTAACTGTGACAGTCTTCTATGGAACAGAAGCAGAAGTCCCTGTTTTGGTTAAATAAAACTGTCTGTGTATCATGGTGAGCCAGGTGTCTGAGTTCACATGAAGTTATTTAATTTAAAGCATTACTGGTGGAGGAATACCACAGGAAGAGCTGTTTGAGAAGAAGCTACCTGGTGCCACTATATGTATTACTCTTCAACTAAAGAAAAAGCTCTGAAAAGCTGAAGATGACTCTTTTTCCAACCCTACCTTAAACCTCACACCAGCAGCAACAGAGGGACCAGCCAACCCCACAGAAGCCCTTGGCCCACATCATTAATTAGGGCCATAATATTTAAACAAACTTACCTTTGAGGACCTGCCAGCCACACCAGAGCCCATCTCCGTGGCTGTGTCAGTGCAGCACTTGGGCTGCAAATGTCAGAGGGAGGTGTGTTGGCTGGCCAGTCCTCTCCTGGAGGACTCTAAGTGCATTCAATATGCTACAGAGCCAAGAGATTAATCTTGGGATTTATTGGCTTTGAAGTGATGAGGGGATGCAGTATGGAAATGATGAGCAGCAGAAAAAAACCAAAAAAACGGAGCAATTAGAGTCATGAAATGTGACTGCAGCCTACACCTTCCCCCAAATAAATAAAACTGACTTCCAAGACAGAGATGGAGCCAAAAAGTTGTGGATAGGGTAAAAAAAAAAAAAAAAAAAAGGCATCCTTTCCATCTGGGCATGGGATTTATATCCATAATCTCTGAGGAAACCGAATAACAGAAGGATGCATTTTTCATCCCTCTCCCACCCTGAGAACTGCAATTGTGGTAGAGGCTCCTACCCACTTTCACGTGGGAACGGAGAGCGAGTTCCACCAACAAGTGAGGAGCCTTGTCTTCAGTATTCCCTGGAGAACAGAAAAGATGGAACCAGTAAAGCCCCATCAGGTTTCTTTATTTCTGCTGGAATGTGGGAAACTGAGCTTTTAGGTATTGTGAAATCTCAGCTCCTTCTTCCCAATGAACTTAGAAGAATTTATTGCAAGAAGAGATGATATTGAGGTTCAGTTTTATTTGTATTCAAAGATCTGGTTTTGAACTTGGCAGGACAAGTTTTTTGCAGGGTTTGGCTGTTCTTGCAGAACCTAATCCAAAGCCCATTGAAGTCAGGACAAATCTCTCCCTAGACTCCAGTGAATTCTGGGTCAGACCCCTACAGAAACATTGATTCTGATGGTTGCAGAGGTTGAGATTTTATTACTGCAATCAACATAAAATATGTCTGGCTTTCATTTTAGATATTTCCCTCTTTCTTTTGTATAGAGTTCAAGAAATAAAAATATTTACTTTTTCTGGGGAAAATATTTATCATTATACAAAATTATGAAGTATAATTATGAAGTTGCAAGGAATTCCATGAAAAATTGTACTCAAAGTTCTGGGCATTTCTCTTGCTTAATTTCCTAGTGTCTTCTGATGTTTATTCCATTTTTGCATTACAAGACATGCAGTCTTTAATTCCTTTTCCAGATGAAGATTTTCCCCCCAAAAAGAAAATAACATAAGCAGAGACTACAACAGACTTCATCCAGGCTGGAGCCCTGATTCTGCATATAATTCTGGCTATAGTTTTACTGATATTAATATTGGTGAATTTTGCACTCAATACATGGCTATCATTGGATATAAATTAGGGTCTGCTGAGCCATTTTGAGGCCATTGTAGAGTTTATGCCATAGCAAAGAGTACAAGCAAGTGTTCTTTCCATCATAGGAGGTCTGGGACAATAAGAGGTTAATTTGCTGTTTATGGACATATTTATTTTTAAGGAGATTTATTTGTTAAGCTCTAACAACATAACAGTTTAACTTATAAAGATTTTTATTTAACTTGATCTCAAAAAAAAGTAATTTCTTTTTTCTTCTTTCACATCTTTCTTTTTAAATTCCTGTATTTGGCAGTTAATTATCAAGCTAGAATGCCACTACAAAATTATTCTCTTCCTTTTTTAATTTAATTTTTTTTCTTTTATAATTGGGATATGAAATCAAACACTTTTTGTATTTGGGGTTTAAATCTCCTTGGGCCACATTCAAATCCCCCTGCCTTCTACTCAGGTGACTCCAGTAATCAGTGCCTTAACATTTTGAGGTTTGTAATTTCAAAGCGAAAAACCATTAAACAGGGAATTCTGGGAAGAGTGAGAGCTTGTGGAAGCTGTAAATATTCTTTTGTGTTACAGCCTCAAAATCTGTACAATGCAAATAATTAGGTAAAAATATTCCGCTTCTGGAATGGCAAATTTATGTAGGCGAAATTGTCATGTTGTGAATATTTTTGGGAAGAAAGGTGAGGTGATTTTATACACAGTAGTACTTAATCCCTAAGGTTACTTTCAGATGGAAGAAAGACAGAGCATTTATATATAAGTGTTGTGCAGCTCAAGGAGTGATGGGTAGTGCTGTTATAAATTCAAATCACCCAGGCCTTGATTTATTCAGGAATTTTCAAGAGCATAGCAATATATATTTCTAATTTCCACTGAGGATGAATTTGGTGAAAGGAAAGATAAATTATTTGCTGAAGTATAAGCTGGAATGAGGTAGTGGATGCCAATGTTAACACTCCTAAAGAAAAGTTGTTTCCTGAATTAGGCTACAGAGCACGGAGCACTTTCGGTGCTGAATTGCCAGAGCTGCTGTCAGACAGTCCCCTTACAGGAGGGCTGGTGGGTTTGATTAAAAGCTGGTGATGAGAACTTTCACTGCCAGTCCTACCAGAGCTCCTGCCCTCCATGGCAGCCTCCTGGCTGAGGAGACTAGCAGGGAAAGAGGCTGTGGATATTCCTCTACCCCTTCTGGTTCCTCATAGGATTATGCAAAGAGATTATGAATTACAGCTGCATCAGTATGAGAAGTGACAGTCACTTTGATGGAAGGTGTTCAGTTAACTCAGAGCTCTACATTACAAGCAAGGAATAAAAGGTACCTGAGTTATAGACAGCCCATACAGTTGAATATCTCCTTTATCCTCAGCTCCAAATATAACAATCTGAGCTTGAATAACACTTTTCAGCTGAGAAGCTGAAGTGTCTCGAAGATATTAACAAATTCCTCTGTCACTTATGGAGACAGGAATCACTATTATTGCATTTGGGATCTGGGGAAGATTGAGGTACCTAGGATTAGTTTGTTCAGAATGGCAGGGGGAATCCGCGACAGAGCAGGGTAAAGCCGTGAGGACTGTGCATGTGTGGCTGAGCCCTTGCTGCTTAATCTTTCTGAGTCTTTCCTGGTCTTTCACAGCGTGTCTCTGATTAAAAAAAAATACCTTCTCACATGTCAGACTACAGCAGGGGTCAAGTGAGGCATGGGGTGACCTTTGCTGACCAGCAGCCAAGGGCTATGTATGACCATGACTGTGCAATATATTGAATTTACAACTTTGTCCAGTCAGTACAAACTGAGCATGAGGCACTGTGACCACAATATGTTCTCTTATTACTCAAAGACGTGGAAGACAAGGTCAAGCTCTTAGAATTGCAGTCATTTTTGTAAAAAATTGTTTTATTTTTTATTGCTGCTGTGAGGGATACCAATAAAGCCAGTCTAAGTACATAGGAATTTCAGCTCTGCCTCTACCCTAAAATATTTAAATTTCCTTGGAACTCTCACTCAATGAGGAGCAGAAAGCCCACACCGTGGTGAACTTTCTAAACTGTTGTAGGGTACTATTAGGCTTCTCTCAAGCCTGGTCAGCAAAGGGCTATGCAGCTAATCTCTGCATGTAAAGAAAAGAATATAGCTGGTGTTAGGGCAGGGTTCAGTGTGCCTTGACCTTAGCAGAGAAGTTAAGAAATGCAGAAATGCAGAGAGGAAAAAACCTGTTTCTGTCAGTGTCTAAAGTGCCGAGGTTATAACCAGCCTCTCTGCCAGAACCTCACATTCACCACTTGTTGTTACCTTTTAAAACTTCTAAACAGGCAAAGGCAGTGCATTGGTCTGAATTTCTGGATCACCAACAGTTTCTTCTAGCATCCATCAGCAAACGCAGGGTCTGCAGCACAAGTCTGGTGAAGAGCAGCTGGGGGATCTGGGGCTCCAGATCTCCTCCTGGAGGAGAGGAGTCTCAGGGGGATGTCCTCACTCTCTGCATCCACCTGCAAGGAAGGGGGGTGGGCTCTTCTCCCAGGTAACAAGAGACAGGATGAAAGCAAACAACTGCAAGTTGTGCTGAGGAGGTTTACCTTGGATATCAGGGAAAAATTCTTCAGTGAAAGGGTGGTCAGGCAATGGAACAGAGAAATGGTAGAGTGGCCATCCCTGGAAGTGTTCATCATGCCGGGGACATGCTTTAGTGGTGGGTTGGGCACTGCTGGGTTAGTTTGACTTCATGATCTTCCAGGTTGTTTCAAACCTCTCCAACTCTATTCTCTGAGTCTGCGAGCCACTTACAATGCAGAGAAAGGTGGTGGCAAGCACTCTTTTCTTGATGGAAAAATCCAAACAGTTTGGGAAAATATGAATCTCCAAACTTTGAGAATCTGTGTACAGACTGTGGGGAATATAAAATAACATGCATTTATTGAAAAGGTCTTGATGAAGCCTTTTTGAAAGCCTCTGCATTTAAGAACCAGAGTCTTTTGTGATTTGACCTCCCAACAGCAACATTTTTTTTTTTTTTTTTTTTTTTTTTTTTTTTTTTTTTGCAGAGGGTTAATAGTGTTAAATGCTATGAGCTAGGACTGGAACTTAGTTCAAGCTCACGTCAGGCTACATATGACCAGGATGGAGGTAAATGGCCAAAACCGATCAACACCCATTAATCCGAGGACGATCAAGTAACACTGCATTTGGCAAAGCCACAAATAACCATGTAATAGCGTTGTAATTCTATGGTAATTTCTTACACATGGTTATTGATGCCCTGTAAAATAATGTGTTACCAATAATCCCATATTACCTCTCTGCTCTTAAATATAAGGTCACTGACAGACCATGACTGTTTAATGTACTTTCAGTCTCAAACAGAAATCTTATACAATGGTTATAAAAATGAACCTCAGTGGGTGACCCTCTTTGCTCTTCTTTAATTCTTTTCCTCAGAACATGTCACATATGCATCAGTGCTACTCTAGATATTTTGTGGGGCATTGGATTTCATTTGCATTTAGCATTTCCTTTCCACTTTTCACCTACATACTTAAAATAAGGACTTTTCTCAAAGATTTGGGTTGTATAGGCCGTTCTCACTTTCTAGGGTGGAGACTGAGGACCTAGATGAGAGGCAAGTGACTCCTGCACTAGGATTGAAACCGTCCCAAAACCACACAAATACCACAATACCAAAATGCCATGCACCTAAGGCTCACTTTGAGCATCTGACATTTGTGAATGGGTAAGGAAATTTATATGCTCCCATTCCAACCTCCTACTGTGAAGATACCTAGAAACCAGCTGAGAGCCACAAAGACTTGTCAGAACAGGGAGAACAGGCAGGGGGACTTGCCTAAGAGAGAAACTAGTGTCACACTAGGGTTGTGTCTCTCAAACCTGGACCTTATTTGACTCAAAAAAATTGTAGTGTTTAGTACAATCTTTTCCACCTGTGTGCAGAGAAATCCATGTTCCTCCATATGCTGCTGTTTTTACATGGAAGAAGTTTTGGGTCCTTCCTTATAACAGATCTCACTCATGGTCAAGATGTTTTTATCACAAAATCATGGATTGGTTTAATTTGGAAGATTCCTTAAAGATCATCTCTTTCTAATTCTCCTGCCATGTGCGGGCACACCTTCCTCTTGACCAAGGTGCCCAAAGCCCAATTTTTTCCCCTTTATTTTTGTAAGAAAAGATTATAAAAATATATTAATTCTAACTTTAAACTTTGGTCTTGAATACTCTTAAAATTACAAGAGATTTTAAACTGAATTTATGCTGTATTTTAGAGCTAATCCTCTTGTCTTGGTAAACCAGACCTTGGAAAATACTAATCTGAATCAAATTGTGTTTTGGCAATTTACATGTAGCTTTAATTAGGAATATATAATGAATTATCAGTCTGACCACAAAACCTTTGTTCAGGCACAGAAGGAATAACACATTCTGCTCCCACAGCTGAGGCAGCTCAGAGCATCTCCTCAGCTCCTCAGCTTTGCCTGGGCTTCCACCTTCCACAAATCCACAGTCTGAGGCAAGGGAGTGCTTGCACACATTAAAACCCCATTTTGTTCTTTTGCTTATGTACGGCTCTGGGATTGTGAGAGCAGTTTTATGTCTGCAGTTCATCAGGGCTGGTATGTTTTGTGCAGCGGGGTAGCAAAATTTAATAGCAGATATTATCATTCCTACACAGAGATGTGTAACTGGGGGTTTATAACATTCTTCAAGAAGCTGTCGAGGACAAGACCGGGTCAGGCTTTTCAGAAAAAACAAACAACAACAACAACAACAGCAACAACAACAAAAAAAATGCTACAAGAAGGAAGAGGAATCCCGGGAGTGGAAACTATCCTCTTGCAGAAAAGAACAGAGAATCCAACAATCCAGCAGTCCCACTAACTTCATATTCCCTAGGGCCTGATTGGAATTACCATCTGACTGGTCTTCCTTTCACCAGCTGTGATTGTCAGGTAAACAGACCAAGGGGAAAACAGAGACATCTGTGCCTGGAAATGGCAGAGCTCCCCTGGCCCATAAACCCACTGGAAGTCACGTTCCCTGGGCTGTGCTGGGCGCTCATGAATGAGAGCAGCATCTCTGTCCCTGGTCCAACACCATGTTCTTCAAACCCCACTTCTGAGTTTAATTAGTTTTTAGGAGCCTACTTATGAGCTCTCTGTACAGCTGTGGAACACAAGGAATCGTGTGGTTTCTGTGACCTTTTGCTGCTCCTTGCAGGATTTTCTCTGATGCTGCCTCTCAGCCACTCCTTCTACCCCCTCATGTTATCACATGAATTATTCACATCCTTTAAAGACACAGCTCGGGATGCAAGCATGATTTATGTGTTATGTTATGTTTCACAGAGTCTTCTGCTTCTTCTGTACCAGTAAGAAAGCTGTAAGGCTCCTTCAAATGCTGCTGACTGGGACTTAGCTGGTGGTGTCCACAGCGTGGAAACCCCTGCTGACCTTCAGAGATGTGGCCAGCACTCACTCCTCACACAGAGCCTTAGGAGACAGGTTTTGACCTGGGCATTGGCAGATTGGAGGACGTCACACATCCTCTGAGCTCTGTCCTGAAATGCCCTGATGTAGTCACTGGCTGAGGCAATTCTGGTCATCAGAGCTAGAGTGGAAATTAGGAGTGAGCCTCAAGGCTGCTCTAGCCTGTATTTGATCTCCCATGTACAGCAACAAAGGGCACCGCAAAGCAAATGTCAGTTCTGGTCTCTCACAAGCAGATTCTGACGAGCTTTGTATAAATGTGTCATGCAAAAACAATGTCCTTGTGAAGTGAAATGATGAAGATATGATTCCTCTAACTTTTAAAACAAATTTCCTTATTTGCTGAGTCGAGAAGAGTATTTTAAACTCTAAGTAATTATTAACCATTATTTCTATTGAGAGATTGGATAAAGAGATATTCTGTGTAGCTCAAGATTACATGCCAAGCTTTTGAAACTGCAACTAAGATGCAAAGTTAAAAATCTGTTTTTTATGCTAATTGTCAGGTGTATAGAATTATTTGGATTTGCTAAGTCCATTTGCATGTCTGATAGTCAATAGGATCATTTACTGGCAAGCACTACAGGCAGCAGCACTTCCTTTTTTTTTTCTGCAGCTTCCATCCCTCTTCCATAATAATCCTTAGTCCTATCACTGAAAATTAGCTTTTTCCCAAATAGAAACATAGCTGCTCTTCTTTCATAAAGTGCAATACTACATATTCTGTTTGGTGATTAGCTGAAAGCTGCAAACTATTCTTTTCAAAAATTCCGTTTAATGAGGAGAGAAAATAACCATAAGTGTGTCATTTAGGTTCCTAAGCCACCTTACACTTCGAAGGGTATACCTGGCCATTAGCGTCCAGGAAAGGTTCTCAGCCCCCTAGGATTTAGCATTAACTTCCAGGCACTTGCCAGCAGTGAAGTGCTAATTTGAAGCCTTTTGATTTGGCACAATTCACTTCAACATGCAGAGGAGAGCACAGAAAGAAAGAGCGCCAGCCCCCTTGGAAGGGACAGCGTTCCAGCACCAACAAAGCCTCATTGTTCTCCTGCCCAGAGAGCCTGGAAGCAGTGGTGACCCCAAAGCAGTCCCTTTGGAAAGGGAAAACTGCTTTGCAATAATAATTATTCCTAGAGTTCAAAAGACTAAGCCTTTCCCCGAAAGAAATCAAATGATTAAAAATTCGCACAACAGCTGGCTGGGGTTGAATGAAGACGTCAATTACACTGATAAGGAAGAAAGAAATGGTGCCTTCAAATGCTTCAAAGGAACAGCTATGTATAAATGTGTTTGGGCTTTGTAAAAATAGATCTACAGTGCTATGATTGGCCTAATTAATTTTCCTCTTTTGTGTGGCATTTCTGCCTTAAATGCTTTCAGTTACTTGAATAACCACAGATTTCTCTGAGTGAATAAACCCTCCTGTTACCTTGTCAAAGTGCCTGAAAGCGTGATCTAAAACATTGCTTGATCCTCTCTGTCCTTCTCAGCCAAATCAGCTGTTCCCAGATAGATCAGTGTGTTGTGCTTACTTTATGAACAGCAGGCTCATCCACTGTTTCCCCTGAGGAGAAGACACAACTTACTTACTCAGTTATACAACAGACCTGCCTTCCTCTAGTTAAAGACATTGTCCATTCTCCACTTCGTGGACACAAAACTTGGCCAAAATACTCAAGATACAGCTGAAACTTGAAATAAAGGATGTCTTCCTGAACACAACTTTAAAAAAATCAGCAGAAACCAGCAGAAGTCTGGTTTTGGTACTTTTCTTTTCCTTGTAAGACTTTATGATCCTTCAATGAACGAGTGTGTGAAGCGTGCATTTCCAGTCAGAATTAAAATTGATCTTGTGTTTCTTACCACTGCTTACAGCTCTGAGTGTGGCAAAGTTGCTACACAGAATCCACTGAATCATCAGCATTTATGCATTGGGGATAAAGCTGTGCATGAGAAAGGGGAAGAGGAACTTTTCAGGCTATTTAGACCAAGTGTTCCACATATTAACTCACTGTCCCTTATCTGTGTGGGCTTTGTCTATGACACAGAATGGGGTTAACAGCAGCCCCCCTCCATGCAGGACCATGCAGTCACTCAAGGGTGAGTGATTTTTGCATGAGAACATTTCCAAGGGCAAAGCTCAGGAAACATGAATGGTATATGATAACCAAAAGAAACTCTGTTCTCAGTGCCACTTCATAGATTTTTGTTGTTGTTTGTTTGTTTGTTTGTTTTGTTTGTTTTGTTGGTTTGGTTTGGTTTGGTTTGGTTTGGTTTGGTTTGGTTTGGTTTGGTTTGGTTTG
>CM031860.1:4917471-5069920 GCA_018697195.1 Certhia americana
TGGTTTGGTTTGGTTTGGTTTGGTTTGGTTTGGTTTGGTTTGGTTTGATTTGGTTTGGTTTGGTTTGTTTGGGAGTTTTTGTGGAAGGGCACTGGCTTTGAGCAGTCTCCTGTCTTGCAGCTCAAGTAAAGGGAAGGGCACAGCATTGAATAAATATATGGATTCTCTGCAGCCCTGACTCCCCAAATAAGAAACCAGCCTTCAAATCATGTATGCAGTTACCAGCTGGCAAATGGTAAATTATGCTCTCATCTAATGTATTCCAGTTGAGATTTTGTATTTTAGTCGGGTTTTTTTCTTAGTACATTTTCACAGATCTTGCCAATGAAGTCCCCTTCCAGAGGGAAACTATTTGTCTTCCAAGCGGTTATCTATGTATTTCATTGACTCAGACATTTTCTTTTACAAGTGTGATGCTGGTAAATGTTAAAATGCCTTTTAGACTCTTTTCCCTCTTTTTTGCTTCTCCTCTTCTGGATACAAAATTCCAAAATAGAAGGCTATTCAGTTCCAAGCTGTGCTTGCATTCAAATAGATGGAATAGATATGCAAAATTAAAAAAGGTTAGAGGTTAAAGCTCAGGACTTTTGGGAGTCAGGATCCCTTCAGGTCTCACCAGCCCAACTGTTACCACTGTCCTTGGGGTCCTGAATTGCTCATGTCTTTTTTGGTGTTACCGCAGGATTGCCAGTGAGCAAATTCTCACCACTGATGTGATGAAATGTGGGACAACGCAGCAGAGCCTACTCCCAAAACATGTCTGTGAATTTCACTGAGCTTGTGAAGTTAATAGCAAGCAGGTAATCCTTCAAATGGCCATGTCTTCACAGCACTCCTCTCTGGATTTATTTCTCTTTTGTTTTCTTTTCAAAATGCCCTGTGTGTGCCACATGCTTTTCTGGGCTGGTCCAATATCCAGGGCTTTCTCCATCACTGTCATTGCCATCATTCAACAGACAATGTATTTCCTGGATTGTGTTCTTCCACTCCCTGCTGGAAAAAGACTATTTGAATTTTATTTATGCTGCTCTTCGCCTTTTGAAGGATCTATTCCTGAAAGACACTGTGGTCTCAAGAAACTGTGGCAGATATTCAGATCATAAATAAAATATGTGGGGTTTTTTCTCATTTTTCACCTTCTTCTTTCATGCACTTCTTATAAAGATGCTAAATACCAGTAGTACCTTGTGCCCAAGCCTTGCTAGTCAAGCATGACTTAGCTTGGAAATTCCTAAAACTTTACTGAAATATTGCCTGTACTGATACTCAAACAAATTCTGCACATGGCTGGTCTTCAGCTGACATGGAAAATTAAGTCTGTGTGAATGGCAGAGGTGAGTGTATGGAAAAGAAATTCATCTGGGAAATTTAGGGAACGGAGTTCAGTTTCGTATTGGTTATCAGCTGGAATATTATCAGATTACCCAATTTATCCAATAAGTGCAGCTATCTCTAGAAAACTAACACACTCACCCCGAGTAGTAGGGGTGATTGAATATTAACTCTTGATTGGGTTCATGATCCTATATGTGTATACAGGAAAACATTTTTTCTTTTTGAGTGCATGGCACATTCCTAAACTGCAATTGCTAGACTCTCCAGGTTTCTCTGGCTGCCAAATCTCCCACTGTGCCTCTAGCAGTGTTTTGCATTAGCTGTACCGAACAGTAAATATTATAAAAAAAACCCCAGCGTTGAATATTCTCCTAATGCATTTAAACCACCAAGTCCTTCGAATTACTTTTGACCAGTTGTGTATGGCCCCAGATTTCAAAGCCATTTACGACAGAACCCAATTTATCTTTTGCAGTTGTAGTCATTACTCTTAGTCCACCATGCACTGCAAACTCTGATAGCCTCTTTATCTTCCTGTACTTTACCTGCAGTATTTAAAATGTTAACATTTCTATTGTTACTGGTTCAGCACATTGAATATTGAAGCTGTGCTTGCAGTGTTGAAACCTTCAGATTATAACACAAAAGAGAAAAAAAATATTTCCTGTTCTGCGGGATAAAATAAGGACAACAGAAATCTGTTGACATAGTTGCCACTGAAAGAATACACTGCATGAAAGGAAGTTCAGCAAAATGAATGGGCACCAATGCTTGGCTGCATCCCAGGCTTTAAAATTAAATAGCAACTTAATTTTCTTTACAAAGAATGGAGAGATAAAACTGAAATTATTCTTCCTGCAGTTAAGAACACCGCACTTCTTATATGCCCTTAAGACTCCCAAAATCCCATTTGAAGAATTTCTTATAATACTTTTTTTTTTTTTTTTTAAATAAGGAGACAACATGTCTCCTTATTATTATTATTCCATTATTTTCTTGGAATGTTTCTATTTTTATTTTATTTAGGGGTGTTGTGGTTTAAGAAGAGGTAAATTTTGAGGGGCGAGTTTTAATGCTTAAATTAGTTACCGTGGCACAAGTTATTGTCCAGAAGTTGAAATAAAGTTACCAGAGGTGCAAATAAAGCAAATTAAAAAACACTGCAAAGAAAATCGCTGTTTAAAAAGGTATGGGATGATAGATTTCCTTAGCATTGCTAATAACACTGAGGTGACCTAGAAAAGTCCAAAGGCTTTTCTAAATATGGCACTAAACACCAAAGGCCCCCTTATGATCAGCTAGCTGTGGCAAAATCAAATACTTTTGACTGAGAAAGTCATGGTGAGTGTTGGGGATTGTTAAACTAACCTATACCTGTGTGAGTAATGGAAGCGGAATTGATTTAGGTCAGGCAACAAATTTCTCAGTTTTTGAAGTATGGACAAAATTTTCTCATGAAAAATGGCTCTTTTCTCTGCTCTTTAAATCAGCTCTCTGCAGAGATCAGGAAGCATTCTGTGGGTACACAAAACGAGCTTGGGAAAACAATTTTGGATTAGGAAGATTGATTTGGTAACGACAGAGCTTGCTGAGGATCAGAGAATTGGTTTCAGTAATGAAGACAGGCTTGGCGTTGGAGAAGGGATACAGTAAAGGTATAATCAGAGGAGGAGGAAAATTGAGAAGGATTACACCAGCAAAATGGGGATGGGGTTCCCTCTATGGGGCTGCTTCCAACATGCTCAGTAAATGTCCTCTCTGAGCATGCAGAGCCTTTTCCTCTCAATTATGGGGACTCCACCTCTCCAGAGAGCTGCACGGAGCAAAGCTCTGGAAGGATCTGCAGTTCTCATGCTTGAAACAGCAATCTGGGTTGGAAGCGACCATTTGCCAAGAACAATAAAAAAAAAAGGTGTTCTTGCTCACCTCCGAGGCACCTCATGGAAGTTTTGTTTCATCTTTTGGACCTTTTTGCAACAGACAGATAAATGTTTCTAAAACACTCTTTCTGGCATGCAGTTTTTGTCCCACAATTAAAAACAGAAAAACAAACCACAAACAAAATAACCTACAACTTTTCCCTGTTGACTGATACAGGAATATATGGAAGCCAGAGCTTCCACTGTTCGGAAGGCAGAAAGCAAGAAGGGCTCTTTATTTCTTCCACAGTATTTCCACTTTACAAATCTTAGTGGATACTTAGAAAGGCAGAGCAGAGCATCCATGATGCTGCATACTTATTTTCCTTGACTGTGAATTTGTCCCTGTTGTCTGAAATTACACTTCTTTCCTTCTGGGTTGAAACAGTAAGAAATGAAACTGAACTACATCAGCTGAAGTGAGAAACGGTTTGCAGTTCAGCTGGGAATTAGCAATTCTCAGTTTAATACTCTCTTTCAAGATATACTAAGTTGAGGAGAGCTACTTACTTCATATTTATGTAATGCTCTACTAACTCTACACTGTTTCAACAAATCAAGTCACTTAAGTGTTCTCTTTGCAGGCTGAGGATGTCAGGTTCCACAAAAGAATATATAAATAATTTGCATCATCTAGGCACAGAGAATTGTGGTTGTGGCTCTCCCTCCTTGCTCTTTTTAATTAAATGCTGTGCTGCCCCACTCAAGTGGCATGCCAAGTGACTGTAGGCAAAGTGTATGGTCAAAATGCTGTGCGCTTTGTCAGCTAAAACTCCCTCTCTCTTTTAAAGCAATGTTACATCTTTAATTTATTACCACTTTTCTGTGCTCTGGGAAAGCTCCAGTGAAGGAGGGTGTCAATTATTTCCAGGTTCAGCTCCTGAGTAGTTTACTTTATAAGGTGAGCTCAAGCAGTGCTGTGAACATCTCAAGGTCTTCCTTCATCTGCTCAGGGACCAGGAAAGTGTTGAAATAAGCTTTCCCCTGCCATGTGAGCCTCAGATTCCCTCGAGTTAAGTGATGCACCACATCCTGGGGAGATTGTCTTCTGAGACTGATGTCCACTTGTGCCAGCTCCTGCACCACTGTATTCTGCAATCTGTGTAGAATGTAGCCTGGATTAATCAGATTGTCTATTCTTCTTTATTATTGCCAGGATGGCAGTGAGACTTTACATACCACTACTTGCTGATGATGGCACAATGTTTGAAAAGCAAATGGCAAAGTTAAGTACTGTAGCAGAAGCTGACTGAAAAATAAAGTTTCTGAAACATATTACAAATATTTGTGGTTTGCAAAGCAGCAAGAAAATGACAGAACTGCCATTTAAGAAAACATTTATAATGCAACTGGATGACTCTATGACAGATTAAACATTTTCATCCTGGAAGAAAACATGGCTAGCTGGCCAGAATTAAGTAAAGATGAGGAAATCCTTTGCACATATATAAGCATTATACTTTATGAGAAATTCAGGTGTTAGATATGATTTAAGGTGTCTCTGATATCATGCAAATGTAATGGGGCAAATGACAAAGGAATTTTTTTATTGTGCTATCAAAACTTGAAGAAACTGGAAAATGACGTATCAGATTTATTTCAGGTCCTTTTCAGTTATTTTTGCAATACCTACAGCTACACTAAAAATACTTTTTTTGAGGGGTAAAAAAGTGTGTACTCAGTGTAGAGGTTTAACATTTTGATTTCTTGGCTCAGGTGCTGAAATTCATTTGGCTTCATAAATTTCTTTCTGATGTAGTGACTGGTCCTGAGCCCTTCGCAGCTTGGAGCACTACATCAAAGTGCCAAACAGAGCTAAATTATCTGGTGGCATTAAGCAGCTAAGTCTGCCTTTTGTCATCATGCTCAGAGGGGCTCAGAGGGGCAGCAGTGCGTGTGTGTGCAAACACCAGCCTTGTCAGAGGGTGGGACTGAGTGGAGCTGGGGGGGACCTGTTTCTGGGGAAGGCAGAGCCAGGGATGTCACCCGGGAGTACTGGAATATGACCCCTATGCTTCATGTTCTGGCTTGTGATCTAAAATGGCAATCACCAATGAGTTTGCATCCTTTTTTTTTGCAGTTAGTTTTTATATTAAACATTGCACAAAGTTGATCGGATAAGGCTTTCAAAGCGTATTTAAACCTTCGATTTAAATACGAAGTTGGGAGAGTTTTACTGTGGATGTTTTCTTCACATGTCCAACACAACCCTCTTTTACCCTTTTTTCAATAGCAGGGTCCGTCATGCTCTGCTCCACTTCTTTACATGTTCATCTTTCACCAAAAGTCATAAAGCTTCAGGCTTGGGTACAGTCCTCAAACCAAAGGCAGATGTAGTCTTCAGGAAGCATAAAGATATTCCTGCAGATTCACAGCCACCACAGAAATCACAGGACATTTCCACTGCTGAGAGGACTTAGTAAACTCCAATGGTTTGTTGGATTTTTTTTTTTTTTTTCAATTATGTCATCAACAAAAGGTCTGGAGAAATCTTAATAAGGTTTGGTGTTGCTAGAAAAATTTCTGTTTGGCTCATTGGAGATGAGAGGTGTGTGAGTGGATGGCTTAAACATATGTGTCCCCTTCAGCCAACTGTCAAGAACCATTAAAGAGAAACTCTGTCTTCTATACTTCATGTTTATTCCATACAAAAATCTTGAAGAGGTTTTTTTTTTTTTGGGGGGGGGGGAGAGGGAGGAGTCTGGGAATCTGAATTCCTCTCAAAATGAAAATGAAAGGTAAGAAAGTTACACAAGCACACCTTGGTAAGCGCTTTGAGGCACATTTTGAAAGTTTGAAATGGACACACAAAATAACTTTTTCCTCGTATTCAGCAAAAGCCTAGAAATGGCTTGTGGAAACTAAAATGCTTTGTGAAACTCACAAAGTGGAGGCCAAGCACACACATGACATGAAGAAGTTCTTTCCAGCATCCTCACTGTTCTTATTCATGCTCAAATTACTGACAAGAGTCCTAATAATTTCAAGAAGAAAGAGCCTCAAATATTCTGAGCCTACAAACAGAGGCTGAAATTTTGGGCTTGGTTATTAAACAAATAGGTTAGTCAGGAGATCTGAAAGGGAAGATGTAAACAATTTACATTCCTAGTGAAACTGGAAGCCTTTCAATAATGTTTGCTTTTTTTTCCATGGCTCATTTGAGCTCACTGGAATCCCACCCAGTAAAACACAAGTTCCCTAAATGAGTTTGGTATGTGTCAGACCTGCAACAACTTTGAGTGCTGAAGGTCTGTGGTGCAGGACTCATCGTTTGGAGCGTGTACCTTTGTACTTCAGCCCCTCAGCAAGGCTGAATTTGCTTTTTGCCAACAAAGGGCCTATAAAGATTTGCAAATTTAGCAAGCGGTTGCTTTCATAACAAATATTTCAGCTTGTGCCCTGTGTAATCTGTGAAACACCAGAGCACAGTGACTGCCCTCAAATCCACACAGCACAACAATAAATCAGTTAAAATCTAATACACTGTCTGCTAAGATAGAATGTGCCTTTTTTTATATATATATATATATTTTTTTTTTTTTGTAAGAGGTACACATTCTCATACACACCTCACATACAATCTTAAGTCTTCAGCCTCATACACAGTAAAACTTACAGAAGTCTTCAGATATCTTTAGATAAGATATTTAAACTTTAACTGAGTTTTGTTCTCCAGACTCTGGTAGCTCTCAAATCATGATGATCATACAGAAAAGAGAAAAACCTCAGCTGTATCTCACTGTAAACTCTGTTTGAAGGGTTTGTTAGGCCTGAATTATTTTAGAGGAATTTGTCTTTTTGTTTTGTTTTTTTTCCCTTTGAAGAGCATGGGACAGCTTTATGGCTTGGCTCTGATAGTATGTGTAGGATTTTTCAGTTAGACACCTTTATTTCAGAAATATCCAGCATTATTTCCTGCTTAACAGAGAGGACAGAGGCAAAGAGCTCAGCATTGAGAGGTTAACTGACTTGAATTTTTAGAGTTCTGACTTTTCTCTGATCCAGAAAGGGCTTCAGTTACCAGTCTTTCCAGTCCAAAAATTGTAAAGCCATTTCACTGTTGTGTTTGAGCAGTAACACAGAAGTGCCAGCTCAGTCAGAGTTATGATTTTGTTAAGAAGAAATACAGGATAACCCAATATATTTCAGCATGACTTTTTCTCTCACATACTAAATCTTGCTCCTAGTATCCCCAGATGGGATCAGGAGAACACAGAATCATAGAATGGTTAAGGTTGGAAAAGACCTTTGAGATTCTCAAGGCCAAGCTATACCCAGCACTGTGTTCACCACTAAACCGTGTGCTCAGGGCCACATCTGCATGGTTTTTAACAATTTGTGTTCAAAGGGTTTGTGAATGCTCTCATAGCAATAGGAGAGGTCCATTGCCCACTGCAGAAGCTGCATGTGGTCCCACCTTATCACAGTTTGCTCCTCCTACATCCAAGTGGAAACTTGCTCAAATTTTCCTGTAGGTAAGGGGAAGGGTACTTTTTTAGAGGTGATCTTCTTCTTTCAAAGGGAATGGCCCTCTGAGACCACATAAAATTGGTGTTGAGATGCCTCATTGGAAGTGATTTGGTCTTGCTAATTACTTGCTTGGATGTTTTGTTTTCAGCTGTCTGTCCCCAGTGCTCAACAGCCATCATCATTGGGGCATTGTTTTTGCAGCTCCCTCAAATTCCCTTTCAAGTGATGTCTAAACTTCAAACTGTTTTCCTTGCAGGCAGGTCTACAGAGATTTACTGGAATCATGGGAACCACAACTAGTTAGCGGGCGAGAGGAAAAGGCCCCATTATTGGCTCTGTCAGGAAAACTCTGCTCATAATTAAATTCTGCTTAAGATTTATGAACCCAGTGCAGTGGGCTTGATTGGGCTGCTTATCAGTTTAGGGAAACCTCATTATTTCAATTTTCAAGTGAAATCTGTTTCAGAACAGACACAACTCAGCAGGACGTCTTATTGAAATATTTGGTCTGCTTAATAACGGGTGGCTACTTGTTAATTATTGGAGTGGGGAAGCTGGGCTCATTATTGGGATGAGTAGTCATGTCATCCCAATATTATTCACATCAGTTCTTTGAAAAAGTCAAGTAAGACGTGAACAAAAACAAGAAAGTTCATGCAAGCACTGAACTTTCAAGTGAAACAAGTATTTTTTCGAAGTATTCACTTCAGAGTTAGGGAAAAAGTATTTTTTTAATATATAATTACAAAAGAATTAAATTTTCTTTTTCCTGTATAATCTGTATAAGGACATTAATACTTCTAGCAGCCACACCAACAATAAAAATAAAGTAGCAATTGTTTCACATTTGGAATCAATCTATTAAAACCTAAACACATATCTCTAGTCACTTGTTAAGGCAAATACAAGTAAAAGATTAGCCAATTTAAAAACACAGTGAGATTTGGTTCAAAAACAGGAGAAAAGTGAACATCATTGGAGCAAATCCCTAGTGTTCCTTGAGAGCCTTGTTAAGGTTTTGCAGCCAAACTGAAAGGAATATTGGGGCAGCTTTCTAACACTGCTGGAGCGATGGCACCCCTTAGGTACTTGTTAAATCAGGTACCTGATTTTTTTGTCCTTCGGTAACTATATTACCTAGTGAGCAGTGCTTGTACAAAATCAAGACCAGAATTATTTCCATATAAAAATACAGACTGGTCCAGCATCTTTTATTGTTTCTTAGTTGTGTGTTCCTCAACTACACTGGAATGGATGGAATTGCTCATTACAGTCAGGTGGTGATCACTTTGTTAACTGAAGAATCCCTTCCCCTCTACACAGATAGTTGCTGTTCCTGCCATGCTTGAGAATACCAGTTTTGTTGCTTTTAGACTTTTTTAAAGGCTGCTTTTCCTGGGTTCTCCAATTTTTCACGGAAAGGTAACTCCGTATCTTTGCTACTACCAAGTCTGATATCACAAGTCAAACACCACTTTATAAGTGCTCCAGCTTTTTTTTCCTGTTTTCCTTTTTTTTTTTAAACAGGAATGAAGTGAAGTATAAACATTTCCTGCAAAAGTACATATAATAGAGGTTTGTTTGCCAAGTGGTTTTATTTTCCTCCTTGGCTGTGACTCTCAGAAAATGTTTAAACTGTAATGTAAAAATAAATGAATAGATTTTCTTCATTACTATTTTCTTTCCCTGCAAGAATGTGTGCCTCAGGGACATGGGGGTATAGAGCAGATTAATAGGGAAATTTTAGTGGGAGCTCCTTGTTAAATATTGGCAGTACATCACTGTACTGGAGAAAAATGAAAGTTGGTGCCCATGGAGCTCTGCCTGATAACTGATTGCAAGACGCCTTCAAGGCTGCAATTTATCTTCAAGAAATACAATAATTAGATCTCTGAAAGCTGGGGCTGTCTCTCTTCAGAAAAGAGGCAGATATGATTTCATTATTCAATTCCTGTGAGGTCATTAGTGAACCTGGAAATCTATTCAGCCTGTGTATGTTAGCCTGGCTTCCAAGAATGAGAAGAAAGAATAAATCTATCCCCAACAGTGTCAGAGAAGAGACGGAGCCCTATGGATTATTTAGACATACTTAGGAAGGAAAAAGGGGAGTTCCTTGGTGCTGCCATGCCATCATGAATCTCAGCAACATGTCTACTGTGCTGCCCACACAGCTGTCTGCTTCCTAAATCTGGACTCCTCTCCTACTCACAAAAGTAACTTGCAGGATCTTGCAAGTTTGGTGATATTAACACATACTTCTTAACTCTTGGGAATCATCAACACCTACACTGGCCAGGTATTTTTAAAATAAAAAATGGGTACTTAGCCAACATTTTCAAACAACTTTTTTATTTTTTGCAATTTTTTTTTTAGTAAGAAAAGCTTTTACTGAGAGAAAACTCTTCCCATGGGGGAAATGGTATAAAAAACCCACACGGTTTGGGTTTTTTTTCAAGTATACATTTACATGTAAAAGGTTATCATCTATCACCATCTCAAAGTGTTAGCTCCTGTTTCAATGAAACAAGGTGTTACATAAGGCTTAAATCACTTCACCAGCCACAAAGAAAATCAGATGGTGTATATTTGATCTATCCAAACTGCTTCACATTTATTACACATGAGTAGCACCAAACACCTTCACCCAGCCACACAGCAGCCAAAGAATTAGTTTTCTTTTTGCATTACATCACTACCAGGTATTGTAGGAGCCTTTTGTCATACCCAGGAATACCTGTTAGGAGAAGATGACAGGAGGTAGGAGCAAAATTAAGGACTAAAACATCCAAGGGGGAGTTTATTCTGTATTTACAGAAGCACCTGTGTTTCAGGCTAACCCAATTCAGCTTTCCTGATTCCAGAGTGGCAGCAGAGAAACGAGCATGTTTTCGTTGAAAATGCCAGGAAACAAAATAAGAGGAAGAACTGCGGAGTGGGATCCAAACCAAGAGCAGGGAGATCAGAGTAATAATAATGAAAAAGCACTTAAAAAATACAAAAGGCAAAGCAGGAGGAAAGCAGAAGAATCATGTTTGGGTTGTCATAGCAGAATATTGAGTTCTGTCATTTTTCTATTTTTCCTGGAGGCCTTGGACACAGTGAATAGGAAAGCAGAGCATTAATTCAGTCTAAAAAATCCATTTGTCAGCTGTGAGCTGTAGGAATCCCTCCTATTGTTTTTTCAGCTTGAATTCTCAGAAGTGTTAAAAGTTACTTTTTAAGTAACTCTCAAATCTTTTTTCCCCCCCTCTCTCTACCTATATGCTCTCAAGTTATTTATTTGTTTGCTTGTTTGTCTGTTTGGTTTTGTTTGTTTGTTTGTTTTGTATCTATACAAATGGAAATGACAGCCCTGAATACAATTAAGTATTAATTACACTGCTAAGGGGAAAAATTTCCTTTCATCATTCCCTTTCCCCGTTCAAGTGCTGTGCTGGCTTTTCTTGCCAGCAGCATGGCAAGTGGGAACAGCCAGAGGAGCCATTTACGTGTCGTTATGAGGTTGTGAAACAAGTCTGCCAAGTGCCTTGTTCTCGAAAAAAGTCACTGCGATGTCACAGCTTAGGGCAGTGTTAATGGTTAAGTGGGTTTGTGCAAGCCACTGGAACCAGCTCAGAAACGAGCAGAGGATGTGCAGGGGTCAGTGTGCAGAGCAGCATTTGCTCATATTCCCTGGTTTTGATTAGGCAGCACAGGCTGAAACCCACTGACATTGCCTGTCTCCTGCCTAGGAGCTCGCTGTTGTGTGCATGGCTGTGCCAGTTTTCCATCCTTTCTGGACACTTATTTAAATCAGATGTCTGTTCTGTAGGGCCTACAGCTTGCTTCGGCAGCAGGGAGAGGGGTAAACAAACAGCACAGAGCCATTCATGTGTGGATACCAGCCTCAATGGGCAGGAGTTAAGAACAAGTGACAGCAGGAGCAAGGATTTTTATGGTCAGATTGGAGAGCCCGGGTGTGAAGTCCCAGTGCAGCATTTGGAGGAGCTTGTGACTAGAACAGACAAGAGTGGTCCATGTGAACTTTCTCGGTAAACTCTTGTGTTTCCTTCATAAACCCTTCCTGTGAGAACGTGGCAGCAGTAAGAAGGCAGCTGATGAAGGCATAGAACAGCTCTGCTGGTCTGTGTGAGGATTGGTCCAGATGCTGGAGCAGACAGTAACCACACATAGCCTGGAACACCGAATTTCTGCACTAAGCAGCAGTTTTTGTGTTATGACTGGCCACTGAACAACAAAGTGATCCAACTCTACGTTTCCCTGAATCATCACAAGTGCTTACTTTGTATTAAAATGAAATGCCTTCAGGACTAGATCATAACAAAAGAAATGATAAATCTTGTCAGAAATCCTGCTTGCCCTGGCAGGATGCAGGCCCTGTGGTTTTGGCTATAGCGCATCCTCGCCCTTTGCTGCACCAAAGGCATCACACGTGCCTATTTAAGGTTCAGGTTTGGCTCTCATCCAGCTGCCCTGGAACCTGTATAACTTTCCCTTTAGAGACCAAAAAGTTCATTTTTCTGAGGGCAAACTATGAGCCAAAGGAGATGCTACAGCAAGATGGTCTAATCCTCTGTTTTGGTCAACTGTGAATGTTTTCGAGAGGCTGGTGCTCAACATGGAGCAGGTGGTGGGTCCCTTGGTTTCTTGATGTCTTGCCTGCTGCTGGAGGTCTAGCCCCAGCTCCACACCTACCTTCTGCATGCCTGGGTTTCTTTCCCAGGGAAGGCAAGGCACTGGCAAAGAAGAAGGATTTGTGGGCAAATTGCATCCTGATGTAACTTCAGAGGCCAGCTGGGCTTAGTAGAATTCCTTCTAGCCTGAATGTTTTTGAAATGGCCAGTGTATGAGGCTTGCCACCAAAGACAGCCTCCTAAGTGCCAGAATTGTTTCTGGGAAAATATACTGTGTGGTATTCTGGACGTTTTCTAGTTTTTATCTTTTTGTAGCAAAATGCTTCTTGGAGGCCTGTGTCTTCTTGATATTTTATCAGGGGATTTCATACTGTCCTTGGAGTTATTTTGGTTTGCAGGGTAGAGAACAATGGGGGAATGATAATATCAATTGCTTCCTCATATTGTTTTTATTTATTTTTTCTTCCTCTTATGTTTTGGGAAATAGTTGGATTTTACATGAGGCAGCACACTGAATAGTCATCTGTTGTCCTGGGTCAGTTCATGCCAGATGAATTACTCTGGGAAACAATTCTCTTCTGACCTTCATTTTTATGGATACTTGTATTAGTTGCTTATGTGGATTATGTGGAGTGGTTTTATAAACATATTTTTACCCTGTGCTTTTCATCACATATTTTGTGAAGTGCAGTAAAAGGACAGCACACCTTTGTAGAGTTTGGGGGTATTTTTGCATGATGAACTGGTAATGAATCTGCAAGTTAGATGAAGGCTTGATGTGAATTTACCACAGATTGCAATATAGGCTCTATTCAAATTGCATAATTTTCCCCAGATTTTATTTTGTTACACATAGTATTTTACTGAGACTATTCAGTAAATAGGAATGATAATTCTGCAGCATTTCATAAAATTAGTTGCATTTCATTTATTGGTAAGAAATACTGACCACCAAATTCCAGATGTCAAACTGAGACATTATAAAGAGAGTTCCAAAGTCATCCCTCCAGGGACTGTACTCCTTTTTCTTTTCCAGAAAAATAGCTAATTACTGATCTCACAAAGCATGAGAAGGTGCACATCAACAAGTTGGAGGGATTTCTGGTTACATCCACTTGTACCCACTTCTCTTACCTTTTGTTTAGTTTTCTTTTAGTTTTGCCAGTTTTTAAGCAAGATGACAAAAAAACTCTTTCATTGCTTTTGAAAGTTTATAAAACAATTGCACAAACAGGGTTTTTTCATCCAGCTCAGCCACGGTTCAGTGGATCTTCTCTGGTCTTAGGGAAACAACCTTAGCAGATGTTTTTCATCCCTGCTCCAGTACCAGGAATGTGACCAGGAAAGAAGGTAGTGTGCCCAGAGAATTCCAGCTTCTCAGTCAGCCTGGGTGCTCAAGTGGCTCAGGGAATATTCCCTGGCAAGACACAAAGGGTGACTTGACTGGCACTAGAATTACAGAGGAATTTAAGTGCCTTATCCTAACTTTGCACACCCTCCCTCACACTGGTCTGTGAGCTTAAAGACCAGAACAAACAATGAGGGCCATTGTGTTAGGAAAGTAAATCTCTTAGGAGGGATGTCCCTGGTTAGTCATTTTGTGGTTTGATAACAATTTTCTCCACTAATCCATCTTCACTAAATAAACTGAACTGCTTTGTTGTTTGGACTGAGATAGCCCAGACTGGCTGTGAGTAATTTATTTTTTCAATTAAGACATCTTTATGTTTTTCTACATTTGTTGACTGGGCTGTGAAGGCAAGTTCCCAGAAAATCTTTGAGATGCTGGGAGGAGGACAGGGTGGGCAGAGGGAGAGAAAGATAGACACAAACCAAACCCAAACCCCCCTGAGTGGCTTTTTGTTTGTTTGTTGGATTTTATTGCTTGTTTGCTTGTAGGATGAGACCTACAAGGTGTGTTACAGAGATTTTCTTTGACATCAAATGTCCTTTTCACTTTTCCAGCAGCAATCAGGCCTGTCTGATCAGAGAACCTGCATATAGCACACACCTTTGGTGTGCAGCTCCGATGGAATTGCGTGGTACAGGACATGCCTCTTCCAAAATTCTTTTTAATGCACGCCTGTGACCTGGACTGTCACAGCCTTTGCTGCTGCTATTCAACCAGCCGTGTTACTGCTCCTTACCTTAAAACAAATGTAAGGAGCCGACTATGTTCTGTATGTCAATAATTTAAAGTCGAATCAGGCAAAATTGGCTCAAGTAACAGACATAGGGACAGGAACCAGGATGGACAGGTGTTTAAGGTATCAGACTGATGCTTGGCAGATCTGGTTTCAATTTCCAAACCTGTCAAAGAACTTTTGTACTATCCCCAACAAGCTGCTAAGTCTTTTGGGCATCAGTTCTCCGGCTGTAAAGTGGGGGATGATATCATCTTGCCTTGAAGAATAATTGCAGGGATGAAGTTGTTTGCTAGGGCTCCACGGTAAGATGGCAAGGGCTATTGCTTGCAGCCTGATCTCACAGAAATGAGCTCATTGCTTGGTGGTTTAGGTTCCAAATCTGCCAAGTGGGAACAATAACTTTGCTACCTCTTCATGTCTGTTTTGAAACTTACTTCAGGAATATTCAAAAAAACCCTCTGCTTTCCTTTACATTCTACTTTCTCTCAAGGGACTCCAGGGTAAAACGGCAGCTTCCTCATAGTCACCAGAGAGTTTCATGCTGAAGGGGCTTGGCTCAAATATCTGAGCCAGTTAAGGCTTTCCAACGTAAACCCTCAAAGAAGGGATCATTTAATGATTACCATCTTCATCTGGATTCCTTAGTCTTTTGCCTTGTACGTTGAACCTCTGGCTCGAAAGTTCCCCCAGCAATTTTCTCATGTTGAATTTGTTATTCCAAGAGCAGGAGAAGTGGATTCATAAGTTGAACTCCTGTACAGGAGGAAGAATGATGCCAACAACAACTGATTGTCAGTGCTTTTCTCTTCAAGACTGCGATAATAGTAGCTTCGCCTCTACTGTCGTTTGAGCACTAAATCACTTTAAAAATGGAAGAGAGAAGTAATTCCCAATTACAGAAGTAATAAATAAAAAAGATCATGATACCTCTGCCAGTCTCTTCAAGCTAGAGTCTTGGAAATTAAGATGGTTCAATAAGTTCAAAAGATGCAATCAGATGTCTTATGAGCACTGCAGGAATATTTCCTCTCCCAGTATAATTTACACATGTGTGTGCTTTTACACATGTGTGTGCTTTTATACATGTTCCCTTTTTCTTGTCAAGCTACATTTTGTTGCATCTTTTGGGTGTCCAGCTGTTCTCAAAATCTTACACCAAATCACAGTAATTGGAGTGTGATTTGCATTTTGAGGCACGATCGGAACCCTCATTTCAAAGTCTCCCAAAATTCTGACGTTAATTCTACCATTATTGATGGCAAAACAAAAGTGAAGCTCTGATGAAAAACAACCCCAGAACAGAGATGTCATTTCTTACAAAAAGACCTATGGACTTGATGGGTTTGCTTTAGTAATCAGAATATGTTCACGGTATACCTGAAAGAGACAAACATGTTGCTCTGTGACAACTCCAAAATTTTAGAAGCTGTCTTGGTAGCAACACACACATGCAAGTTTTTTTTATTATTTATTGATCACTGTTTAGAAATTACCTGAGCTAAGTTCAGCTAAAAAAATGCTGTGTCCTGAGCTATCACATCCCAATGCAGTGCCCAGTTGTGCTGTATCAACCTTTTCTTTCTCAGCAGAACTCCTGCAAAGGTAAATCATGTTATTCTGGAATGAGGGAGGGTTAACAGGATGCACATATTTTTCAATTTTTTTTAATATTTTCTCAGCTTTCTTTTATATTGGCACCTCTTTTCCTGTGTTTTTCAGTTTTTTCTAATAAATAAAGATCTGTCTATTGTTTTTATAAATCTGGTTCATGTGAGGGGTCTCCTAAATAAGTTCTTACTCTGCAGGGGAAGAGAGAACAAATTTCTTAAAGATTTTTTGGAATGTGAGGCTCTCAGCCAAGTCTCAGGGAATTTACTGGGGGTTAATAGCAGTTCTAACTGTGTTTTCTGATATGATCTGTTTTAGAGGGATTTCCCTTCTAGAGACCTAAGGAATTGTTCATGAATCAGTCTCTTCTTCAGGGCACATCAGGAAAACAGAAGGAGCTAGCACTCCTCAGTCCTATCTCAAGGCTAAACAAATTTGCACAAATGTACAAGGGGAGCTCAGTGTGACCAAAAAGATACCAGTGGTGCTCATGCTCACAAGATTGAAAAATAAATGCAAAAGAAACCTCAGTCTCAGAAGCAAGTGATGGAAATCTTTCATGTCTTTAAGAGAAATAGAAGCAAACAGATAAAGCTGAAATCTGACTTGGTTTAACATGTGCCAAGTAGGACAGTAATGTTTTGTTGACGATCATATTTGAAAAGAGAAGATATGGAAATAGGAATCTCTCTAAATAAGTTTTGTTTGTCTGTTTGTTTGGTTTTTCAAAAAAACCATGACTTACATGTTTTTCAGACATAGATTCCTCTAGGAAATTGACACTAAAAATTTTAGACATCCTCTAAATTTTAGACATCCTCCTCTTTTTAAACAGAACTATTTACCTCAGCTTATGAGTTATACTCAAGGACAGAAATAACCACACTTAAAAGTCAGCATAGGTGTAGAAGTTACTAAGGTTTCCTTTGCACTTCTCTTAAAAATAAGAGTTAATTAGTGAAATCACACATAATTGGTGAAAGAAGAAAACAAAAATATATTTGCAAAAAAAGAAAATCTGTCTCAAGGTTTTTTTAATATGAAAACAGATATGGAGCTGTCTCAGGTTTTTAAAAAATACTGACCAACTTAAATTTTTGTTACAGAAAAAGCAGTGAGAAAGGTTTTATTTGTAAGTCCATGTGAAAAAAAAAAAAAAAAGACACAACATAGTGTGATTTCTATCACAGATGCACATGGTTTTGGCAGAAAAATAGTCACGTATTTTACAAATCTCTCTGGCAAATAATGAGAAGGAGAAAAGTCCTTGCATTGCATCCACATTAAATTATTTCAGCTCTGGTTTACATGCCAAAACTTTACACTGCATTCAGATATTATTTCTTCTCTGTGTACTTCTGATCTCGCCACTCTGAAGAGCCAAAAAATCACCTCCCTTTCCAGAAGAGAGCAATAATTCAGGATGGAGCAGAAGGAGCTGTTTTAAATGGCTGGACTTCATTGCCCCTTATCCAAAGCTGACCTCACCTAGACTGGTCAGTATGTGGGATCTTAGCTATTCCTTCAAATATTAATTTATACTCCAGAGGTGATAAGACCTAAGTTTGCTTTGAACTTGGGGCTTCACTGACCACGACTGGCGAGTCCCCAGTGTTGCTGGTCACCATGGAATGGCTGTGATGTGCCCTAACCTACTCCCTTCAGGCTTTTGTGCTGCTCTCCTCCCTGTGTGCTTGTAACCTCATCCCACCGTAGTCAGGAGTCAGAAAAGGGCTGGTGGGTACATCTTGCCACAAGAAATGAAGAATATTTTGAGTCCTACAACATTGTCATTGTCCCTTGGGGGTCCAGCAACCAATGGAGTCATGCTGTAACAGAAATTGAGTGCCCTTGCTTGAAGCCCCACTCTAAGAGTGAAAACCAAACCCATCCATTTGTACAAATGTTTTGCTTTCCTCCTCAGAAAATATTGTATTTCAATCCTCTCTAACCCTGCTATTATCGCAGAATGAGAGAAATTTGGTTTAGTTTCGGTTCTACTAGTATTAATCAGAGGGATGTCTCTTCCTCTTTTTTTGCTTCTTGAAATATATTTTCCTCGTAAGAACCAACACTCCACTTTATCCTAAATAAATCCAGTTGAAAGTTATGCAGTATGAAGTATTTAACATACCTTTTGTAGTGATCAGTTTAAACATCATGCCTCTCTCTGGTATATAAACAAGGCATCAGTAGTACAGAAACAGATCTCTAAACAGTTTTCTGAAGAAATTTGCTGCATTTTACTAACCAACCCATTCTCAAAGCCAGTATTGTAACTTGCAAGAATACTACCCTTACTTTTAAATAATTTTCATGAGACAAACAGCTAATTCTCTTTGTCTGGTTGTCACTTATATGAACGTAGCCTTCTTTTTCAGCTTTTTTGTCTCCTCCCAGGAGAAATCTACTTTTATCCCTCTTCTAAAAGAAGCCCTGCTGGTACTGAGTGTCTGGTTTAATCATGTTCTGATCAAAAGGGTTGTTTGATACTGTATTAGAAAGCTGGCAGGCAATAATTTAATGGATTTCACAAGTGTTGCACCGTGTGTTTTCCCTTCTTTACATTTACATTCACGTTCCCTCTATATCCTTTGGGGTACTAAGAGCAGCAGTTTATTTTGGCACTGGAGTTGTTTGTGGCTGTGTTTGTTCCTGTCTTAGTGCCTCACTTCTTTCTTTGATGTGCTCTGACACACATGGCTTCACTGAGCGTGTGTAAGGGTAAGACTGGAATAGACTCTTTTTTGAGCAGTAGGTGGAAGATTTAAGTGAACAGTTTCTCTGATTGTGACTGATGCTCTGGTGAGCTGCAGTCCAGCTCCTCAGACTGAGGGTCTCACACCTCAGTCACTCATTGCCACTTCCTCCAGGTTGCCTTTGAGATATCACAGTTGCCTACAGCGTAATCCTAATACAAAAGTCAGAACAACACAACTTCCAAAGTTCTCTCCCTATTCTCTTTGGGGAGGCAATATCCAAATACAGGATTTTGTGACTTTAGGTGGATTTAGAAATGTTAAACTAATAAATGGATTAAATCCCCTTACAAAATATCTCCTCCAAATTCCACTGAAGTTAACTATGAAAAAAAATTCCCATGTGACTTCTGAGGGATAGCAATCGTTAGCATTCACAAGGAATACTAGCTAGATATTAGGTTTAATGTCTTGCCTGCTGGATTTTAACCATCAGTCCAAAAGCCCTGTGAAAAGCTTGATGTTTTTTCTTAACAAAGCCCTACTTTCCCTCCACCATTCCCTCTGAATTCCAATACTGCATTACCACAGATGCCAGGGCAAAATCTTTTCCCTTCAAATTGATATGATTACAGGCTGAAATCTCTAGCTCCTCGTTTTATCTCCACAGATTACTTAAGCTAGATAATGCTCGAGTAAAATAGTCTAATGATCATCTGATCAGTTTCTACAGTCAGATTCATCTCTAGAGAAAAAAAAAATAAAAGACGGAGCAATTATGAAGTGGAAGGGGCATGTTCAACGGATCTAAACAAACCTTTTAGATCAGGATAAAGTCACACATTGAGGGTTTTGTGCAATGCAGATATAAAGCCTGGGGACTTGCAAGAGCATTTACTCACATGAGTGATCAGAATTTCTTAAAATGAGTGTGAGTTTGGACATAGAAAGATGGAACACATGGTCAGCAGCTGGAATTTATGAAGACCTCTATTTAATAAAACAGTAGTAACCACTTTGTGCTGCTGCTGCATTCTTTTCTTGGCAGGAAAATGGTGGCACACCAGAAGAAAAAAGCTGTGGTTTTCAGTAGAAAAAGCATTTCCCAGAGGCTAAGGGGGTAGAGAGAACAGGGCTGATTTCCTGATAGTGTTGTATAAGTTGCTGGGTGTTTTTGGTTTGTGTTGGTTTTTTGGGTTTTTTTTAAATTTTTGTGAGTGAGACCTACTGTCCCCACCTGTGGCTGCTCACACACACCCCCTTCCTCTGAGATTTACAAGGCTTGTTTGGACAAAGCCACCACTGACTCAGTTTAAGGTTGGTTTTAGTCCTGTTTAGGACAGGAGGCTGGAGTAGATGGTGGCCAGAAGTCCCTTCCAAGCAATATTTCCATGATTCATTAATTTTGTGCTGAATTTGAAAATTTTTGTCATGGAATAAGAAACTTCTCAGGACAAAAATCGCAACTGGACCTTCTGCCACAGGGAAAAATACCCAAAAGCAACGTATTCCCTGTTTCAAGTAAAACTAGCTAACCAGTGTGTATTTTCCCATATGTTGGGGCTTCCTTGACAAACACTGCATTTCTCAATTAATTTCTTTGTGGGAAACCATTTGTTTCAAATCCTACTCCAACTTGCACCCAGAACGAACCAAAAACATCCATTTGGAGCTCAGGAGTTAGACCACTTGAAAAATTAAGTCGGCAGTGCCAACTCTGTTATGTGCACCAGGCATGCATAGACATTTGTCATTGTTTCAGTATTGGCCTCACACCAAAGACCAATAAACATTTAAAATAATGCAGTTATGTGGGGTGGGTTGTTAAGGGAGGAATTTTCTGACTGTGACAGCATAGAGGTAAAAAAGGTCAATTCTCAAGCCCTATGTGTCTGGATACGTTCAATAATTCATGTTTGAAATAATACATAGATTTATATTGGAACCCAACAGAGAAGGTAATATTGGAAAATCCCTAATTACCTATTCCAAACATTGTTTTCAGCATACCACCACTTGGTCTTCATGACAGTATGTACAACAGAAAAAAAATGTGTACATTTATAAACAGTAAAAGGAAATATAATGCCAGGTTCTCAAGACAGAAACATGAAAAAACAGTGTAAGAGATCCAGTAAGAAAAATAATAAAAACTACTGGAGAGGAGAGCAATAATATAAAGCCAGCAGTAGTCAATCTGAGAACACCTTTGGAAATTAAAGAAAAGATGTAGAGGTAGGTTTTAAAAAGTTAGAAGGGAATAAGTAAAATCAGTTTTTAGGGGGATTGTAGTGCCCCCCGCAGTTAAAAATGCCGTCACCTGCCAATTTCAGAAGTGATAGCAGATTCTTGAAAGAGCAGATATTGTGTTACACTGTGCCTAAAATACAGCCAGGTCCAACACCTTCAAGGCTTTCAAAACTAATAATCCCAATTGAAAGCCAAGCAGCCACATTATAGCAGGCTGATGGAAAGAACGTAAGGGGAGCATAATGTGGTTACAATAGCTCAGAGCAGTACTTGCACACTGATTCCATCCTGGGCAAGACCCAATCGCTGACATACCCCCATCAAAGGTTTGGAAAGAGGAAAAATTCTCTCCAGCGCTGCACTCACAATAAAAAATGCCAAAAGAAACAGTGAGAATCAACAAACTTCCTTCAGTACATTTCTTAAAGCTTCCCTGTGGTGGAGGGTATTGCTGAGGTATTTTTCATCCCTCCTGTTTTGACTGGGAGGTTCTGGTTTGCTGGTGCTCTCAGTAAAGGAGTTACAAATTTGCCTACCAGTGATACAGGCTGGGCCAGCTGTTTGGTTGCTGTTAGTGAGAACTGATAAATGACATTAGGTGATATTTCTAATCTGCAATAACCAGGAATTCTGCTATAAGCAGTTTTCACTGGAGAAACCTTAATTGTGATTCAAATACATAGGGCAATTTACAGTAACTTTTGGTTGTCTAGAGCTGTGGAAACAATGAACCCAAAAAGCTGCACTACTTACTCAACATTTTGGTTATGTTTGTTTTTTCCTTTCATGACTGCTTCCCATTAATACATTAAAGAAAAAAGTTGAGAGACAGAAATGATCACAGAAACAATTTTACCAAATAGAGATAAATTCATGTAAGACATAAATTGTACATTTGTGAGCCAGTGCTCACAATGAGTCTGTCATCTAAAGAGTGAGGAGTGACTTCCAGTAATGCAGGTAGACAAAGTAGGTTAAAACTAACTGGTTTTGGAGCACACTAATTCAGCACTTTCTTGGCTGCCCAGTATAGATAAACTACAAATTCCTGGAAGTATCCAAGGTCAGGTTGTATGGGGCTCTGAGCAACCTGGTCTAGGGGAAGGTGCCCCTGCCTATGGCAGGGGAGTTGGAATGAGACCTTCTTCAAGGTCCCTTCCAACCCCAACCATTCCATGATTCTGTGATATCCCAGACACGAGCTCTAGCCTAATGTAAGAATATTCTGAAAGAATAGATATGGATGTATGCAGAGTGTAAGTTGCATGTACACCCATAAATCTATGGATACTTTTCCAGGAAATGCAACTGCTGCACAAGATGAAAGCCAGCAGAAGCAGAACTGCCTGTGATAGTTATGTTTGCCAGGCCCATGAACTGTTTGACATTTCTCCAATGAAAAATGGTAACCATAGACACCCCACCAATGGGACACAGCATTAAAGGCCACCACCAAGTCAATTGTCCAATATGCATTGCTTCTTTTCACTAATATGTCACAGCTTGTGCATTCTGTTTAAGATTTAGCTGGTGAGTTAAATGGAAATGGTATTAATTATATGCTAGAACTATGTCAAGCTTCAAAACAGCTGTAGGCTTTTAGTCCAAAAGTAAAAACCTTAAAAGCACTCTAAGCCTTTTTCTCCAAAGGGACCAGGTTAAGATATGACCACAGGACCTTTCATTATCTCATGAGGAAAGCTTCCAGTGAGTCCATCTTCTTCCCCTTTTTTTCACCTCTCATGGGTCTCGATTCCCCCCTCCAGAAGACAAAACTCCAGAAGAAAAGGGAATACAGGGAGTGAATTTGTGTCCGGATCCTTTCCGCTGCCTGTGCCTGGCTTTGTTTTCATAGAGAAACTGATTAAAACTGCCAGATTTCTTATTCTTTTCTTAGTTGTGCTATGTGCTGCTACATGAGCTTCATCTGCTGGTAAACTTGGCTGGAGCATGTGTACATACCCTGGCCATGAAGGACTCATGGTCACTCTGTGTTTAGGTTTTCTGCTCACCCTCGGGTTATCCTTATGATATAATGAGGCTCTTGAGGCCACTGGCACTGGCAGAACACTGTTTTTCTAATAGCCTTTCAATAGGGAAGGAAAGTGTTGACAGCCAGGGACACAACCACAAGGACACTGAATTTGAGGAATGGAAAGAGCCTTTTTTCTCCTCTTCCCTTTATTTTTTTTTTTTTTTTTTCTTATTTCACTGGCAGGCTGCTTTTCGAAGCCAAGGCACATATTTTGATGATGACTGCGTGATAATGAAAAGCTTGTAACTATTTTACAGGCAACTGCATCACTTCAGAACAACACACTTGGTTTCTTGTCTGCTGTTTTATTTTACAAAGTCAGTGATATTTAGTCCAGATATCACCCAGAGTTTGGTTCTTCCCTGACACTGTTTTGAGGAGACTCTTGTTATCACTTGGCTTTTTGTTAAGCCCACAACCTGTTACTAAATGAGGCATCATTAAAAGAGGAGTTATGCACTCATTGTAAGAGGCAGGGATCTGAATGAGCAACCACCCCAAGGAAGGTGGCAAACATGAACCCAATGGAAGGTCTAAGCCATCATCTAATCACATTTGACGTGTCTGATTGGGAGGCCTCTGCAGTAATAATCACATATCAATTCCCCACATTTCTCTCCAGTCACTACTGGTGGGCTTTTTTCTGCCTCCTAACCTGATTGTCTACTCTGAGTAGCTCAAAATGTGCAACTCTCTGTACATGTATGGCATTCCTCATGTGGCACAAAGACCCTTTTGTGAATGTTCACTCCAGCCAAATACAAACAGCATGGTCAGTCACATGGGCAACATCTGCTACAGATAATACATCCAAGTGTAGGGATGGATTTGCTGAAATGTGAATCTCTATTTTATATTTTGCATTAGGTAGGCATGGTTTGGTTCAGTTATCTGTAAAGATACATTTGTTTAATTTTTTTTCAAATGCTGGAGTATTTTAGCCTGATTTCTTTATAAAAACTGTATGAAAACCCTGCATATTTTGGCCACATGCTTGTTAATCCTCTTTGCATTTCTTCAGAATAATATCAGTGTTATCTGATGTTGGAGCATTTCAGTTCCTTCTACATTTCACTTTTTATCATTTAATGAAAAAACTGCCTACCAGTTTCACAACATCTGTCAAGCCTCTCAAGCTTTCCACACAAAATAATTCAAAGATCACTTCTGTTACTTGGAGGAATTACTGGTTTCGAATAATTTTATAGTGATCTGTCTATTTTCATCAATTCAGGAGTTTTTAGTTTCTATTAGAGGTAAACTGTGAGGAAAAAAGTAAATTATCTGTTATTTTCTTTAGCTCATAAATGTAACTTATAATAAACAGGAAGATATATTAGAATTAATATGTAACTGGGATTTGGTTTTAAGGAAGAGGGAAACATTTTTAGGGGTAGTTTTTATCTCAGAACAATTAATCTGCCCAGGGAATCAACCTGGGATGTTGAATCTCAGTGCTAAACCTCCTAAGGGAAGGTTCAAAATCAATCACGCCTTTCCAAAGAACAAAATCTACCATAAAAACTTTTCATCTTTGTGCCAACTTGTGAAGAAAAAAAAGTTCTGTCCTCTTTGTAGCCACAGACCTACATTAGGGATGTCTAGCTTCCAGTGAAAACTCTTTACGGCATTTTCTAGCCATTCTTAGGAAAGAAAGTTTGCAACCACAAAAAAAGTACATATGAAAAATGCGAGTAACTTACATGTGCAAATATCTGCAAATACACTGAAATATTCTCCCTTCTGTGCTATCATGCTGGAATGGAATTTTTGAAAAAGTAAATTCAAGTGCTGTCCTTTTTCTCTCCCTATATAGAATTGATTTAGTAGGACGGACTGCTAAAGACTCATTTAAAATCAAACAATTATTCCATTTTCCTTGCACATCTTAAGAATTATCAGCATTTGCAGATAAACACAGGTATCAGGCCTTGTGTTCCCATGAATTCAAAGTTAAAATCACTTCTAAGTAAACCACCATGATTTAATACTCTCTGTGCATTTAATAACTTAAATTATCATGCAGATTTAAAGCCAGAGATCCTGGAAAGTATGTGTACTTTTCTGATCTGCTCTTTCTCATTGAAAAACTCCCAGGGGTGATGACTTCTGTTCTCTTACTCCAATTCATAGATATGGTTTGAAGTTGACAGATATACAGCTTTTGATCATGGTTTGCAGATTTAAAAAAAAAAAAAAAAAAAAAAAGAGAGCATATAATGAAAGAACACTTTTCTCCATGGAGGGTACAATGTCCTGTGGGGCTTTAACTGATGGTAATTATAACATAATTTAGTTATGATATCTAATAAAATGTTTTTAATGCCTTTAACATAGCATGACTTTTTTTTTTTTTTTCCTTTTTCCTAAGTTTATTATGTCTTTTTCCAAAGCTTCCCAAGGGGATTTTTTTAAGTTTTTATGCTTTTGGACCACTAATTGATGACTGGGTACCATTCTTACGTAAGTTTACAACTCACAGGAGCTTTGACAAAGAGCCATATGGGATGAATTGTTGAGATTCTATGTTGTTGGGGCTTTTTTCCCCCCTATTCTTTATTTTGTCTTTATTCCTTCTTTGGAATAAAAGAATCAGAGATTAATTTGTGAAGCTGAGCTGGGGAGATTAAAAAAGAAGAATTTAAACCTGATGAGATACACTTCAGTAGTTTTCAGAGATACAAATGGCCTCTGACTTTGAGACTTTATTTATATCAAGGCAGGGAGATCTATTTTTCTCTCCTTTCTTTTGAATATGATGCATTAAAAACCAAATGGACCGATTCAGACAAGGCCAGCAATTCTGGAATGTGCAATCTGACAAGTATTCCTAAAAGGAGGACTCTCTCTTGTTGTGTTTGGGTTTTTGGTTTTTTTTGTTTGTTATCTTTTACTACATAGGGATGAGCAAAACCCATAAGCTGTTTACCCTGTCTCCAGCTCTTGAAATTTCTGCTGAAATGAAACAAAACTCAGATCGAGTTATTCCCTGATCTGGGTCCCAAACTCAAATCCAGCCAAAAATTGCTGTAGCCTCCGGGTTACTTTTGTTGCTTTTATGTTGCTCCTTTTCAACATTGGTGCTGTTCAGTCAATCGTTTTTAGGTGTGTGGCAGAAGTCAGCCGATTTGAGCCTGCAGTGCCCTGGTGGCCAGGAGGGCCAGTGACATCCTGGGATCCCTTCCAACCTGACCTGTTCCATGGTTTTGTGATTTAGATCAGAATAAACTTGAACTTTTGTGTGCTTTATTGACAGACTGATTAGCAGCAGCTGTCAGATCAGTGGTTAAGAGTCACAGTAGTCAAAACTTCAGTTTAAAATATGGAAAAATGAATACTTTTCCTTTGTCTCTTTTCAGCTGTATCTAGATAGAGGAATGAAATTACTTGGGAAGCTCCTCCTTAAATTAATCCTGATAGGCAAGAAGCCAGCAAGTGCTGCAGCTGAAATTCTTTTTTTGTACTGATAAAGTAGATGTGAACTGAGTTTTCCTGTATAACTTCCTTAAAATGGAATTGTACTACAAATTAGAAAGAAAATCTGCTAGCTTCATGCCACTTATCTGAGTCCCCAGAAAAACAGACCCACCTGAAGCACTATTTTACCCAAGGAAGAGATTTTATATCTAATTTTTCCCTAGTCATGGTAGCAGAAACAGCTGTCCCATTGAAACCAGCAAATACAAGAATGAGGGAAGAAGTCATAGAAAGGGTAAAGGTTTTTTGCATGTCACCTTGCTATAAAAGCTGACTTTCTAGAGCTTCTCAGATGCTCAAAGATATCCTTTATAGTTTTTTCTTAAAGGAAAATGTGAGGAACTAATTATTTTTTAAATGATGGAAGGGAAAAAAACAAAAACCAACAAAAGCAAAATATGAAGAAAACTTCCAACTTAATTTATGGTTTGAAATTCAGGCTCTGGAATCCTATGTGCAAAATATTCTAGTAAAGCTAAGAAGGCATAAAGAATATAAAAGGTATAACCAAAGCCCAAAAATGTCTAACACAAAAGAAAGTCTTGTAAGCTAACTAGGTCCTAACTAAAATAAATGAAATTCAGAGGAAACAGTTGAAATGGATTCTGCCGAAAAAGAAGAAACAAAGAAGGAGTGTGTGATAGAAGTCTGTATGTTAATGAGTTCTATTAAGATGCTGAGTTTCAGGATATTATCTGGTTTTCATAATTGAGAATGAAATCCTCTTGTGGAAAATAAAAGATGGAGAAGAAGTGGAAATGTCTAGGTTTAAATGCTATATGAAGGGTTTTTTCCACTCCTTGTTTTCCCATACCTGAACTGGTCATCCTCTCCTGGAGAAGGAGCAGCAAGAATCCCTTCAGTGGAAAGTAGTTTTTATCTCTGCTCAGCTGTTCTCACTTGGAGGGTTAGTTTTTGTTTTGGTTTGGTTTTTTCCATACCCCACACATTTGGCAAGAGATGCGTTGTTTTCCACAAAAACTTCCCAACTTTTGCTGTGGTGATTCCCCAGAGGCACCATTAGTGTAATGGGGGTGTGAAAGGGGAGCACTTTCCTTCAGTTTCATTTTGAAAATTAGGCACAGTGGGAATTAATTTCTTTTTAATTTAACTAGAATATCAAATGCTGGTGGAGAACAAAAATACACATTGCATGTGGGATGCCAAAGCACCATTAGAAAATAAAATAAAATAAAATAATCCGCCTAAGTTAAATTAACCAAAATTCCCGCATATCATTAAACAGTATGGTTTAAAGGGTGTCTAGAGTGGCTGCCCTGGGCTGCCCAGAGAGAGCTCGGCAGGAGATTTGTAAACTCTGTATTTCTTCAATTTAATTTCAAAGCAAATTATTAGTCAGCTATTCTGCCTTCCCAGGCAACTGTTAAAAGCATCTTCTTTGTATCAAAAAAGGAAAGGTCACTGATATTTTTGAGCATAATTTCATCTGATTATGTCAGCAATATGATGGCTAGAAAATTTTAGTATTAGATTTCCTGAATGATTAAAAGACATGGGACAAAACACAGCGAAACAAGATAATTTACCAAGAAATACGTTATAATCTTTATTGGTAATGCTTATTTGATATCTGCCACTGGTCTGGCTTGGCTTTGTTGTTGTTGTGTTTTTTCCGTTTTTTACCTTGATGTTAATATCAGCCATAAATACTTGATACTTTGCTTAAAAATCAGTTATGCCTACTTACACATATATTTCCTCCCCCCAATTTTCTTATTGTAGTTTGAGAAAATGAACTTGTTCTTCATCTAAAGAAACACCTTGAAAGACAAAACATAGAAATTGGGGGATTTACTTGTGTTCCTTGGGGAAAATTTGTATTTTCCATTCTTTTTCTGTATACAACAGCATAATCTACCAACAAAGACGACAAGGCTTACATTACCAGTTGCCAAAGAAATTGACACAAATATTAGTTTCACCCTTAATGAGTTACAATACCACTGAAAATTAATTCAAATCAGCACCATTTTGCCAAGCACATCAGTGGATTTGGGATTAATTCCATAATTGATAATATATCTGAGCTGATGGTCTACAGGGATTATAAAATCATAAATGGAAAATGGGCAGAATGGCTGAAAATGATGAGAAGAAATATTCCAAATCCTGATGAGATATGTTAATTTATGTTTTCAGCATATCATCAAGCACACTGTTCCCACTTTTGATCAAATTTAAATGGCTTATATGATTTTATTTGCAGTTCTATATGCTGAGATAATGTTGAAATAGGCCTGAAATATCTAATATGTTCATGAAGACAAAGAAGAGTTTTAGGGATGAGATAATTTCTGCCCATTATGGAAACATACAGGAAGTAAAATACAGTGGAAGAAAAATGTAGGTTTTAAGGGTGTCAGACTGGTTAAAGATTTCATACCTTCATTCATGTGTGTGTTTCAGTAGAATTCAACTGCCACAGGACCCCATGAACTCAAGCCTCAGTCATTTTTTTGTGCAAAGCAAGTTTCCATAATATTCTCCATGTAAAACATAGCTCAAAGGCTTATTTGCAGAATTGCTGGGATCCCCCCCAGAAGTGTTTGAAAGCCTCCTGAAGTAAATTGAGAGATTTATGCTATTCCTTGAGTGTGATCTGAAATCCACACTTGCTTTGTGGTCAGCTGTTTGGATTAGAGCTTTTAGATTATTCTGGGCTATGCCAGAGCAGAAAGGCTGTAAACTGCATGGTCTCTATCCGAGCCCTCCCTCTTCAAATAATTTCTTCTGGTACTGGAGAGAAAGTAACCAGCAGACATCACCACGTGCTAAAACAGTGCATTGCCAACCAGGCTTTGAGACTAAAAAGATACCTTTATTTTTGAAAGCATTTTTGGTCAGTTTAAAATAAGCATATATCTATATCAGCATATTAACTGCAAACAGATGTGTTCATGATTTCGAAGTTTTCTGTGACATCTAACCTAGGCTGAGCAGACCAGCAGTGGTATGACAGACAATTACACTTGTGACTGTAATATTTAGTCATTGTTATCAGAATTATTGCCACATTTAGGACTCTTCTATTTAGATGGACTGCAATTTTCACTGTACATTTCAGTGAAAAACAAACAAACAAAACAATTAAACCTCTGATTATTTCACTTTCTTCTTTCTTTCATACAGTTTTCCAGGTTTCCTATTGTTCTCTTATCTCTCAAGGCTCTCCAGTTCCTCTCTTCATTGGTAATTATCTCATTTCTCCTTTGTCACTTTGCTATGAGTACGTATTTCATATCCTCTCTATCTTTTTTATTCTCATTTTTCTTCTTCCATTCTTTAGAAACTCCTTCCTGCACCAAGTATTGTACTACAGCTCCTTCCATTTCCTTTTTAAAATTCTCTTCTGTTAATCCAACCTCACCCAACTACTCAGGAAACTGACATGTTGATTACATATTTATTCACCCCTTAAACAGGGAACTTATATTCAGGGAACATGTCATCTTGTATGGCTTATATACACCATCATTTATTGTTGGATAAATATTTTGGCCTTGAAAAAGGCTGCTAGTGCAGGGTGACCAGGCATTAAATTCAATAAAATGCTGCTAATCTTCTGGTAAGTGAACTTTTTATAAGGGGATATATATTCATGACAACTCTGCACAGCTGGGATAATCATAAAAAAATAGTGTGTGAGGGTTATTTCTTCTTACTGCTTGGGATAAAATGAGGATAGCCTACTTTTGGGGAAAAATATATATATAAAGGCCTAAATTACTAAGTATATTAGACAGTTTTCTCTTTATCTTTGCCTTTTCAAATGATTTGATTAAAATTTATGTTAGGCTTTTAGCTAGGGGACTAGAAAAAATGAAGACATAAAAAAAATGGGGTAATTTTTTCTAACTTTACTTACAGTGAGATTTCAAAGTTAGTTCTCTGAGAATCAAATCGATTACCCCTTTGTGGTATCATCTCTTATCAATACCAGCGAGGTTGCTAAACTTGATTTGCTTAAGATTTTAACAGATTAGAAGTAGCACTTTTAAACTTTGAAGAGACTTTTCACTTATTATTAACTTGCAGTCTTTTTTCAAAAGTAGCATTTTCCTTGTGGATCAAAAAGCAGCAAAACTGTAGAGTTTATGACAAACAACCCTGCAGAAGATTCCACTGAAAAAATTAAGAGTGAGATGAGTGAATTAATAATGAACTATAAAATATGTGTTTAATGCATGCTCAAGAAAAATGTACTAAATTCTAAACCAAATATGTTCTGTGGTCTTCAGGAATTTTGCTAAACTTCTGTACTTCTGTGTGTGTTCTATTGCTTTTCCCAGCAGAATTTATGTCAACATTTATGTTGATGTCAGCAGGAAAGGATCAAAACAAATTGGTAAAGCTGATGATTAGTGTTTCCTTTAATTGGCAGCTTTTAAAATCTATGGTCTTGTAGTATTATTAACTTCTTGGTTTTCCCCTCAAAATTATATTTCATATATAATTTAATGAATACAAGTAACATAAAAACAGGGTTTATATTTCAATGATCAGGCCTTTCTGTCATTTTCATTTTAAAGCCTTTAAAGCTTGTTTTATTTCACTACTGTGGGATTTACATTTTAAAAGGATTCAGTTTTACCCCCTATTTTTCCATGGAAAGTTTTTCTCAAATTCCAACTGCAATGAAGCCTATTCAGGGAAATGCTCATTCTGAGGAGTTATTTTTGCCATTTTGCCAGTTCTATTGTAGAGCTACAGTACAGAGCAAACACCATAAATATACCAAAGATAAAACTGGAAAGCTCTGCTGCTGCTTCAAGCACAAGAAGTGTGTGATCTTTCTGCTACCATGTGGGCACATTTTTCCAAGTTCTAACAGACAGATTTAAATCTATAAAATATTTCTGTTTCCAGTTATGGGAATTTAATTTTCCCCCATATGTACTTTTTCCTCGTACTTCATTCAGGTTTTGCTCACTTTGACCTCTACCTACCTGTAAACTTCTGGCCATGTGACTGGCTCGGCTATGAAACAGAGCAATACTTTTGAAGCATAAAATGAAAATTGCCTAAGTTAAAAACATATTTGTCTTTGACCAGTCTGGAACTGCTCCAAGGTTCAGAGGGGCTATATTGACACTGCTACCCATGATTAGTAACTTGTGTTTCAGTGCAAACTCAACAGATACAGAGAGTGTGCTGTGTACCCCACTGATTCTGTTCCTAGAAAAATAAACTTAGACCTTCGTTTTCATTTGTTGGTTTGGTGGGGGTTCCCCCCCCCCCCACCTCCACTCTTTCTTCGTCTTCTACAATCTCCAAAAAGGAGATGGGAGGTGCACGCTCCTGCTGCTTTACAGCCAGGCTTCCCACTGGCATAGACAGCAGTAATTAGCCAGAGAAACAATGATCACATTATAACACAGGCATTTCTGCAAGGAGGGTGGTTGGGTTTTTTTGGTAAAAAAACTCAGTTAGAGCTGTTTGTTGCATACACTGCTTTATCAGTCTATCCAGTCTCTGCAATCCACTTTAATTTTAAACAGTTATTTAGAGCACTTGGGAAATTCTGTGTGGTTGATATATAGTATTGTTTTATGCATTATTATAATATGGGTAATGCTCCCTAACCCTTACAAATAAATTTGAAATAGAAAGAATTCCTGACATTAATAACCCTGTTCAGTCTCATGTTTTTCCATGGGTTGAACTCACAGTTCAAATGACGAGCAAATTAACCTATGCAAGCCATAAAATTCCTTCAAACTTAACAATGCCCATCAAAATTCTTTCAGTTCAGACATTCATGACTTGTATTTTAATGGATTTCAAACTCTGTTTAATGTTAAGCTTCTTTTCTTATCTCTTCTCTTCTCTTCTCTTCTCTTCTCTTCTCTTCTCTTCTCTTCTCTCTGCTTTCTATTCCCTGTGCAAATGCATCTTAATTTTTTGTAACCTCATCTGAGGTTGACTAGCATGTAGGAAACCTTTACAAAAATTTAAATGTTTAAATTTCTGCTTTCCTTAATTTAGTCAAAGTTTTCTTAAAGCCTCAAGCAACTTAAATTTACTTTCTTTCCCTCAAAATCTGAATAAAGCTGATTAAATTGATTATTATTCTGACAAACCACTGTTTGGTTTTTTTTTAACTCCATCTCTTTCTGAGTATATATATATATATATATATATATTTACTTTCTTTCCCTCAAAATTGAATATTACAGCTGATTAAATTTTATTATACTGACCAACCACTGTTTGTTTTTTTTTTAACTCCATCTCTTTCTGGTATATATATATATATATATATATAAAAATAGACCTATTTAATATATATATAAGTCGGACATTATTATATAAATAGACATATATCGATATATGATATATAGATATATAGTGTGTATGTATGTATATCAGAAGTCGTTCAAGTTTGGCAGTTTCATTTGCTGGAGGTTTGCGCCAATATTCCTTTCGGTTTTTAAAGTCAGATGGGTTCACACCACAAATTTAACTTTGACTTTCAGAACTGAGAAAGCTCAGACTCTCAACTGAAATTTAAGGAAAATGACCTGCACTTGAGAGACATATGAAACCACTTACATCCAAAGTTTGAGCTGCCTCGTATTTGTTTGAAATGTAGGCCAAAGGTATGTATTAAAGCCACAAAGATTACCTGTCTTTTGTCAGATTGACCCAAGTTTCAACTAAAATCCAGATCTATTTTCTTTGCAAGCATTGAAAGTGGTGCCTGTGGCAACATCAGAGCCTACACCCATTTTTCAGCACCATGATGGAGCAATTCAAATCCCTTGTTTGTTGCACAGTCAAAGTAACAATATTGTGGTGGAGTTGTTTTCAGCTTCCCGTTGGAAATTAAGAAACGAAAACCCAGCCCAAATCACAAATTTTTAACTCAAACAATAAGTTTAAGCCATGTTGAATGAAATATCATGGGGTGGGGCTTTTTTCCCCAGTTTTTTAACTCTGAATTGTCAGTTGACCCCTTCAGAATGAAGTGTGAATTAAGAAAATATATATTGAATTTACAATCTCGATATCAGAATGAATCTTATTTTCAAGCACTTTCTTTGTGTTATCTCTTGCCTTTCCCAAGTTTGGCTATAAACAGACTTTTTATACACAGACTTGTTCCTCTGTACCTGAGAGAGTAGAATAAGGACTGATCAGCAAATCTTGCATACAACACTGTGAGTTTCATCCACAAGTATTCCTCTCCCAGAGGGGTCATTTGTTATCTTGAGTAAGTGCTGGACAAACCCTTCAGGCCTGTTGTAAGATTTGGGTCAATATACCTTTTCTCCAGCAGTGAATTCACTGGTAGTATGTGCTCAGCTTAAGAACAATGGGTTTGTCTGGAGATGCCCTGACCCAAAATGTATCCAGCTAGGGATTAGATAACTACCCCACATCTATCTTGCTCAAGTGCCCAGAAGTGAATTGTCCAGCATTTTGGAAGATTGCTCCATGAAAAGTGTGAACCCGCCTACTTTCCTCAAGGTATGTGTCTTGATCCAGAAAACTATTAGACTTAAATGAATAAATTATAGTTAAGAACTGGTCTTTTCCTTTCAACAAATAATTCTCGTGTAATTCTCTCTCTCCCTGCTGGTACTTGGGAGCACAGCAGATCAAGCTTGTGTTTCTTTAAATCCACTCCCAATTCCTAACATTATTTCCTTGGTCTGTGATTCTGTTCATAGCTACCAGCTCAGAAAACTCAAGCTTCCCAAATGTGCACGTTGGGCAGACAGAAAAATAGTGTATTTGTGTTCCTCTAGAGGATCAGAGCTCTATGGACACCCATAAATCCTGGTGCACACCCATGCACAGAGGGAGAAAGTAGAAGCATTGGGAGAAACAAGAACCATCTCACTGCTGTGCTCACTGATCCCCTCACAGGCATGAGGAAGGAGAAAGTGGCATTCCCTATCTTTAATGACCTCCTACATCCCCCTCCCACTGCACATGCTGCAGCCACAGATCCTCTGTGCATCCAGGAATATCTCAGAAATCTATATTCTGTCAATCAAGTGAAATCAAGACTGGATGCCAGAAAAAGTATGATCTTCTGGTGGATGCTTGGATAATACTCAGAGGGCCAGTGCATAAATCGAGTATGAGACTGTGCAGGACTGACAGGCAAGGAAAACTTAAATTCCCTTCTGCAGTTGCAGTTGGTTTTGCATGGCAAAATGGGCTGTGTTTTTTTTGCAATGTTTTTTCCGTTTTGTCTAATTGTCCTGTTAACTGAATTTTCCCAAGGGGGAAAAGGGACATGGAGGACTGGGGGGTGAGTAGAGTTATTATTTTATTTTAATTAAGTGGAGTTTAACACCTGCTCTAAGACTCCCTACCATGAGCATTAGAGGAGTTTGGTTTAATTTTGCTCATGCTGGAGAATTAAAAGAACAAACAGATTATGAGTTTTCACAGGTATCCAGGGACACTTGCATTGTTTGTAATAAAATTCTGATGATGAATGAGATGTACCAGTCAATGTTAAAATAGGGAACTCCACAGAAATACCTTTAAAATCTAAATTGCCAAGAAGGAAGTAAGGGTTGTGTTCTCCTTTTTGTTAACTTTTCTGTTCATATGGATTTATATGTTATTTATAAGAATGCAGAAAAAGAAGATATTCAGCTAAGAACTGAGATTTACTAATTCCTACCTTTAGAATAAAAGGAGAAAAACTAAATGAAAGCCCTCCTCTATCCAAATAGAGATGTATGAGGTGTTCCTGCCCATGGCAGGGGGCTTGGAACTACATGATCTTTAAGGTCCCTTCTAACCCAAACCATTTTGTGGTTAAATGAAGGAGACAGTGGCATTTCTCACTTATTCCTCCTTTAAGCTACATCTCTGTGCCTGAGTCATCATTATGAATGTTCTCTTCACAACAGTAAAAACAGGAGAAATGTTTTTAGAGGAAGCTATTCCTCTGCCTGGTAAAAATGGATCTCTATGCCCATTCCTGGAGCAGCAATCTGTAGCTCCATGCTGGTGGAGTTTCAGGCTGTTTCACTGAGTCTGAAGGAGCAGACACCCCACAACAGCTATTCCTGCAAAAGCCATGGAATGTTCAGTGTGCTGCCTGGCCCCAAAGAACACATTGGGAAATACAGTGTCTAGCAAATGTTTTCAAGATCTGGGGTGAGATAAAGGCTCCACTAAACCAATGGCAAATTTCCCAGTGTGTCTGTGAGACCAGGACTCCACACCTTCAGTTTTCCACAGAAACTCAGACCTGCTCATGTGAGATGTGAGCAGTGCTTAAACTGAAACGGGATCTGCCTGTGGCAGCTTTAGTGCACATAACGCCGTAGTTACTTGCTGCTTAATTCTGGTTATTGTATAAACTTTGTGGACAGATCATCTGCAGCCACTAAACTCTGTATTCCTTTTTGACTTTGTACCCTCTGGGGCTCAGTTAAGTGCATGCAATTGGTTGTGCTGGGACAGAGATATCCTCTGTGGGGTCCCTGCATGTGCTGTGTCCTAATTAGAGACGTCATTAGCATGCATGTGCACTCCTTCCTGGTAATTCCTTTCACTGTAAGAAAAGTTGACTTTGTGTCATCTGAAAGCCGCAGAAGAGTTCTGAAAACTCTTATCTTGTGAGACACTGAAAAGGTTTTAGGGCACTTTAAAGAGGAGTTGGCTTCAAGCCACAGACAACTACAATAGTTCTCTGAAGCTCTTCACTGATTTTTTGCTTTCTTCGAAAGCTTGAACACAGATTCAGTCCAAATGTACATTATCAGATTTAGCTTCACATCAGCATATTTATATGGACAAAATGAACAGCTCTCAAATGCCTTTGATTTTCAAGTGGCTCTCATGTACATCTACCTCATCATGTATAAAGTCCAGGAGATTTTCTAGTACTGACAGCAATTTTGTGTCTAGCTGATATACACAGGAGTCCTTTACATACTTTTCTAGAAGTTAATTAAGAGAATTTGTTTGTTTGTTTGTTTTGAGTTGATATAAAGTTTAAATATTTTTTCACCTTTTTTTTTATCATTTTAAGGTTATTTCTTGGAGCAGAGTTCAGTATAAGAAACAGTCAGGATTTCTGCTATCAACCTATCTATTTTATAAAGACTGGAAGATTTTTTTCCTTTTTTTTAGCAGTTTAAGAAGAGCAAAGAACAAGTTGATAGTACTTCTTGCTAGTATTTATTACTTACACATTTGGACAGGGAAGAGAATGGTTTAGTAACTGGTGACTTATACAAACTGAGGGTACAACCTCTTCACTCAGATTCTGAGTGATCTTTTCCACAAAGTATAATTTTTTCTAATCTACTATTTCAGTTTTGAAAGTAAGCTGGTTTGCTGCCACAGTGCCTAAAAGGACTAACAGAGCTACACAATAAACTAATATATTATCTTTCAAATGTATTCCAGTACCAGAAGAGCCTTCAGGAAAAATGCTGTTATCAATACTATTTGATAAGATTATCCAAATATTTCTATCTTATCTGTAGGCTTCCAGTTGCCACAGTCTCACAACCTCTCTGACTTATATATGGCAAAGAGAAAAAGGCTCAGAAGCAAAAGAGCTTATGGCAGCTAAGAGGTGAGTACTTTTAGTTGTTCTTATCTACTAACATGATGCCAAATTTTGATTGCAGTGCTGAAGAACAAGTCCATGTGGTTGAAAATCAGCTAAATTGTCCAGCCTTTCTTTATCTGTTGACTTTCTGCGGGTAACAAGTCGTCAAAGAGCAGGACAAATCAGACTTGGGTGGGGTTCAATCCCTTGTTCTGCTAACAAGTCCTAGCCCTAGTACATGCCTTTGCATAATTCATTGATGTGTAAAGGTCATTTTCCAGTCCTCAAGAGACATCACATATGTCTCGTGGCAGAGTCTCTCGTGTCCTGAGGCAGCATGCCCACTGTTCCCTGTGGAGTCTGACTTTTAACTGGTGTGATGTTAATTTCTTTCATTTTTATAATGCAGAATGCTAGTGAACTGTGAAACCATGCCCATCATCACGCTCAGTTAACATATTCTTCCCACAGCAGCATGTTCCAGGAGCTCCACAGGTGGCCTGCTCAGTGGCGGTCAGCAGCAAATAAAAGTCCAAGTGCTTGCAAGCACACATTTATTCCCACCCAGAGGTTTGAGTACCTGTAGGCTTAGTTGTGAGCCAGTTCCTAATGGCTTAAAGGCTTATCTAAGGTTTTTGGAACTTCACTCGTGACAGTTTGAAAACATGTTGAGTGTTATTGTCAAATGCTTTGGTCATTCACCACCCCAATCCTGCAGCTCATTCCCTGGGCAGAAATAGTACCTTGTAAGATTATCTGCATTATTTTCTCCCCAAAGATTAGAAAATTCACTGAGTGAAAAAAAGCTTGGGAAGGGTTGTTTTATATAATAGCTATGTAGTCAGATTCTTATTGATGCTGAAGACACTTTTCCTCTATGCAATCCAAGAGGAACAAAATAATTCTACAGCTGTATGAGACAAGAAATATGATTTAAAAGACTTTTCTGAGTATTACAAGAACTTCTGGAGACGTTAAAAAAGAACTTAGAGAAATGTGTCTTAAGGGTCCTTCACATAAATATTTTCCCTTCAATTTCAGTCCCAAGATTAATTGTCTCCAGTCTCCAGCCTTACTTCCCCTGCATCAGAGAACAGTCCAGAAGCAAGCTCAGCAATTTTTTTGCCTTCTTAGTGAAGCATTAATCTGTAATTTTTGTGATTTAATAACATGCTTGAAGAAGTTTTCTTGGCTAAAATCTGATACTCAGTGCTGGCGACCTCCAATGCCCTTCCTTTCTCTGAACCAAAGGCTTTAATTGTTCATCCTCTAATACGTACAGAGAGGCCACTCGAATGGGCCTAATCCAATGTAAATAAATGACATTTGCTGATGAGGTCAACTTTCAATTTAAGATTTATTTTACCCAGATGCCTGAAATGAGTGGCCAGACTACATTCAAGGTTCGGGGAAAACTCAGTAGGAATTTATCAGTGAATTGAAGGGGGTAACGTGTTGAAGGCATCTGTGATAAACTTCGATTTAGGGAGGCTACTCTATCTTCAGCATCTTCGGGCCTTATGATGCCATCTTTTCTGCAGAGAAAGTCAGATCTGAGAAAATGGAGAGCTAGTAATCAAAGATAAAAAGAGATTATGATAAACAGGATGGAAGCTGTGCATGTATATTTGATTTCTACAGGCTGGCTACCAGGTTACTTCTCTGCTCCTACTAATGTCAGAGGGAGGTAGGTTGACATTTCTGTGGGACTAGACTTGAGGTTCCCACTCAATCTACACTTAAGTGACCTCATTTAGCATGAAGATCATGTTCATTCCAAGTGCCTTTAAATCCTCCTCCTTCCCAGCCTTACACAGCAGTCAACTAAATAGCATTCAGATGGCCTGAAGATCTAAACCCAAATGGCAAACCAAAGGACCATCCAGTTGTGTGAGAGTTAAATGCATTTTAAACAGTATTTATATAGTGACTGGTGTTTTGGTCTTCATTCTTGCATTCTTTTCCCTTGTATTTCTGGTAAACATAAAAAAAAAATTCTTTTTCATAAACGATATCAGTAATCCTATTATAATTTAATTTACTTCATGCTACTTATGACATGTTTATTCTCTGTAATTCACTTGGCTTTAGTACTCAGGAAAGTACTTTAGTAAAGTTCACTTTGTTTTATTTTCAGTTCTTGCTGTAGATCTTTCATTCCAAAACTTCACTGAAATGTTTATAGAAAATAAAAAAAACTGACAACTTTACATTTAAATGTTAAATGTATCATTATACATGAAATACCAGAGATATTTATAGGTAGTTCCCCTTAACAAATTCATCTTTTCTTTATGGTCCTACATTAGGGCCTGAGAGTATCCATTGCAGGTGTCTGGGATGGTGTTGGATCTTCACAAATGGCATAGTTAATGCTGAAAATCCTCAGGACACTGAGCTCACACAGAACTGTCCTTCCCCATCAGCATCCTGGCCGCCCTCTCTGACCTCTCCTGAGGCAAATGGAACACTTCTGTTGCCATCTCCATATCCCAGTTTGCTGGAGGAGGAACTGCCAACGCTTGGATATCCATCACATATCCAGCCAATGCCATGTTTGATATTTATCAAGCAGAACATCTTGACAAATGGATGGATAAGTGAAACGCATTCTAATTGCTAGAGAAGCACTCTAGAGAGTCAAAACATTCCCCCAAGAAGACATAACGAGTCACAAGAATTTCTGAGAACTCTTGAGGAGGGTTTTCTGCTATACTGGTTCTTCATACCTCTTGAAGGATTACTTTCTCCGTAAGGATATATTTACAAGGTGCCTGGATCTACAGATCTACTTGCACAAAACTTACATTTCTGCCACTTCACTCAGAAGACAGACTGTAAAATTTACTAAGAATAACACAGAAGCTGCTGTACTTTATCCTACTTCAACAAACAGGCTTCTAGTATAATATTAATTATTTCCACTGAGCTCAGCTATACAATGTACACTATCAGGCATCCTATTCACATCAGAACTCACTGAACCTGTTAATTGAGAGATTTTTTTTTATTATATATTTTGGGGTTGGATTTTTTGTTTGGTTGTTTTTTTCAGGGTGTTTTTTTGGGGGGACGATTTTTTGGGGGTTTTTTGTATTTTTTTTGGGGGGGGGGGTGTTTCTGTTTTGTTTTTTTTTGTTTTTTTGTTTTGTTTTGTTTTTTATTTTTGCCATGTGGTGTTGAACTTTAATAACCAGCTCTTGATATTTTGGAATAGGTATTTCAGAGCCTATGCCTTAAATTATCACCCCTGACGTTCTTAATTCGGCACATCCCACTTCTGAGAGCAAATTGAGAATGATGGCTCCTGTGAGAATAAATACACTGAAAAAAATGACTAGTGCCATGATATAAATTCTGAGGAAATACACAGTTCTCTCAACTGTGTTTAAGTAGCATTAGAGATGAGAGGGAAATTGGAGTGATATACTGAACAACTTGCCATTCTGTCAGAGCTCCTGTGTTTCAGTGAGCTCTGAGGGGAAAAAAAACATCCCAGGAACCAACAGCTTTGAGTACCAAAGCTCTCAAGGGACCTGAAAAGAAGTTTCTTCAGAAAGGAGAACCTCCTTTCTGGCATTTCCCACATTCCAAGTGCTTGAGTTAGGCTGCTATTGCTCTTCCAAATTTGTTTAAAAGAGAGTATCCACAAGTCCTGTGTATCAAATATTACTGCCCACACAGGGCTGGTTCAGTTGGGCTTTCTCGTGAGAACAACTCCTGTTATGGCTGTGTGGAGATCTGGATGAGAAATCCCAAGGCTCTTAAAGTCATTTCAGGTTTGCTACTGATTTCCAGACTGGATCAGAATTTCACCTTTAATGCTGCTCAGGGTCAAAACACAACTGAAGGAAAAGGAAGCAAACGGTAGTAAAACATCAGCAGTAAACCTGTCCCACAAATTTCTTGTGGTTTTATAAGGATGTAGTTAATACATTGAGTTGTTGTTACTTAATTAGGTGACTTTTATTGTGCCATCAAACAGAAAACTGATACCAAATGGCATGTGCATATGAATGAATGAGAGAATGGAAACAGCGTTATCAGAGCGGAAAATAGTCTTCATCTGAAGCGTGGGAGCAGACTTTCTGAAGGACAGTATATTTATATGGAGGGAATAATTAGTGAATGCTAATTATTAAGAAGTTATTGGTGTTTTTTTCTTTATAGAAATAAATAAAACTGATCAAAAACTCATACTTGCAACATTAAATAATACCTGCATCTGTACTGTGGTTTGTGTCTCCTCTTTCTCCAAAAGTCACACCAAAAGTATCATGATACCCTTTGAGGGCTCTGCATCCTTTACTCATTTTCATGGAGCACAAATCAGAATAACTGAGAATAACTGTGTGAAGGCATAAAGTTTTCCCACTTTGTCCCTGTTCTCTTTCCCATTGGGGTCACTGTGACTTTACTAGAAAAAGAATTGGATGCAGCAGTAAAGAAAAATATTTACAAGTTTACTGAAGGAGACAGAATTGAGAGGTAAACTCTGAGCACATCCCTAACACAACTTTTAGCACTCTCTGTGTCATCACTGAAAGTTCTTACTTTCACTGAAAAATGAACCTTTATAAACCCCAGCATGCCCAAATACAGAATCATTGAATTGCTAAGGTTGGAAAAGACCTTTATGATCACTGACTACAACTACTCACCCATCCCCAGCATGCTCACCCCTAACTCTGTCTCAAAGTGCCACACCCACATGACCTTTGAACACTTCCAGGGATGGCAATTTCCCCATTTCCCTGGGCAGCCTAGCCTGACTTGGTCTGTGACATTAGACCCACTGATAAATGCAGCAGCAACAATGGATGCAAGGAGAATTTTAGGAAGGTCAAATTATCTACAAAAACAAACCAAACGGAGCAGTCCTGGATCCCCACCTCACTGCCTCCCTCTCTGCTCTCCTCTCAGGAGTCTGGTCTCAGAAAACCACAGCTGCATTCCCAGGCATGGCAACAGCAACTCCAGCCTCAGGGAGACCCAGGCTGAAGTGGCACCTGGAACACATGCTGGTCTAGCTTTCAGGTGTTTAAATCCTAACCAGCTGCTCAGCTGAGCCCTGCCCTCCTCCCACAGCAGCTGTGCCTCTGACCGAGCTCTCCATTCCAGCTCATGGAACCCAAGGCTGGCTGTGAGCTGCCATCCATCACTGCAGGGCCAGAGAACCTCTTCACACTGGGGAGTTGTCACAGGGGAGGGCTCAGCTTTGTGCCTCGACACTTCAACTCAACTCAGGTGGCTACAACAAATCATGGAGAGGATTTTAATGTCATAACAACTCTGGAAGTAGTAGGTCTTCTCTGCTGGTGGTGTGGCTGCGCGGGAAGGGATGGGGAAGCACAGCTGAGGCAGGAGAGCATCCTGAGCCAGTGTTTCCAAGCCTGATGATGCCTTTGGGGAAGCTGTCTTTAAGTTGAATGATTTTTTATTTTATTTTATTTTATTTTTATATTTCTTGATTAACATTGTCATTCACAAATGGCCTAGAAATGCTGTGGGGGCATTGATCTAGTGCTTTATTTGAACAGACCATTTTTACAAAACCTTCGTTATTTTCTTTTGAAGCTGAGCATATTCCACAGTGGGGAAAAAATCTCAGTAGTTACCTACTGTCGAGTTTCTACTGTAGCTACAGAAAAAAGAAAAAAGAAAAATTGCCAATTGCTTTTTCAGAAAAAAAAATCAGTGGAAAACATGAAAGGAAGATTTCCTTATGGAGGTTACTTGAAAGCTGAATCCCAAGTCATCATTCTGCATTGTGTGTTATAAGAATCACATATAAATTACTTATTCTACATGATCTTTCTAGGAGACATTTACAAGGAGGAATAAATCCAAACTCTCAAATAAAAAAAATGTACTTACAGCAATTTATCAATCTTTAATAGCTGTCCTGCTATTTAATATCATGTTTGAGGAGACTCACCATGGCTTTGTGGATAAACATTTGTTAAACACAGTTTGCTTCTTCTTTCAAACAATCAGGTTTCAAATGCAACCAGAGTGTTTAATTTCCCAAGAAGCATTTCCATTTGTTTGTTCAATGATTCACTCCTCTATCCTATTTCTGTATATTTTTAAAATAAAACACTTCTTTCTCTTTTTGTTTTTCTAGTTATGGGAATGACATTATGTGGAAGGGAAAAGTCTTAGGAATTTCTCTCTGGCTATGGTACTGTACATGCTTTACCCTTTCATTTCTTAATTTCTAATGACACAAGGCATTATGTCATACATGTAAGTAATATGGTCAGAACAGACAATTGAAAGTTTGTGTGAGAATTTTTTTCATTAATTACTGCTATTTAAGGGCTCTTGTTTTAAATAGAAAATTATAACAGTACAGAGAAAATAAACACCAGTAGCATGTTTTAACCATGTCATTCAGAGAAGTTCAAAAGAATTCAGGCAGGGAAAGTGAGTAGTTGTTAGTAGATAAATTAAAATAATTTTGAAAAAAGGGAGAAGTTGTTGGTTGGATGAGGCTGATGTTGGCCTTACATACAGAAATCTATTATCAATTTTATAACAAAATATTTTAACACAATCTGTAATTAGAAGACTGAAAAAAGCCTTTACTCCTCAGCATAAATATAATGTTGAACATACACATTAGTAGGAGGAAGTAAACTCTTGCATACATGGAGAAAGCTGTGGCTGAAAAAGGGACTAAGTCTTGTGGCCTTTGTTCAAAACTAACAAATTTATTTCTGAATTTCCTTGAGCTGAAACTCCTTCTCAGAGCAAAATGATCTGTAATTCCTATTGGACACGAGATTTCTGTTAGGGGCTGCCTAAAGGGCAAGTGCATTAGTTTGTAAATGTCACACCGCTGCAGACTTGGAGAAAGAGAATTAAGCTCTGAGAACAAAGCCTTCCTAATGCCACATGACACAAAGCTCAACAAAGAATATCTTGACAGGTAGGGGGTGGAGGAGGGAAAAATCCCATAGCCTGTCTGCCTCAGCAGGAGCACACAAGTAATGTGGCATGAGGCTTACAGGGAAAAATACTGAAAGTCTGCAAAATGTGTGCTGCACAAACTATACACCACCTAACACACATTGTGTTAATTCCTGAGCTCCTTTAGCACAGGACCTTACATAAGAAATACCCTGAGAAACACTTCCTAGCTTGCAGCAGTATCTGCCACGCAGAAGTGTGAGACTGGGTGAGGATAATTCAATCCGGCAGCAAATTCTGCTGTCTCTCAGTAAATTCAAGCAATAATTCTGCATTCATCTAACATCAATCTGGCCCAAATTAAGGATTACAGAGGTGGAATTTTGTGGGTGAGAGGAGTGAGAAGAAACTCTGATTAGCAAAGACGTCCCTCAGAGCTGTGTTTAGGGGGGAAAAAAAAGCATTAGCTTGGGAAAAAATACGCATTAACTTCTTCATTTCACTTTTAAAAATTCATTTTTTGTGTGTGTTTCAAGTAATGTTAATGTAGATTTTGCATCAGTGGTTGTTTTACAGAGTCTTTTCCTTCTGTCATCTCAGACTGCAAAAAGCTATAGTGATATAGCCAAAAATATATATATACACTGTGTTATGTGCTCCAACTGCTCAGACATTCTGTCCTTTTAAGCTTAGTAATATTGCAATAACCAGTTTTAAAATTGTATAAGAGAAGCCATTAGAGGTATGAGAGGTGATTGAACCTGTTGAATTTCAACTACTCTAAGTAAGGAAAGGAACTTACTAACATAAGGAAACCTAAAAAGTTTTGGCTTTTGGGTTGGTTCAAATGATAAAGGATTTCTTACATTTTCTGTACATATGGTCAGAATTTTTCTGTCACTACTGAAACATACAGCTTTGTGTTTTGATGAAAAAATGCCATTGGCATGGTTACAGCATCTTAAAAAAAAAAAAAATCTATTGGCACTTTAATTTGTGTGCCTGTTTTTAATGTCAAAAACTCCCAGGCATTAATGTTGTCTTTCCTTCCTCTCTCTTCCTGACTGCACTCCATAGAAACAACCTGGAGTTTTAGTGTCTTTGTTGCAAACAAAGAGTGTCCCTCAAATTGGCTATTGTAAATGTGGAGAGATAGTTCGGGAAAGTGAGGGAGATGCCATGCAGTTTATCATGAGCTTCAGTATCTAGGAGCTGGAAGAACCACAACGCTTCAGTCATTTTTATACTTATTGAGAGAAACCGCTGGAAAATGTGATAATGAACAGATAATCAGCTGCAGCTTCGTGAAACCTCCCCATTCCTCGAGCATTCCCTATTTCTCCTCTTTGTAACACAAGTCCAACTTCACAGTCCATAAAAATATTTCTGTTTGTTTGAGCAGCCTGCATTAACCTGCACGGCAGGGGGATGATGGAAAACCAGGGTTATTACAAAGGTGTTTTTGAGTCTCGGAGGGGCAGTTCGCAGCTTCCCAAACTTTCTCTCCTCCTGCTGTCACACTGCAGTGACCTGTGGGCCAGAGCAGCTCCACGGGTGGGGTCTGCCTCCAGCTAGACAGCCTGTTTAACTTTGATTCATTCCCCAAGGCAGTGCAGGACCCCAGGGCAGAGACTAGGCAATAATCAGCAAAAGCACCACTGAAAAGCCAGCCAGCAGGATGTCGAGGGGCAGTGCACAGCCACAGGTTGGTTGGCTGCCTCTCTTCTTGCACCAAAGAGGAGGCTGACACCTAGGAGGCCTTTTCCAGTTTTAGTTTCCAATAGGTGTAATTGTTAGGAAACTGAGAACTTCTGCCACAACAAGAAAACTCCATTTTTCAAGCATCAATTTTATTCCATTTGAGCATTGAGAGACATCTGAATTTTCCTTCCGAAAGTGTGAGGATAAAGGATTTCAATCCTATATTGCTCTCTAACCCTCTGTTTCTTCTGCTAGTCTGGGAGTATCTATTATAATTATTTACAGAAAGCTATTGTTTGATGAATGATAGGGATAGCCTCAGCCTTCCATACTCATGAAAGAAATTCTTGTTACCCTGCTGTAGTGTAATGGTTCTCTGTGCTGCTGCTGCTGCTATTTCACAGGCAGTGGCTTAGGAATAGAGCATAGTAGGAGAGAAGATTAAACTTAACATGGTTCTCCTGCAGATATGCACTGGCAACTTGTCTATCATAGTTTATTTACATGGAATAGCCACTATGGGATATGGCAGTCTGTCACCATACAGTCTGCCTGGATTCGTAAGCCCCACAGCTATAGCGTTCACTCACACCATCTTTTCTCCCTGAAGCCTGGGTTTGCTGCAACTATAAAAGAATATTGTACAGAATAATCAGAGGAATATGTTACACAGGTTTAGCATTTTCTAATTTTCTTTGGGCAGTTTGCAGAGCATGACTCGCCCAAATACAGGAGACACAGAAAAGTGATTTATCAGAGGGATTTTAGCAAGGAAGCATATTTTAAATGGAAAGTAAACCAAGGGAAAACCTGTTAATTTTAAACCATTTGGAGTGAAATATTGCCCATTTTTGTGTGTCCACCAATTTAATTTTCTGTGTTTGGGTTGGTGAACAATTCCAGTTATCTGGTATCCAGGTAGTAACTGGTGTTGTGCCCATGTTATCAAAAGTCAGGGTTGCAGCTATCTTAAGCAGACATAATTCCTGACAAAGCACTTCCCTTCTGTGGAGTTCCTCATGCTTGAAGGACTTTTCAAAATGAGTCAGGCACTATGAAATAAGGTCTGTTTAATGTGAGTCACCTTGGCCTCAGTAGCTTCTGGTTATGTTTTGCCAGATTAGTTTGAAAAACTAGACATAGGCAAGAATGTTTAGAGTAACTTTTATGAACTTCTCCACCCATGGCAAGTAAGAGGGACTTAAGAAAGTGAGTTAGATGAGCTTTTTTCGTGGAGTTTGTTGAATGCACTAAAACACAAGTTACACCAAGGAGTAACTCACAGATCTTCACGATGTCGTACCTCATAACCGGGGACATAAATACACCCTAATTTAATGCCATGAACTGCACCACTCTGATTAATCCTAGATGGATTTGTCACATTAAAACTATAGAAGCTATCTTATGAAAAATATAAGTAGAGATTTTAAGAGCTCTGTTGAAAGTAAGAAAAAGTTAAAAGTTAAGGAAAATCACATTCTTCAAACATGAAAGATAAAATGGAATCTAATCCTGTTGCTTTGGCATGAAATATATTTCTAGGTGGTAGTTTGAGGGCTTTTTTTCCCATTTCTTTCATAGATTTTATTCAAAAACAAAGTGATCCATTGATTAGGAGAGGGCCTTTATAACAGCTTTGTTCTCTCATGCCCTTACAGTGTCTGCCTGAACTGAGCTCCCACATCCTTATTTGTGTTGTCAGTGGCAGAGATTTGTTCCAACTCATCCCACCACTTCATCACTCAGTTGTTGTATTTAAAAAAACCCTCTTATTTGTTATTATAATCCACATGTTCTCAGAACCCATAATAAAAAGGAACATTTGGTAATGTTGTGCTTATTCAGAAAAGAGATATGATCTAAAAAAACATGACTCTGGTTGTAAGGGGAAAACAACCCAAGAGTGAACAAAAGCAAACTGTTCCTAAAGGAATGCAGGACTGAGAGGACCATTTGATGATCTTGGGCTTAGCAAATAGAGAGGCTGTTTTGAATTCCACTCCCAATGGCTACTGACCCTCTACAAGAGTAGGGTTATTATATATTGACAGCAAAACATTGCTGTTTATTTGTGTTTCTTGTTTTCCACCTTGTTTTTAAGGTGTCCTTAGGTATGGAAGTCTGCCTGAAGATAACAAAGGCTACAAAACAATAAGTACTGAATGCATGAAGTAACCAGCTGAGGTCATCTAAATAACCTCAAAGTGACAGCCAAGAAATAATTTTTCAAATCTCATTAGTTTTACACAAAACCTTACTCAATAGCAAGGACTGTGTATTTCTGAGAATGGAAGTATTTTGCATTAATTAGGAGTTCTCGAAAAGTGTATCATGAAATACAAAACACATGACATTAATCTTGGGGTTAAAGAATGACTCTGATAATATCTGTACTCGCTAAATTTTTCATTCTGAATGCTGTTTATCATACAAATCTCTTGCATCATGAGTTTTCCATCTGATCAGATGAGCAGACAGAAAACTTCCTTCTCCACAGAAAAGCTCTCCTTGGAATGAAAAATTACTCTTTTCATGCAGCAGAGAGATGAAATGGAGAAACAGGATTCTACATGCTTGAAGGAAGTTTCTAGCGTGCCAGGATGCCAAAGGAAAATGCACCTCTTCGAGTAAATAATATGGAAAAGTGAAATTGTCTACAGAGGACAAAATGAAAAAAACCTGTTATTTTGTCTTGTAGCTCAGTAATAGGTTCTATACTCAACTAATCTTTTATATTGTGTACTACACTAAGGCTCTAAACAAAGGAATATTGCTCATATGATTAATGAAATGCAATATTCCTTTACAATAAACCTTTTCCTTGCTACCCTCTGCTTTCTCTTGGAAGTCAGCTGCACTGAACATATGGTGGCTGAGTCCATGATAAGGCTTTCATGACTATTGTATAAGTATTTAATCTCTTAAAACAAATCAGTTCCAGTGTAAATCCACAAGGCAATGCATAAATACGCATGAACACACAAATATATATATGAACAAACACATATAAATACATGTAGGAATATATATAATAACAAATATCCATTATCAAGAAGTTTCTGTATGATGTAATGGAGGAAAAGTCTTTAGAGTTTCATAGATGTCCTTGTAAAATATGCAAATCATAATTATGGTGAATTTTTGTTTCCGTGATTTTTAAAAAAATCCGTCTTCAGAATCTTGCCATAGACATTCAGCAACTTATATGCACATTCTATATGAAGGTCACCAAAAGAAGATGAAAGAGGTAATTTGTTGCTTGGTTAATTTTTAGAATATTTTTGCATTTCTTTTATACTTTTTAAAAATTTTTTTAAGGAATTATGTAGGACTTTCTTGCAAATATATATCTGCTTTTTAATCCTCCACTGCTATGATGTAATGACATTTTTTTGCTAGAATATATAGAATTGGTATTAAAATGAATATTTAAATTTAATCTGTAGCACTATTAAAGTCATAAATTTTAAGCAACACAAGAGGTCGGAACTGTTATGGCTATAGCTGAGCAAATAATTGGAAATATTCACAAATTATTGTTGCAATAAATCTTTGAGTGTGTCATTATGACAGCCCTACTCTGTTCTTCTAAGAGCAATTAATTAAGCAGCTTCTATCTCCTTGAACAGGAATGAAGAGAGAAAGCAAGAGCCAAAAACTATGAAAAAGCAACATTTACACTTTTTGAGCATGAAAAAGTAAAAGGCTCCCTCTTTTACTGACTGCTCTGTGTTATGACTATGTTCACGATTGATACACTAAACCTGTTCACAGCCATTGGAGAAGTAGCTACTATTTATAGAGATTTGATCCTACAGAGTCATTATTTTGTGCTTTATTGAAGATACTTTAGTTCAACATTGTCATATAAAACTCTTCTAGGGACTCATAAAATAGCAGTAAAATCATTCCTCTCAGCGTAACCTGCTAAACTGCAAAAAGCTTTAGAGTGAAAATAATTTTTAAGGTTTGGGTTGGGTGTCTTAATTAAAAAAAAAAAAAAACAAAACCAAAAAACAAGCAAGAAATTTTATCTGTAGGACTATGCTAGAATATTCTGTTTCTAGGATGTAAGGCACCCAAAAGCTAAGCAACACTGGATATGTACTGTTCCTAACAAATTCAAGACCTAATAACATAATTTAATATTGTCAAAGACATTTTTAATCTCTTTTTTTCCAAGCTTATTACTTATTAGCATTTTAAAAAATAAATTATACTCCATATTTGCCCAGATTTGGGGTGGTTGTCTGACAGTGTAATTCCACTGTTCTCCTTTTTTTCTATTTTTAAGAAAAAAAAGACATTTACTGCCAAAGGATTTTCCTAATTCCTCCCTTTTGCACATAAATCCTTTTCTTACTTGTCTGAGAATTACTATCAGTACAGGTTTATCTCTGAATAGGGACATTGATGATGATAGTAATAGAAAGAATAACAAGTAAAAGGCTAATGAGGGGAAGAATCACTGCTGAGAGAGTATTTCACAGTTTGAAAATATTGTTCAGATGTTGAACTAATTTCATCTCTGGAATAAATTTTCCTTTTTCACTGTTATTACATCAGGGAGCTTTATCCCTGATGAGATAGTTTTATGTCTTGGTTAATAAAGCTTGATGGCTCTCCTTTCAGGTATCTATAGTAGCTTCTCCTTCCCACAGCCATCAATCACCTCCAACTTTATCTCCCCTTTTATTTACATTGGCAGGAACTCTTGTTCTGTAATTTTTCAGTGTTGCTTTAAAGGAGCAAGCAGGAATGAAACCTTCAATTTTTGAGCATTAGATATGAAGTCATTCCTACAAAGAACTTGCATTTTTTTTCTTGGCTCTCCCATACTGCTTGTTTCTTAAGAACAGTGGATGAGGAGGCAACAAGGGGACAAGAAAGGGTGTGTTTTAGAGTTTTATGTGTGATTTAAGACCTTCATAATGCTGAAGCAACCACAGCCTCCAAAAGGACAGAGATGATGAAGAGGCTGGAGCATCTTTCCCATAAGTGGCTGAGAGCTGGAACTGATCAGCCTGAAGGAGAGAAGGTTCAAGGGATCTAATAAATACCTAAAGGAGCAAAGAAGACAGACCCAGATTCTTCTTTCTGGTGCCCAGTGACAGGCCAAGAGGCAATGGGCACAAGCTGAAGCATAGAGGGTTCCTTCTGAACATAAGAAAAATCTGTCCTGCTGTGAGGGTGATCAGTGGCCCAGATTTTCCAGAGAGTTGGTAGGGTTTCGATCTTTGGAGATATTCAAAACCCAGGTGGACAAGGTCCTCAGCAATCTGCTCTAGCTGGCTCTGCTTGAGCAAGAGGCTGGACTAGACAACCTCAGCTACTCTGTGATTCTGACATTCTGTGGAAGACAACACTACTCAGGACACAAACATTTTTTAGAAATGCCCTCATGAAGCCATTGGCTTTATTATGAGTTCTTCTCAGTGCTGATGGGATGGGAGCAGGTGTAGAAGTCGCTTTCCTTCCCTGATTGTGGTTTCTTGGCAGCTTCCCCCCAGAGATAAGCAACTGAATCCCCATCCTGGAAGTTCTTATGCCTGTGATAAAATATCAGAGGAGATATTCCATTGATGCCAGCAACGCCACTGATGTGGTTAGAGCCCAAATGCACACAAAACATGTCCAGAAGATAAGATCTCCAAACAGCTTTTTCTTCGAGTCCTGTTGGTGTTTTTGGTGGCAGAAGCTCTCAGCCACTGGAATGCAGGAATTACCATCTCATTTCCCTGCTCAGCAGCCATCAGATGCCGATAGCACCACCACTCTGGGGAATCCAGCATCAGCTCAAGATTCTGCAACTTCAGGTCCTTGGAAGCTTTGAATTTCAGGTCAGCTATAAATCTCCTGTCAAACAACCACCATCAGGTGCTAAAGAAACAGGAGAAGGTTTCAAAGGCTTTCTGGTGCCAGGGTATCCGGCACACTGAAAGGAAAGGAGAAGGTAGAAAAGCTCTGGACTTCCTGCCATTATTTAAAAAAGCTGCTCAACTGTCAGGCATGAGAGAAGCAAGGTATTGTAACAGCACTCTCACCTCCCAGGGGAAAGAATACTTCAGTGCTTCATTACATCTCCAGATATGCCATTAACTGAGCCCCCACTAAAATACCTGCCATTCTTAATTTAGTCCTTCAAGCAATCAAAACTGAAAATGATGCAAAAAGTTCTTTTTTTTTTTTTTTTTTTTTTTTAAATAAAAAGGAGGGAAAAAAAAAAAGAATCCATTCATCTATGAAATCGTTGACTTTTCTTTCTGGTTATTAAATAAAGAGTAATATAAAGTGTTGCAAACGTATGTTACATATTTTTTAGGATTCATCATAAATGAGGTTCCATGAGAGCATTGGATGATTTCAGGATCACCAGATGCCTAAGCAGTGGCTAGAAGTTACCACGTTCTACCTATTGAAGCATTTCAGCACCTTCATGTGCTTCAAATAAGATGTTGATCTGATAGTCCATATGCCTGAGATATTAATATTTCAGTTACTGAGATATGTGATACAGGAAGTAAAATATAACCTAAGGAAATTCTGTAGAATGTCAACAAAATTCAATTGGAACAAGGAAGACTTCTCCAGCCATAGTCATTTGAGTGGTAGTAGCTCCTGTTAAATACCGCTCGTAGGTTTAGTTTCATTTTGGGAGGCAGGGAAAGCTAGATTGTAGGCTTTTTTTAATATACCATAAAAACTGTGTGTTAAAAAAAATAGATTTGTGGTGCCAGCCAAGATCACATAATAAATTATGGGCGAAACTAAATATAGTGCCCAAATGCAATCCATTTTAGTTACTGGCTCACAAAGGAAGACTAGATGGAGGCATGCAGAATTCCCCTTATCAGACCACTGAATCATTCTTGGTCTTGTATGTCACCTCTGGGGAAGATTTAGACAGAAAAAAAAGACAGTGAAAGCAGTATTTTACCCATTGCTCTTTTTTATGCAGATGGATACAAATATCTCATTATATTTCCACTTCTCTTAATTTCAATTGTCATCATATCTGGTCACTTTACAATGTGTGGAAGATAAATTAAAAGGATGAAAGGATTTTAAAGTACTTTAAGGAATTTTAAGGACTTTTCGCAACCTAAAGAATTTATTTATTTATTTATTTACTAATTTATTTATTAATTATTAAAACTAATTACATGCATGAAGAGTCATGCCAGTTGCCAACACAAATATGTCTTATTTTTTCCATACATTTGCAAGCTCTAACAGAATTTTGTCCATGAAAAAAAATGTAAGATTAAGTTTCCAGAACAAGAAAAAAATTAGTGATTCAGTCCATCTCCTTCAGAGATCATTTCTCTCCTGACATAAGGTATTTTCAGAAACAAAAATGAATGTGAAGTTGCAACTAAGTCAGTAAACTCTTCCTGAATAGGAAGAAGTCATCAGCTGCTACTTGAGAATTTAAACAGCCCATCAGCTAAGTTGCTTTATTTGCAGTTTTTCAACTTTGCTTCAGCCATGCGCTGCTAACAATCCTGTAAATGTTTGGCATATGTTTGACTCTTGGGTTTTTTTGTTTGTTTTTTTTTTTTTTATGAAACCCCTTCACTGAAATATTGCTGTTTGATGGTTTATGAATTATTCAGATGTGAAATTGAAAATGTAACACCTGTGTTTAACTGCAAATCCCAAATTAATTGAAAAAACTACACAACAGTGCTTGTTTTTCTGCTGTGCTGCTTAGCAGTGATATTAAATTAACTCAAAAGCTCCTTTAAAAGGATCAAGACCTGCTTCCAATATAAAAACAGGAGTAAAAAAAAGCAGCCTGATAGCTGTATGACACTAAGAGTTAAACCACTGTTAAACAGAATTAAAATCATGGACTCCAGTTCTCCAGGCAATCACACACGTGTTTTACTTTAAACATACCAGTAGTTCTATTGGCTTGCATCACTTAGAGGTAGTGAAATATTGTACACATGCTTGAGAGAAAGTCTTACTGAGTTTTTCCCCAAGAGCGTGCCCACCCGTTTCAAAACTTGCTCATGGATCAAAATCTGGGCAATTCAGGATTGGAGGCATTGCTAAAAACCTTGACTGCCAGCTGAAAGCAGTGAACACCCACTGCAAAACTTCAATTCTGTTACTGTAGACAGGAGCATCTGCTTTCAAAATGAGATTTTCTGCCCAGAAGGCTACAGAGAGGAGTAAAGAATTTCCCAGACTTTTTGTTCCACATGCACTTTCTATTATTTATGATCCTAATTTGTTGTGATGTTTCACATTAATGCAAAGGTATTACTTTCTCTGTGTATAATAGAATCACAAATATTTGTACATAAATTTATATATATTAGACATCTTGTAGGTAAAGACTTACATTTTCTTAGGTCAAAATGGCACACACATGTCCTTCTCTATTTTTTTTTTTTTCCCAAGGTAATGTGAAAATATTGGGCAATTTAACTGACTGAAACAATCACTGTCGTGTCTGATTGAATGGCTGCCCACCTCCTCATGTGGAAATAAAAGCTTTTGTTAAAGTACAGATTAATTACTTCACTTAAACCCTGTGGAAAAAAAAAAAAAAAAAAAAAAAGAAAAGAGGAAATTTAGGCATGAATTTGTTCATCAGATCCAGATGTACATCATTAACTGTCCATAGCTGGCTTTACTAATAAATCATGCCTGAAGGATTTTGTTCTGCAAGAGGAGACAGAGAAGAGTGCTCTTGCTTGTTTTGTTGTCATTGTAGTTGTTTTTTATCACAGCTGATTTATTGGTTTTGCTTGGTTTTGTTTCCCATTTAGGACCTCCTGGCAACAATGGGATTGAGTATTGGAGCAGCTTTCAGAACAGAAGTGTGAGCTGCACCAAGAGCCATGACTGAAATGCCGGCAGCATATGGAGCAGAACGTGGAGACCTACTGCAAGGGAGAACTGAAAACAGACAAAAAGTAATTCTGCACACCGTTCAGCTGTTTTGTTAACACCTACCTAGTAACTGAGACAGAAATGTGCATATGTGTGTTCTTCAAAGAGCATGAAAAAGCAGCAGTTTTCCAGCCTGCCTGCAGCCGCATTTAGTAGAAAAGCCAAACGTCATCAACTGCTCACTCCCAACTCCTGTGCAAGATGAGCCTTTCCATAATTTCACATTTTCCCTAGCTTTTATGTAAAGGAAACTCATCTATCCCACTGTCCCGCATAAACCCCAAACACCATCAACTGTATCGTATGAGACATTTGTCCACGGAAATACACGCTCATTTCTCATTTCTAAAAATGTTAAGGATTTAAGGAACGCTTATCTCCTGTAAAGTGCTTAAGTGACGGTTTCAGGGAATTTGCAGTGTTTGTGGCAACGAGATAGAATGCTCTGTAACATCTTGGAGAGTTTATGTCATTCTGTTGTAACCTCCCTTGTCTTTTCAATGATAAACTTTCTCAGAAGAGGGAGTGGATTTCTCACAGAGAAACACACACACACAAAGCCCCTTATGTTTACAACATTTTTTACGTATACAGTAACATTCCACAAACATCATGTGGTTATACAGTGTATTTCTTACCCAAGTTTATTAAATAAAACCTGAAATTTGAGATGCATAGAAGGTATTATTCCTGTTTTGTAACAGACAACAATGATTTTTCCTAATACACACTATTTTTATGACAACCATTTGTGTTCTAACTGAATTATTTTCCAGAGCTAAAGTCATAATTTTATTGAAGCCTTCCCCTCCCCTGGAAACATACTTTTCCTGAACACTTTATGATGCTTTGGAGGTATTAATTTTCCTTCTCTTTGACTTCCCTTTCAGACAGACTGACAGTTTTTCACTCCCTTGCCTCTGTTGTATTGGCACCAGCAATTAATAGGCCACTTAATGAACTCTATATATATGGAAGACAATGACTATGACAACTGTTCTTACTGCCCCACATTTCTCAGCTCCCAAGATTCTTCCTTCACACATGCTGTTTAAAGATGCTGGGAATATGGAAGCAAAATCTGAGCAAAGGTGCTTTATTTACCATTTTCCTTTGTTGAAGGTCTTTATACTTGGACATATAAGTAATCCCATAACATCAGCTTGATTTTTACCAGCAGCGTTTGGCAGCAGAGCTGCCATGACATAACGTGAAGCTCTGCTTCTGAAATTTGTCCTTGTAATCATATGTAAAATCTAAGTAGCATCATCAATGATGGAGATCTGTGTAGATCCTGGATGCCCTTGCTTGAATCAGTCATGCCACACTGACACTGGAAAAAGCCAAAACCTGCCATCACATCCAGTGTTTCATGTACAGAAGATCTGAGTATTTCCTGTTGGTGAGAAAGATGAGTATTCAGTAACAGCGGTTCATGTTTCATCATTTTTAATGAGAAACATTAAAACTAAAGAGAGCCTAAGAGGATAGAGCTACTTTAGACATAATTTAGGAGTTTTCGTCTGGCATAAATTATGGTATATTCAAGTAGTTCAAAGATTAAATCTTTAATCCAGAACTGCCAAAGGACCTGGCCTCACTCCTCTCCAAGCCTTTCCTGACAGGATTATCAACTTCCTAAGGAGAAAGAACTCTCCTGAAGGCAGCCTTACAAATGCCAAATATTCCAAGAGAGCCTTCTCAAGGCTTCTACATTGCCTTTTACAAAGCCCATCACACTTGAGATTAATGCTTAGCAAAGTCTTTGCATGCAAGCAGCTGTGAGAGAAAAGGAGCTAGGCTGGTTAACCTACAAGTACAACTTGCAGAAAGTGAGCAGCATAAATGCAGACTGCATTTTTATTAACAAAAAACAAACAAACAAAAAAAAAAGCGTGAAACCCCACAAAACTTTAAAAAAATCATTGTAATTGAGGTCTATGGGAAAATTAAATATATTGCAAAAAGGGATGGAGTCTGCTATGCATAAGTTGGCTAAGGATGGAGATAATAATAATACAGAGATATTTTCTGATGGAAAATTCTTCATTTTTATCTTTTCCTGAACAGTTTGATGACAACAGTAAAAAGAAAGAAAAGTATGTCAACTCATGGAGATAATTTCAAAACAAATTTTCAAAACAAATTTCAAAACTATTTTTTTTCTGAGAACTGTAACACACTCCTAGTATGCTTTTATAGTTCTGTAATTTAGGCCTGTTTCACTGTCTTTTCTATAAATAACAGGTGCTGAGTACTCCTGCAGCTCGTGTCAAATACTCAGATAGGTGCAGCCATTAACAGCTTCCCAGGTTGTTCAGGGAGCATGGTTGATATGTCTGTCAATCAAGAGTTAGTGGCGTCACACTGTAGATATAAAACCATGTAGTCAGGGCAAAGAATAATGAGACTTGTTGGATATCATGTTTGATCCCAACCTCTTTTTTTCAGGGCTTTTTGCCATGCCACTGTTTATCACCGTACTTTACACAGCAAGGAAACATATTTACAGCCTCCTGACCCTTTGCATCATGTCTCTCAATATAATATGTAAATTTATGTGCATACCAGGAATCCCTATGCATCGAGTGAAATCTGCACGGTACTTTCTGTGCCCATAATCAATCACATTTTTACATGAGCACATGGCTTTCAGAACAGACCCCGCTCATGATTTGGGGCCCTCCTTTTTCTGTGATCCAGCCATCAGATGGATTTTTCATCAACAGGGTCCTAAGAATTTACACTTGACTTTGGAAAAAAGAGCTGGCATCAGTGCCAATTTATGAACTGTGGAGTAATTGCCATGCAGTTTGTTGAGCTATACACATCCAAATCCATAATTCTGGGAGAAACCAGCATCGAGATCCAAAATTGGGCCTCTGTGGGCAGCAGGTTTTACTGTGCATGTAGCAGCACCAGTCCTGGGCACGTTGCTGTGGATAATTAATGGCTCAGGGCTGAGCTGTCAATGTGCTGGAAGTGGAAATGGTGGGGCATTTCTTCACCCAAATAAGTAGTGGGTTAGGATGCACGCATGCCTTGGCAAAGTGCCTTAGTTTTCGTCATTTAGCATAAAAAACCCTTCCTTTTTGTCTAAGATTTCATTCAGCTGCCTTCTAGCTCCCTTTATGGTAACAGATGCTTACCCATCAATGCCCAGTTTTAGCAGGAAGACACATTTCCGTATCAGAATTTAATTTCAAATATACCTTCATTTGCTGTGGTTCAAAGATGTCAGGAAAATTTGGAATACTGCCAAGTGACTATTGTTAATACCTTGAAATGACATTACATCTTCCATCACAGGATCTTTGGTCCTCATTAGGAAGGTCAATAAAGTTTATGATCAAGTGCATCACATGCTCACAAGACACTGATGGTCATCTTTAACATTATGTAGGTACTGATATACCTTGGGAGAAACCCTGTCCTCTCTAGTTTCAGAGTAACAGACACATTTTCTTACAGAAGAAACTGGAAACATGGAGAGTTAAGAAACAGACAGGAAATCCCTTGGCACAGCCAAGATAAATCCTGCCATACAGGATTCCTAATTCTTACCTTGCATTTCTTTCCTTAACACTAAACTGGTTTTTATAAATGGATTTCTATTGAATAGAGTTTAAAACTCCTGTCCAGGATTGATGTCTTACAGTCTGGTCTGTACAGTACCTAAGATTTGGGACATCATGCAACAAATAACACACTGATAAATTAAGAGGATGGTCTGTATGTCCTGTTAGGTACTTTTTAGAGCTGTCCCTGGGGTTTGTGTTGGAACTGGCCATCCTTCTGCAATTATTTTCTCACAAAACCATTCAAACAAATCCTTCTCTCCTTTACATTTTGAAAAAAAGGGCTGAACTGACACCCACCAAAGATAAAATTATCAAATCATTTAGGATTTGGGCACTACACATTAAAACTTGCTCCAGCCTTTCAGTGCTCTGAACTGCAGCCCCAGAGGGACCATTCCCAGAAGTGAGAGTCAATATCCTGAATGTCCTTGGAGCTAGCAGAGAGCCAACCAGTGCTAATTGTGGAGAAGGTTTCTAGGTTTCTTTCATGTACACTCCAGAACTTACAATCAGCAAGGCCAAAAACATTGACTTGTTTAATTCAACCTTTATTGTCTGTTTATCATTAGAATCATTTACAAGATATGCATCATTGCAGCATCTGGACACACTTTGCAATTCCATGGACTGGAACTGCGTCCACTGGCATTGTTAATATCACTAAGAATTTGTTATATTCTTGCATTGTTTCTATTGTCTTGTACTCAGTCTGAAACCACTGGAAAGAAAGACTTTGTCACAGGGAGCTTAAAGCACAGAGAAGCAAATTTTTCCAAGTGGTACAACAAGGCATTATATAGTTTAGCTCTAAATAATAGCCCTTTTTAAAATTTTTTTTCCCCCTGACTTTTAGCATTAATAAAAACACAATTCAAACTAATGAATTTATTCTGTGAAGACCAAGGCCAATAATCAACTCAGCCTTTGCATAAAGCTGAGAGTGGAACAATTTTTTTAATACTTACACAGCACTGATTCCCCAAAAGCAAACCGTATGTCAGATATCAGGGGTATCTGTCTGTAATGTATATCCTTTTAGAGTAGACAAATCTTGATATATGCAACTAATGGATATTTCACTTTACCTCCAGGAATTGCAGTTTATGTTTCTGACTAAATCCTGAGTTTCACATTTTCTGAGAACTGTGGAGTTATACTGCCTGCAGTCATGGCAGTGTGGAGCTCTGAAATCAAATGTCCATTGTTCTTAGCTCACTAGGATCTAATTTAATTATTTGATTGAGAAATTACATCAGGACTTCTAGTATATCCCAGTGAATACAGGGAATGCTCTTTTTGAAGCATTTCAGAGTGTTGACTTGCTGATGCAGGCTGGGAAGACAAAGCCAAGGTGCTATTCTGTGGTAGAAAAAGAAGTCAAAGAGAAGTGACTGACTGTCAGATTTAAGATTTCAAGGCTAAAGCCAGGCAGCAGAGGTGAGGTAAAGTCTTTCTGAACATATTTTAAAACTTCTGTTGAAGTGAACAGCTTTATTAGATTTCATTGTTTGATGGCATGTGACACCACTAGAAATTTCGGATATGAGTATAAACTTACTCCTTTAAATTTCAAGAATAACTTTTTCCTTATGCATTAGCCATTTTTGATTGGATATCACCCTGGACTATACACATTTGGACATTTTTACATCCCAGTAAAGCATTTGTACGTTGCAATTTTAGAACCTCACATGCAGCAGGATTTCACTGCTAAGGTTCACTTGCTGTCCTCAGAAAGCACTTAAATGGGTTCCCTTTAAATATATTGGTATTTCTCACAATTCCTTTTAAGCCAAAACAAACTGTGTCTTTAGATTAAATAGCAAAACAAAATTCAAACCTGCTGTGGTTTTCTTTAACTAACAAGAATCTAAAATAAGGATAGTGGAATTAAGCCAATTCATAGGATCTGCTTTTGTCCTGTGAAATTTCCAGCTAGTATCATGAATTGCAAATGGAAAGCTGATATTCGAAGCTGAAAGGTCCCAAAAGAGACAACTAGCAATAAGCTGGGAAAGACAGGAATTATCTGTAAGAGTGTTGTGTCCAGATTTCCTGAAGTCTGTTCACAATGAACAAAAATCTTAAAAGTGAGAGAGTTGGACCAGCCAGAGTCTCTGTGGATATCCAGCAGGGCTGGTGTGTCCACTACAGGTTAATGGCACCCAAGCTGTGAAAGTAGTATAGCAATTAAAAAAAAAAAAAAACAAAAAAAAAAACAAATAGAGATTTGGGGCTGCTTCTTCTGTTAGGTGCAGAAGAAGCTCCCATTTAATCTCCTAAGGAAAATAAACTCTTAAACATCTGTACAAATGTGTGGAGAGATATGGATTGTCTTACCGGTTGTATTGTTTGTTAGCAACAGGGCTTGGGGTTTTGACTTGCTGTAAAAATAGTAACAAATAGCTGTTTTTTACCTTATTTTCATTGTCACTTGAATCATAGAAAATAATTTGTAAAGAGGGTAAGAAGATTGTCCCTCTTCATACAGCTGTTTTCTCATGCCAGACATGTGTGTCTGAACCTCTTCAAACCCTGACTAGGGAAAAAAGGAGAATGTGTCCTATAAAACTGAAATATACAACAGAAAACCTCATTTGTGCTTAGGACAAATCTTGTCAGTAATATATACCTGAGAATAACGGGAAGAAAAGTGAAATGGATGTGAAAAGTCCAAGAGCTTTACATCACATAACATTAACAGACACACAGGTATTCACACACAAACATTTACAGCCACATGAGACTTTCAAAGTTGCAGTTAAACAAGCATTATATTGCATAACTTAAGCAAAACTTCTGGATGCATTCTGCTTTCCTGCAATCCAGCTGACTCTGGTATTTTGTCAGTGGGTAGTGACTGTAAGCAGGGGATTTGAATAAATATTTATTTATGTGCAACTGCTGGACACTTCATTTTTTTTCTGGCGAAAGGGACAAAAAAAAGGAAAGAGTAAAATGCATGAATGAATGTATGACTTGTCACTGTTTTGTTTTCCTTACAGTGAAAAAACAAGGCAGTGACACAGAAATCCTCACCCACATCATGTCAATGGCCCACATTGGTCTTACTCTTGCCAGTACCTCTCCAGTGTTAACATTTTCCTGAAAAATTGATGAATCTGAAATAGCTCATTTTACATATACATACTTATATTTATATATTTTTTTGTAATTGCAATCTTTTCTAGTAAAATATACTCTAAGAATTGGAGAAAATATGTTGTTTATTAAAGCCATGTTTTGCTTATAGCATTTTGCAAGTGTTCAGATTACACAGTGCATTCTTCTTTACTCCTTTTTAAGGAAGTGTTGTAATTTGGGGAAGCAACATAGGTCCCATTTGAAACCTGGGTTGCTATGGTAAATTCACATTTTGATTCCATGTATTGTAAATAATAACATGGAATTGTGTGCAAATAGCCAGAATGATGGTTAAACAAACCACTCAAATACCCTTTACTTGGGGCAAGAAGCTTTTCCCCTGTCAAGACTCACACTTCCTGAGACCTCTTCCTGTGCAGCCTCCATGTGGACTTTTAATTACATTTTCATGCTGTTGGTTGCTCTGAACTTCTTGGCTCATGGACAGTTTCTGGATAAACTATACAGGAAGATTCTTTGGCCTTGTTGAAGATGAGTTTTATGAAGAGGCAGGTTCCAGACACCAGCCAAAAAACAGCAGAAAACTTTCAGGTACTACCTAACATCTGAGTACATAGTCATCTCCCCCTAACACTTGATCCAGATGAGTGATGCAGGGCAGAAGAAAACCCTCCAAAAGCCATCAGCTCCAGTAAAACCTGAGCTGCTATCAACACAGCTAGCCTGACTCATCTCTTTATGGATTTATCATCCTGGACAAGCACATGGCTGCTAGTCCTGCCCCCAGGCTAATGTAGCTCTGGAGTGGTCTTTGTCCCCCAAACTGAGAGGAGACTGGTGGTGTTTAAGAAACAATTAGCAATAATAAAAGACACATCCCAGGGCATTCACTTGTTTGCTCTTCTTGTACCTGAGGTCAGCTTGTTTAAACATGCATATTTTCTTTGTTCCTTTGTCAATATTTAGCACATATCAGAGAGAGCAGTGATGGTTTGCAGATAGTTTTGTATCCAAAGAATAATGAAAAGATGCGTATCATTTCAGAGGAATCATAAATATACTCTGAAGAAAGAACAGATCATCCTGATCACTATTGCCCTGCCTGCAAGATAGCAGGGAACAGGGCAAAAATTTGACTGTGGAAAAATTTGGCTCCAGATCTCCAGTGCTTTCACCCCTGTGGGAGTTAGTGCTCCTCATGAATTGCTGCTTTTTTATTTAACAGCTGAAATGTAGAAAGGGAAGACTTTTTCTTTTTTCCTAAAACATAAAGGTATTGAGTTACCAACAGATTATAGGAATAAAACTGGCAAATCAATCATAAGCAAAAATTATTCTAAATTAGCAGAAAAATTAATTATCTTACCTAATTTATCTAATTTCCAAGGCTGAGATCACCTCCTGCCCTTCTGTGCAGCAGAAGATTGAAACTGAAGGGCTCTTTTCAGGACGCAATGCCAGCAAGCACTAGGTTACACTCTTTGTTCTGCCTGCTTTTCTCTCTATCTCACCTTTTCTCTGTCTTTTGGGTTCCTATTCCCAACAGGGACCAGAGCTGCAGGATTTTTTTCATCACAAGAGCAGCTCCTGGGGAAAGCCAGGAGGGATGAGCTGGAGGCAAAGCTCGACCTCCCACCTCCTCCCATCTGGGACCATCTGAGCTGCCCTGAGATCCTGCTCCTTCACAGAGGTTTCCCAGGATAAATAAACAATGCAGATATTGGCAACAGAGCTGCAGAGATGGTGGCAGCTCAGAATTTCTGTCTTTCGGGAATGGTGTTATTTTTAAGACCTCTGTTTAAGGTGTGCTGGAATTGAACATCATATTTAACTTCCATACGCCTTCAATAATGTTTTGAAAGTTGCATTTCTAGAGGAATGAATTATTAAAATTAAACTGTCTTTTATTGTCTTCCTATAGTTTTCATTTTCTCTCATTTTTTACTCTGCCACAGGTAGTCTGTATCATCAATTGGAATAAAAGTAAAAATATATGTTTTTTCAAATAAATGTATTTATTTTAATAGTTTAAATTCATCCAAGTAATTTCAGATATAATTTGGCATACGATTTAGAACGCCATAACTTATATCTTCTCTGTTTTTTTAATCAAATTGCAGTTACAGTGTAATACAAACTGAAATATGAGTTATTTTCAGCTCTTGTTGCAATAGTTTAGATATGAAGAAAATAAACAAAACAAGAAAACCAAATTATAATAGTGCAGTCAATCTTGACAGTACAGATTGACCTTCAGTCTGATTTTCTTCCATTGTTTTTCCCTGAAATTTCTGTAGTCCTCCAGGTGTTCGAGATTTTTTGCTGTCATTCCCAACTGCCAAACAACACCACATCAGATACACTGGGGGTGTTTCCCCAAGAAAATGACAAATTTCTCCTTCCCCTGTCCCTCCTGCCCCATGCTTGTGATGACACTTATTTACTTAAGGAAAGGAGGTAAATTGTGAATGAGGAAAACTGCCTCTGATCTGAACATTGCCCCAAGAAATAGGAATAAAATGTTGGGTCTTTGCCAGCTCTACTGTCTTGGAGCAACCCTTGCCATGAAAGCTCACACCACTATTATTGCTGCAAAAAAAAAATTCCTCTTCTTAAGATTTTCAAGACTTTTTCTCAAATCTTACTGATTTCCAGACAACTGCCTGTTCCTTACCAACAATGGCATTTGAATCTCTGCAGGCCTGACCACCCGCAGAAGCCACTAGCTGCTAAACCTGAAGGAAGAAAACCCCAACAAGTAGACTACATTTCCCATGATTTAATTCCAGAAATCTTGCATATGTGCTCAATTTAAAGTGCGTGTGCATCCTCGGTGGGATCAACGGGAATACGCAGATGACTAAAGGTAAGCAGATGTGTAACTTGTGGGATCTGTGTCTGAAATTAAGACAAGCTTCAAGTAGTGAAAGCTGCAACAGAAGGGGAAATCAAAGATGACAGGAGCAATAAACAGCAATAATATATTGTAGTCAATCTCAGACACGTGTATCATGACCACCATTACACGGTATTTCAAATTTAAAAAATAAAAGTAGCAATGTATTCCAAATTAAAAACCTTTTTCTCTTCCTAAAGGGAGATACCTAGAGGAACAGGGGCTTGTTCGTAAGGATGGAGCCAAACGAGGAGAAAGCAGGTTTTTAGAAAGGCTGTTGAAAAATAACACTTCAAATATCATGCTCACTACAAAATATAGAAATTACAACTAAAAAATTTAGCAGCTCCATAGCAAAGGTGATATGAGATTAAAGAGCAATTGTGTAAGAGACAACCAAACAATCAAGATGAGGTGAATTTGAATTTGTCTTTTGAAACAGGACAAGCAGCAAACTACTCTAGTACTGCAAATGATGAGCCAATATGCTGGGTTCAATGGAGAGGTGACCTTAACCACAGTGGTGAGGAAGGAAGGTCACCTAAGGCATCAGCATCTGAATGAGCGTTAGAGAAGGCAGAGAACAGGAGGTGATCATTGTCAAAGCCAGAGACAAGAAGAGCAGAGGTGAACATCTCAGTTCTCTCAGCAGAGAAGTAGCACACTCAGGAGTACTTAAAAGCAGATACAGCAGTGTAAGAATGAAAATGAATATAATAAGAAATCTCAAAAATCTTTTCATTTATTTTGATTGATTGGAAAATTGTTTCTTGTTACTCATCTACTTTGCAGTTTCAATCAACATACAATATAATATCTGAAGGGAAGATTGCAAACAAAAAAAAGGAAACAAGAAGAACTGAAAATGTTGTTACAATACACCCTGATTCACAGCATCATTTTGGAGTATGATACTGGTCTGACTGCTTTATATAAACATTCCTGGTACCATGCTGGTGCTTCAGAGCTGATGCTGTACCTCCTGTTGATTTCTTTACAGCAAGAACTCCACCTCTCAAATGTCCAATCTCCATGCCTCTCTGGAGTCATTCCTTTGTTATTACACACATATTCAACATCCAAACATTTATCAGGAAGTAAATACTTTGATGTCAATATTCATTCTAATAATATTCTAATGATATGAATTGTGTTTTTGACATTAAGCACCTGCTTAAAGTTATTTTTCTGATTAAGCACCTATGCTCTCAGGATTAAGATAGTGAGAATGACAGATGACCTCTAAAGACCATGGGGTGACTGGTCTGTGGGTGGTATCTGCGGGTGGTCTGGAAGGGGAAGGAGATAGGAGCTCAGTAAGATTTTCAAAGGCAAATCGCTTAAAAGAGAATTTCTCAGTTCAAATTTATGATGTACATTACCTGTGTCTTGGAAGTTTTATGTTGACAGAGTCAGGGTGATTTCTCATGTCTGGCACTCAGTGGGAGCTCTCAGTACAACTTAGAATGGGGCTTTTGATTAGATATTCATTGTGACATTCACTCCAGCATAGACATGGAGCTGAGTCACAGCTTTTGGAGTCATAGCCACATCAGAAAATCCCTACAGTTTGAGGGCACTTGGACTGATAGTTTTGGCTCAAATCATCACTGATCTTCTTGTAAACAACTTGGCATCCTTCCTATTTGTACATACTCAGTGAATGATGTGAACTAGGAAAGAAAATAAGTAGGCTAAAATAATCCTTTCCCCCCTGTTGTGCATATGAATGAATCTGCGTCCGCCAGAAAGGCAGATATCTGCCAGCACCAGCAGGGAGGTTATTATCTTTGCATATGCTGTTTCCTAAGAAAATCCCTGTTAAGGACTGTTGTGGTGATACACAGAATTGAGTTAGGATGCATTTGTCCTCTACCCATTGACATCCATCTGAACTTTTAATTTCCTGGGTGTCTAAACCCTTCCTTGGGGAAAAGTGTGACACCCCTGAAGAGATTACCTCAAACTGCTTTCCATTTCATCAGTACAGGACAGTATTCATCCCAAAATGCTGCCAAACAGTTCCCAGTCACTGCACCCATGAGCAGGACCTACACGATGAGGTGGGTGCTGATAGCAAAGTTACCCAAAGCTGGAGGACTCAGGACTGTGCTTTCCATCTGCCTGTTTTATGTCCATGTGCTGTCCCTGTCTTGTCTTTTTACAGACCTCCGCCTGAAAAAAGGACAAGAAAAACAAACAGGAGTCATCATCTGTGTGTTTTCTGAACTGCCTTATGTCTTAAATTTATCAGAGGACAGCAAATGGACAGCAGGTGAGAGAGAGGGAGGGAGGGAGTTGGCATCATCTATTTGTGCCTGTTTGGTCACATCTGTTCCCAAGCTCCTGCATAAACCACAAGCAACTGCTGAAGGCAAAAGGAGGGGCAGCATGAAATTAAGGCACATGAAATCAAGATCAGTCCTTAATATGGGACAGAGCAGAAGAATACACCAAAACACAAGAAACAGCTTGGAAAAAGAATTTTTTAAAAAGTCAATAATAGCAACTTTTTTTTTTTTTTTTTTTTAAAAAAAAAAAAAACAGGATCCCGAAAGAAAAGCCACACCATTGGTGGTCACTAGTCCTGTGCTTAAGCTGTCATCTGTTGAATCTGGCAGTCTGCATGTCATTCAACAGATAAATGCCTTTACCAGAACCCTCCGGACAAGGAGAATGTACAGCACACACATTTAAACCAGACTGCTAGGGCTGGGGGAAACTCTGTTGGTGGCCACAGACACTGAAGAACCAGGTATAGGAAACTCTGAGTAAAGCAGATGAATGCTCAGAGGGAAAAATAATGAGAAGCAAACCTTTTTCCCCCCCTTCTTATCCCACATTTTGGTAACCCAGACTAATTGCACGGTAATGCAGCCACTCATAAATCTAAGAATACACACGGGTTACATCTGGCTAAACTGGAAGTGGTCTTTCCTTTCAGGTAGCCACAGAGCCATACAATCTGCTTTGGGAAAGCAGGACATATTTTATCTTCTCTCATCCCAGTTGCTCTAAGGAACCACATACTGCCTACTCTGCAACCTATTAACCATGCCACAGCAAAGTGTTTTCCACTCCGTGCCATGTGGGAGTCTCAGCAAAGAAAAAAAGCAGGATCTTTTTGCAGATTATTACATGGGCTCAGAAATCCCAAGCCTGTGCAAACATTAAAGAATACTCATAATATTTGAACTGGAAAACACCCTCATTTGCTGTAAGGCCTGTGGATTTCTTGAAAAAATAGATCTTCTTTTCCAGTCATCCCCTCAAATGTGAAGAGGGATAATGAAGAAGAGTACTGAACTATTTTATTGTAGCATGTTTCCATAGGCTATTGACAGCCGTTTCAGTTTATTCATTTATGTACATTTTGTCTCAGTTTTCTAATGAAAGCAAAGCTTTCTTGGGGGGTTTCATCCCAGTTTTTTCTTCTGCTCCATTGTTCTTCAATGTACTCCATGGAAACAGGCATATTGCTGGAATCTCCTCCATTCACATCAGCACTGGCACGAGGCTTTGAGGGCAGCAATTATGTCTGGGGCTTTTAAAGGGTATTTCTGGGGCACTGCAGCCCCTGGAACTCCAGAAGGAATGCAAATTTTGGAAAGAACCCTCCATGTGTGCTATTTTCTGTGTGGTGTGATGCAATACAGATGGAACACCCTCTCTCCTGGGCATCTGCTGCCATCACTGTGCCAATGCTCTTTGAGTATGTGATCCAGATTTATTACTTTAGCCTTGTTCCATTTCTTCCCCTCTCACCAGCCTACAACTGGGATTAGCATTTTCTCTGTTATCTGTCGAGTACACTTGTACAGGGACAAGAGAACGAACCTTTTTATAGCAAAAGACAGACGATTCTCTGCAGACTATCCACTTTTCACAAGGCATTTTCCACCATACAATGTGGAAGCACAGTTATGAAAAAGTTACCACTACAGAATTTTCCAGTTCCTTTTGTTTATTCCCAATCTACATCATCTGGGCCTCCTCTGCTTTTGGGTGAGCAGTTGGTTTGTAGTCCAACACATGAATTATCCTCACATGCCAAAGAAAGCTTAGGAACTGCCCAGTATATTTCAAAACCTTGAAAAAGTAGGAGGTAGTATCTGGCAGCAGCAATAAGCATTAAACATTCTCAAAGAAAGCTTTGTTATTAAAGAGAGGTAACCCGTTTGGACCAAGAAAGACCAACATTAATCTTCATTCAGGGCTTTAAGAGTACCAAGAGCTATTCTGAAATTAAATAAGTTTTTTCTTTCTTCTTTTTCTTTCCCTCTTAAATGTTTTGTTTGGAGGGTTTTTTTCTGTGTTTCCTAGGTCTCTGCAATGCTAAATTTTAACCTCGTAGGAAATAAAAGACCTCTCTGATTGCCATTTGGATTGTATGTTTTGAGTAATCAAAAATCCCATTTCCGTTAGGCATGATATTGTTCCTGAAAGCACTGCACACTTCAAGGGTTCTTTTGGACTGACTTTCCTGAAAGAGTCAACCTCTATTTCCCTGCAGCAAAGGTAGCAGGATAATTTCTGTTCTCAGGAACATTCTGAGTGGGAAGCAACCCATTGAGTCTAACTCTGGCCCAGCACAGGACCAGCCCCAAGAGTCACACCATGAGCCTGAAAGTGTTTTCCAAACAGTTCTTGAGCTCTGTCAGGCTTGGTGCTAAGACCACTGCTCTGAGGAGCCTGTTCCAGTGTCCAACCACCCTCTGGGTGAAAATATTTCCTGATATCCAACCTAACCCTCCCCTGACTCAGCTTCCTGCTGTTTCCTTGGGTCCTGTCACAACACAAATCTACAAAACTTGAGGCCATCAGCATCTTTCAAACTGCATGCAAGCAGAACCAAGCCCTCAGACCCCTTCCCTCTGCCAAATGGCACAGACAGGACTACAAACCATAGCAGTGAGTCAGACCAGACCAGACTGCACCTTTGCTATGTGGAATGATGCAGTGCAATCACTCTCCTCGTTGTTTCTCCACCTCTGTTCCTCTCCATTCCTTTATCTCCTTGCTGTACAGGAGGTTTGGATGCTATGCTGGAAAGCTGAGCCCTACAGACCACAGACAGCGAGTGAATAAGAAATTTGCTTGCCCAAAGGGTTGATCTGGAAATATTTTGAGTAGCAATCTGCTGTTTCATTATCTGTATGAAGAGGAATGATGAGGTAGGGAAGACAAGCATGAATTTGGAGATGGTGCCTCACATCTGCCTAAGAATCTGAAATCTATGGAATATGTTGAACCTCTGTGGTTACAAGGCTCCGGAATGTGGTTAAAATAATATGCAAATTGAAAAATAAAAATTCTGTTGAAACATTTGACTGAATGTACCTTCACTGAGCTGAGGCCATCTGGGAATTCGCTTAAGGCCCAGAATGAAGTGAGGTTTCTGATGCAGATAGCCCACAGTGAAGCAACAATATTCCATGGATTTTATGAGTTTCAATAACTCTGATTTAATCGGAAAATTAGAAGTAACCAAGAAACCCCTCTAAGGACCGATTTGCAACTCTATTAAAGCAGTACAGCACCAGAGTAATATCATGGTTTTCAACAGAGTTACACTGGCATAAATTTGACATCAGGGACGGGTGAATCAAGCCTCAAGACAGCTATGAATTATTTTCTTCCTATCTGACATGTTAATGCTCAAGTGAAAAAAAACACGGTGGAGTTGGGAATGAATCCCAAATGGTCTCAACCTGAAAGTCTTGATAGAGAGAGATATGATTTTAGTGCTGGTTTAATCACTCAAATACACAGAATATGTATTAACAAAACCACCAGCTAAATAACCAGGCTGCCACAATTCTTAATAAATTAGCAACCTGCATTTATACCCTGACATTAGTAAGACTTCACAGGGTATTACAATGGACAAATCCAAATATTTGTATAAGATTTACTGGTGATTACTACTTCATTTTTTCTGAACACAAAGTTAAAATATTTACCCTATGGCATTAGGAATAATCTTGTAAACTATAATGGAAGCAAAGAACTTAGCAGTGCTTTTTCTGTGCAATTTATCTGCAAGAAAATACATAATTGCATTAAATTGAAGGACATTATGCTAATTAAAAACAACAAGAAGGAATGCACTTTACAGTGCAGTAAGACTTTAACTTAAGTGAGTCATTTTAGTTTTGCCCCACTTGAAAAATCACAGTAACGATTAGTAAATATTTGCAAAATTACACAAAATCATTTAAAAATGGAAATCTGCTAAATAAGCAAAAAGAAAGCATCTGTAAGTAATCTAACATCTGAACATAAAAATAATAATCAGGAGATTAAAAATGTTGCCAAACATACACATAATTATTTTAGTTCATTAAACCTAAGTCTGATGTATCTCAATAAAACTCTCAAATACTTTTGAGATTCAATCCATTCTTGCACCAATCTTACATCAACAGAATCCTATTAATTGGAGGTCAGTGGATACCTTCTGGTGGTGTATGAAAAAGAGGAAATCAGGCACCTGGCTTACAGTTTTCCAGGCGAGACATAACCACTTATGATTTCAGTTTCTTAAGTAGAATGAATTAAAAAAAAAAAAACCAAAGGGCAATTTTTACCGCCAGGAATTGTACAACTCAAGCATGCAAAATGAAGCAATATAGCATTTTAGTGCCAAAGTAAGTTCACTTAAAAATTCTGAAAAACTGCAGTTTGCCAGCTCAATGTCTGCTGCATACAACCAGGCAGTAACGAGGGATAAACATAGGAAGGTAAATGGCCAGCTTCCTGTACAAATACTTGACTTCATCTTAAATATTAAGCTGAAATCCCCCTACAGCCTTAATTCAAAACTGAATCTATCACTTTTATGCCCTATGCTTACATGGGGTTTTAGCATTTTGCGCAACAGTTGGCATCACAAAAGGAGCTGAAGTCAGAACTGACCCTCTGTGAGCATCAACATGCCTTGGGGAGGTCCAAAGTGGTGGGACTTCCAGGATTTCTCTGCTCCATGCCACTGTCAGAACAGCTCAAGTTCTTCTACCAAGTTTAGGTCTAGATAATTGTTTAGTAATTTTAGTATTTAGCCAGTGCAAACCTTACATATTTTTCCTAGAGCTGTGTAAAACCCACCTGAGGTACCAAATGCTTGTATGTGACACACGATGTTCTGTTTCCTGTCACATTTGCTGACCCATGCAGGTGAGTACATCACTGGTGAATTTTGGTGCTTTTCTCCCAGCTCAGTGTCACACATTCATTGGCCAGATAAGCCACAATCTTTTCAAAATTCTAAGGGAGTAGTTGCTTAAAGAGAAAGAAGAATGGTCCAAGCATCAAACTCACTTTATGTCTACATTCCTAGCCACTCTCTTCAGAGCTAGGCAATGAAATTCCAGGAAGAAGTGAAGCAACACAGGATGAGAAATGGAAGGAACAGAATTATGATTCTACTGTACATATTACGCATTGGTACATAACCTTGGATGTTTATCCTAATCATGCATTTATGTGCAAGAAATGGTCCAAGATAACTGAGAAGGCAGCATTTGAAGGAGAGAGAAAGGAAAGAAGACTGAAAATTCTACATTGCCTAAACATAACAATAAACCATTGATTCATGTGGAAATATATCTGGCAAAAGTTCAGTTATAATACTACAGCAGAGAAACAGTACTATTACATCAACAGAAGAGATGTTAAAAAATGAAACCACTTTTCATTTCAGAAACCACTGAAGCTGCCTTGTTATGATGGTTATTTAGACTGTCCAGTAGAACACTAGATCTTTAAAAAAGTCTTGCTCAATTAAGATATTTTTACTAAGAACAAATGATTAAACTATACATTGTTTATCTTACTTTGAAGAACATAGACTGAGAATGAGTTGCTTTCATTCTTGAAAGCAACATTTACAATCTACTGTACCATCTCCTGGAGTGCAATCCTAGTTTGTCTTGCAGAGTAAGACTTTCATTACAATTTTCAATGCCACAGGAAGCGATGTCTCAATCTAATTGTCACTGAAAAGATCATTTTCAAAACGTCCATGTCGTTTCTTTGTTAGTCATTGAGCCTGCTGGTTAAATTAATTACTTCTCCAGTCAAAACTTGAATGCATAACCATAAAAGAAGTTATCCTATTCTTTTTTAGCACATTCTTCATGCCCTTTGTTCAGATGATATTTTTCAAAGAAAGCAGGGGAATCAAAGGCATTTGAATTTTCATTTCCTTAATCACCTACCAAATTCTACAGCTTTCCTGACCTGTATAACCAGAATGATGCTGCCAAGTTTTGCAACACCCAATTCACCATCACTATTGCTCAAACACAGGAAGCTCATGGCTGGTGAGAGGAAACCACAGTTAGCCCTTTTTGTGCTTCAGTGCCCAAAAAGGAAAGAAATATTCCTTTTACAGCCTTATGAGCTACTAAACACATTAGCTTTGATTAGTGTATGTATGCTCAGTGGTTCGTGTATTTCGACTGGATTGGGAAGACTGACTGATCCCGTCAAGCCAGAGACCTAAACTGGAAACAAAATATCCTTTAACAACTTCAATCCACAGGTTTCATTACAAAAAGATTTTTCAAGTTGTCCAGAAAACACATGTTCTTTTCTCTGGAAGCCATTTCCCATCGTTCAGGATTGTTTATAGTAAATAAATCATGTGCTGGATTAACAGAAAACCCAACTCAGGTTTTAGCTTGAGTCTTTAAGCTTAAGAGTTTACAAAGAGATTCAGCTAACTCTTTTTTTTTTGTTGTTGGGGTTTTTTTGGGGTTTTCTCTCCTTCCTTGCTACCCAAGACAAACTGAAAGAAATCATATCTCCAGCAAAGATATGATGGGTACTTTCATTTTGTCACATGATAAATACTCCCCAAAAGATGACTTCATCAGTTATGCCAGAGAAAACCTCTTTCTCTTACTTCAGGTCTAATTCAGCAAGGGATGCTTCTTAACGCTCTTTTCTCAATTATCCTTGAATATGATTTTCAATATATCCACAGTACTACTTCAATAATATATTGACACAAACTCTTTTCTCACAGCACTGTACGAAGCATACATATGATGCTGAAAGAAATATTTTTCTCAGTATCAACAGCCATTCTTCCCCAAGAGCTTTGATACCTTGTCCAATAACAACATGAAAACCACTCATGGAGAATAGTTTCATGAGTCCCCTGCGCCCAGAGTTTATTGAGTGTAGTTTAGCCAGCCTGGCAGCAACTACTCATGGAAACAATATCTTTATGGCACATATAATTGTGATAACAATTACACTCCATTTCCAATTTCTTCCAGTTTAGAAGGATCAGTTGCTTTTGGAATCTGGCAGCTCCTCATATTCCTGAGTTTTTCAGTTGTTGAAGTTGCACAAGTTTGCCATAGATTCTTCACGAAATCCCTAGGTATATGCACTATAAATAGTACATAATATGTATTAATAATTAAAAAATCTAACTACACATTAACTTTATCCGGATCTATTTTGACTTTCAATTTTCAGCAGTTGAAAAAATTTCATATGATGAGGTATTGAAATTATTAACATCATCCAAACTACCAAATGAAACTTCCATTCCACTCAATTTCCAAAATAAAGTCTAACATACATTTTCATTTCTCATTGCTTTTCCTGAAAAAAAAAAAAATTTCTTTTCTTATTTAAAATGAATAAAGAGTGAGACATATTCCTCTGAGTGAAACTACAGGACTATAATTCCCCAAAAATAAGGGTTTTCCCACAATGCAATGTGCACATAGCACAAAGCTTTAGGAAAGACAGAGCTTTCCTACCATTTTGTTTGTGTTTCTAAGAGTCAAATCTGGAAATCTTTCCCCCGGAATCCTGGATTAAGAGTCTCCCTCTTGAGTGCATAACTAACTTTGTTAATTGTGTCTGAAAGCTGCTACACCTGAGTTGCCATTTTCAAAAGAGAGCACTTTAAATTTCAGCTCTCTGATATCATTCTGATATACCAAAGCTGTGAATTTCAAATATCTGACTTGTTACTATTGTTTCCATACCCATAAACGGATAGGAAGATCTAAAATGTAGCCTGACTTTACTAATTAGGGCACAATAAGAGCAAGTTGTGGCACGTGGTTTCTTTTCCCTGCTGCAGAAACTTCAATCTTGCCCTGACATCCAGAGCAATACCAAAGAGGTCATCACATACCCTTGCCCCTTCTGAGGTGTTGGGTGTGTCCCTGCTTCTGTCTGGACATCCACACAAATCATTTCACCATACTTTGTGAACATTTAGACTGGAGAGTGTATTCATTGCAGCAGAGGGCAGTAGTATTCATTCACAAGCCAGACAGGGCAGTGTACAGTACATATAAATACCAGTGCAATTGTCAGACAATTCAGGCAAAGGGAGAGTGTTGAAGGAAAAACAGCTCTTCTCTGGAAATTAATTGTATTTTTAATACCTTGATCAGAGAGCATAAGGAACTCATACCACACTCTTTACAGATAAAGACAGGTAATCAGATTTTGTAATCCCAATATTAAAATCATCCTCCACATGTTAAAATTAGTAACCTCTTAGGAAATCAGTCAAAATTTATGAGTGAACAGAGACTGCAGCCACTTGTGCTTCATGCAACAATATGTGTAATTTTAAAATCTGCAATATTGAACTTGGGGCCATCCCTACCCTATTAAAAAGAAAACTCTCCTCCAAGCCAGTGGAAACTGGCAATCCTCACTGAGTAGCAACAGCTTACAGAAATATATCTCCATTTGTAATCATTTTAGTGTATGGATGATGACATTTGCAAACATCTGGATCTGATGATGTTCACAGAAGATTCCAAAATGGTAGTGTCTAAATGTGATGATACAATAAATACAAGATGTTTTATTTTAGATTGAAATAGCAGTATAAAGACAAGGGCAGATTTAGATAAAGCATTCAAGCATGGGACTTCAGGTGGCAGCATGCAGACCTCCTAACTCTGGAGAACACGTCCAGCTACAGCCACCTACAGCCCTGCAGCTGCTTTCCAGCCAAAATTCTTAACAGCTCTGTGCTCACCAAACTATGTGCCTGTAATTTAAACCATTCACTGCTCAACATAATTAAGAACCAATCTCTGAGTCCATAACAATAGTCTGCTCAAGCACTAACACATGGGAGCAAAATGAGACTTTATGTCTTGGCTCAAGTTTGCTTTCATCATTTTTTTTTTTCTCTTCCAAACCTTAGCTTCCCCTCTCCTCCCTGCAGCACACCCGTGGGCAGTTTTCAGATTACTGCGTCCTCCTCCAGGTTTTCTTCAACACTGAAACAGAGCTGCAAAGTTATCCCAAATATATTGTCACATAGGAGTGCTAAAGCAATAAATTTTGGGTGTCTGACTTAGCAATCGCTCATGTGGAGATCTAATGGAGACACACCAAAAACCAACCTGGCACTTATTTCTGCTCCCCTTTCAGTGGGGAATGGAGGGGAAATGGTGGGCTTTACGCAAACTTTGCTGTTTCTCAAACCCCAGATGACTCAAGAACTACTTTATGCCTCAGCTTGACCAAGGGCAGCCACAGGGACATCTCTGACAGCCAAGAACAGCTCGTACAGAGAAGCCCTAGGAGATTTCTGGTTTCCACTGCATTCCCTGCTCCACCATGCAAGGGCTGAGAAGGCCGAGAGAAATGAAATCAGTTTTATGACACAATTTTCCTCTGTCAGGAACGTTTTCTTCTGGACAGGGTGGACACTGCTCTGCTTTGTGGCCAGGTTTCCAGTGACCAGAAGGCAGGTCTTCCTCATCCCTGAGGTGTGTGACACCACTAACCCAGGTGTGCACAAAACCTTCTGGCATGGGCTACACAAGGCCACTGCTAATGAGATGAAACTTCAGCATTGGTTGAAGGTTTAAACCAAGAAATAAAGCAATAAAGAACAATTAACACAGACAGAAGTGTAAAACTTTCTAGGCCACATGTAGAGAGAAGAAACACCCTTTCATGGAAAACAATCAGAAACGAGCTGTTCTTCATACAAGTGCTGAGCTTTTTGAAAAGGACTTTCCTCACTTCAAGTTACTGTCAAAGACATAAACTCAGGAAATATTTTCTGTTTTGCATAACAAAGTCTTGCAAAGGAGACCAGGGAAGGAACTCAAAATATGTTTTGAAGATCTGAAATCAAAACCATGTGGAGAATCATAAAAACATGCAGCAGACAAGGGTTAACAAGATGGAATCTATGTGAAGTTCATGTCCTACTTTTTCTCTGTGTACTCCTTATAAATGACCCAGTGTCCTTCCCCACAGAAAGACCACCACTAGTTTCCCAAGGCCTGGAGACCAAAAACCCCTCTACCCTCACCATGGGGCACTGCTCACTATTCCATCTCTCTAACTCCAGCTGACTAAATTTGCATTATTTAAACTCAGAATAATAGGTAGATCAAATTCCAGCAGGGCCTTTCTATCCCCTAATTAACCTTTGCTATCATTAAATTAGACACTTCTGAGATTTTAAGACACGCCCACTGAAGCTGAGCAGTAACTGTGCCTGCTTACTTTGCTAATCAAAAATAAGGTATGTGCACAGTTTGCGTCATCTTTTCATAGAAATATAGAAGGAATTGGAAGCCAAGAAGAATTGGAGCCATCCACCTCCCAGCTCATAGCTCATTTCCATTAGGGAAGCAAAAACTTGTGTTTTTAGGAGCTTGGACACTATTGTCATTTCATTAAAATTGCTCCTAGGCTTCCCAGATTCTGTGTGGTGCATAATGGGATGTGTATGCTGCTCACTCACGGCCCAAGCATGCTTCTGCACACGGCTCCACATATGAAAAGGAGAAGAAAATCACCACTGTTAATGTCAGTCTCTACTGTTATTGGCACCAGAACTACTTTTTTTTAAAATTAACATTTGGGCACCAGAACTACTTCTCCTCAAAGTTGATGTTTGTCTGCTGAAGGCATCTACACCACTTGTGTGCACAGTAAAGCACAGCATTTCAAAGTCCAGAGCCATCAGGGCAGTCTTTGTTTCAGACCTTGAATTCAATTGCCTGATGCTTCTGCACATTTGAGCCAGAGGAACAGCTTCAAATAATTCTTAGGTCTGAGAGCACAAAGCTCTTTGCACATAGGTTCCCTTCTGCCTTCGGAATACAAGTTAAACATAAATTTATTGTTCTCCTCACTTCTTTCCTTCAGAATCTTAGCCATCATGTGCTTGCCCCAAATTCCATACCATTATTCATGTTTTAGCACATACAATCTGAGTGGCATCACATGGTATCACATCAGAGTTTATTCTGCAACAATTTTTTTTCTGCATTAACCATGTGATAAAATATGGACGAAAGAGGGGCCTTCTTTCCAGTCCTCTTATGGTTTATAACTATTATCAGGAAAAAGGTGACCCCCTTCCTTCAGCTTCCCATGATAACTGTATTGGATTTGTTTAAAGAACTTGTGTCCCAGTCCTCTGATACACTAACATTTGTTGTAGAGTCACTGCAGCTGTTGGTAAATCATGTATTTTATGAGAGGACCACTATCAAATGTTTCAGATTTGGCTCTGTGGCCCTATAAGATTGAACAATGATCACCGTGCCATGCTAATGAAGGAGGGCAAACTTCAAAGTAGGGAAAAAAATCTCTTTTGTGTGTGGATTTGTAACAGGACAGAAAAGAGAGGTCCAGTGCAATCTTGACACACTGGTTTTTAAAAGGTGAAAGTCACCAATCCTGCCCCTCCTTTCCCTTTTCCTCCCCAGACTCAGGAGGCAGTTTTTCCCTTGCTGCTCTTATCAGTTCCCAGGCTCCACCCTGCTGAGATGGAGGGATACTTTTCTTAGAGAGAGAGCATTTTCAACATGAAAATCTCCTTGCAGCTCCCCATGACTCACAGGCTGAGCCTCCCTGGTGCTGAGGCCTGGGGTTTCCATGAAGGGTGATAGAAATACTCTTTTACAGAACACAGCTCCTTTTAGATCCCTGCCTTAATTTACTGGTGTGACATTTCCCGGGAGAAAGCAGCCATGCTTCTCTCTCCTGTGATTTTCTAAACAGTATGAAGTGTGTTAAAACCCAGACCCCTGCAAATTCCTGAAAAGCCCTTGTTGGGGCATTCTCGACCAATTATTTCATTGGAAGTGGCTCATGTTAACGAAGCAATTAATGGAAACTTAAAGAAAACAAGAAATTCAGAAAAAGCAAACATTGAATAGCTGGCAGTCAAGTAAAGGTTGGTTCTTTTCTACTCATGGGCAATTTTAATTCCAATTTTGTGCACTTAGTGAAACACTAAATCTAGGTATCCTATCAATCTCCTTTTTTAAAATTCTGGCTAATTTACAGTTTCTCACTGGACAATTTATAAATAATATATGCTGACTTTTTTATAAAGCTGTTGAAAGCTAATGCCTGCCCCACTTTTGGTGTTCAGTGTAGAAACTGAGAGGAGGAAAGAGCAGTGAAACAAGTGAAGAAAAGTAAAAATTCACTAAGGCAACACCCTTCCTCTCAAGACAACCAAGTGGGAGTAGAGAGCCCTTTTCACTATCTTGACCCTGGAGGTAGGAAGTATTCAGATAGCCATAACCTTTAGCAGAAATTCTGCTCAGACCTTTCCAGGGGTGAGGCAAGCTGAAATCGCAGCCACAGCCTCTTAGGAAACGCCAAGCCTGTATCTGCTTGTCGTGAAGAGATTTATTTCTCTGTGGGACTTGGCTGGATGGTGCTGGAGATGAGCCTGTTGGGTTGACTCCCACTGCCCTTTTAACCTGAGCAGGGATGCAGCACCTCCCTCCAAGGCAATTGGAGAGGAAATAATCTGTGCTTATCAGCTAAAACTGGTCCCTTCTTCCTGTGAAAGTGAATGGACATCTTACCCAATGCCAGTTTAAAACACACCCTCCCTGCCAACACTGAAAGCTATGAAAAATGGACAATGCCTGAAAGCTGTGAGGCTTTGATTTTTATTTTATTGATTGTCCCTACTGTACACCTATGACCTAATGTAATGTTCTGCTGGAGGTGGAATGTGTCCCTGTGAATTCGCACAGGCAGAGTAGAAATTAAAATAAAATAAAAAAGACTCTCCTGGGCTTTTACCAAAATAATTGGAATCTCATTTTATAAGAGTTTTAAAATCCAGTACCAGCTGGCAGCTACTGTTTGTAGGAGATTCATTTTGGTGATGGTAACAAATAACTACTTTCTTTTGAGATAATAAACTCTAGCTTCAAGTTGAAAACCAATAAGGTAAAACAGCCTTGCAGCAAAATATCTGCTACTAAAGTATCTTGGGAAAAAAGATTTATTCCTACATGGTTGTCCTTAGGCCAACACCATGGAAGAGACCAGCATGCCCAGAGCTTGCATCTTTTACAGTTAAATGCCATTAAGTAAAACTATTTTATAAACACAGCAGAGAATTAAGTGTGCTCTGTCAGAGCTTTATATTTAAAATGAAACTTTAGCTCTTGTCCATCAGTGCAAACAGCAGAGATTAATATTCTGTACAGAAGGAAATTTGCATAAAGAAAATATTGTCCCAAGATCACTGATATGGCAGAAATAAAAGAGTGCGAAAGCATGAAATAAAGAACTAAAAGTATAGGATGAAGCTTAAAATGCCACATCAGCAGAGAAAACCCCTTACCCTTTCCCAGGCTGAACTCCATCCTCTGCTGTGTGAGTCATTTGGTCCTGGCCCCCACTCCAGCACTAAGAATATACGTGAGGAACTGTGGTATCAAGTGAAACCACTGTCAGGATGGCCAGCAGTTAAGCCCTCAGCAGGCTTATGTCACCTTCTTGAGTCACTAAAAAAATCTTTTCTTTGTGGCTTTGCAACACTTGTAGAAAATGACCTGGTAGATGTCTGAAATAATACCTAGTTTTCCCCAGAGTCAGTGATTCCAAGGAAAAAGTAAACTGTATGAATCACTGTGTGAGTGCTTTTCACTCCTCTCTGGACCTCAGGAGGAGTCAGGAGCCTGAATAAGGTAAAATACTGGCACACAGATCACCTGCTTTTTTTTTGCTTTTTTTTAATTTAATCAGGACTGGACATGAGCCTGATGAGAAATCAAGGTGATCAATTCCAATGTCCTGAGTATGGATGGCTGCAAACCATGTCATTCCAAGAACTGGGGAGACAATGTAAATTGACAACAATTACAGGAGCCAAACTAGTATGGAGAAATAGAAACAAAATATTGCAGCTGCCTGTACTTGAAATTCAAGCTAAGAGATGGGAAGGAGAAGAGGAAAAGGACACGAAAAGCACAGGTGTCACAGTGCCACTGAGTCAGGGAAGTAGGGAACTGTGAAGCTGCTCTGTGAGGAGCAGCAGTTCAGGAGCACAGGATTGGTGGATGCACTAACCATCATCCAGCACAGCACTACTCAGTTCATGTGCTTAAGAAGGAAGAGTGTATAAGCTGCTGAGGTTTAAAAGAGGAATTTTACATCAGAAGATGTTTTGGGGATCCAGTTTAGGGAACATAAGTTCCAGAGTGGAATGATATTACGAGTATCACCCTCTTAATATTCTTGATATTCTCTTTATGTGTAGACAATCTCTTGCTGATCATTAAAGGGGTTTTGTGAACTCAGTTTAAATCAGCTTCTATGGTGGCTTTTATGCACTACTTTAGGACCATAATGCTTCACATGATGCTTCACTAAATATATGCCCTGGACTTTGATACAATAGCACTAACAACTTTGTTATTAATATTTCTTATTTTTTATTTTTAATATTACTTTGTTAAAAATATTTCATCAACTACATCACAGATTAGAGACCTTTTCAGAATATATGCCTGTCTCTCTAATAAACTAAAATGGACACAGCATAGACATCTGTATGTCTGGATCAAACACGAGGTTTAAAAGTTAGAAGACAAATACTCCCATGATTGAAAGTTCAAAGGATGCCACAATCACCAAAGAAACTCTTTACTTCACCTCTTTGTGGTGGAGTAGATTTTTCCACATGAAACAGGGTCATGAGCCACCATACTGCTAAATAAAGCTGGGATGTGGTAGGAAATCTGGGGAGCAGATTGCAAGGAAAACTTTCTCAGACTTTCAGAGTAAGAGTGCTCAGCTGAGTGCTGTCTCACAAGATTCTGCAATCACAACATGAAAGCTTTCACCTTTTGTTGCAGTAAATGGGCTACACCTGGCAGGCACAATGAATTCTGACAAGGGGAAGAGATGATTTGAGGAAATGCATTATTTGCTGTCACTGATGTTTTAATAAAACCAGTTTTGTCCACTTTACACAGACCATGTGTTGAAATAGAGACAATGCATCATGATAAGACCCTGAAAGCTATTGTTTATTATCTCTTCATACTAAAACATAGTTTTCAATGCTCCCTGAACCAATTCTTGGTTTTCCTTGTTTGGCTTTTCTTTTTGAGTGTCTTGTCTGAGATTTGCCTTTTAACTTTCCTTAGGAAATCTTTTAGAATAGGGCTTCCGCAAAACTCTCACAACTGTGAACTTGAAATCTTTAACAAAATTTTAAACAGAAAGCATGGCAAGAAGCTAATGTACATTTTGTGAATCATAAGAGTCCTACAATCAGACATGCCTGGCACTAAGGGCATCTGCAAACCTGGAAGAATTAGCAGGTCTCTGGTGTTGGGTTAACACTGGGCAGAGTTTTATGCCCAAGAGAGAACAAAGAAATAGAGCAATGGGAGAAGACAGAGCCTCTCTGGCTGAAGCAGCAGTGAAGATTCTTGGGTTTTGTTCTCTTTATTTTCATTTACCCCAGGCTTATGTCATCATGGACATATAATCCCATATTTTTAATAGGAAAAAAACCAAAAAAGACTGCTCTATGACCTCATGTTGATGCCCCATCCTGGGGACAAATGCTTTTTTTCTTGATGATTTGAAGATTCTTCACAAGAAGAGGCAGCACACACCAGAGTCACTGGGATAATTTACTTGTGGGTTCCACTCAGAGCCACATTTCACAGGGTTCTGGGTCAGTACTGGAAAGTGTGTATGACTGTGGCAGAAATTTCTGACAGGACTTTGTCTCATATTTGGAAAGCAAAAAAGATTTTGTGGCATCCCAGGGATGCAAATGACAAGAATGATTGTTTTTCTTTTATTTATGTGTTACAGTTTTAATTAGGACCCCACAAAAGTTATTGTAAAGAGAAAGGTAAAATTAAATCTGAATGTCCTTGATAGGAGTGCTTTGATGTAATGTTTAGTTTAGCTGAGAGAGAGAAGTGTAGAAAAGAGGGGTAGGATGGCTTATGTCTGTCAGGTCTCCTACCAGAGCTGAAAAGAATGATGTGAACAGTCTGCTGTTAAAATGTCTGAGGCAGATGTTACTTTTACCACCACAGTCAAAGCAAGGGTCTTCAGTGTTTGACTTTTGAAATCCCCTCTAAGTTCCTTACAGAGACATAAAATGGTTTGTTTATTAAATCTGTAATTTTATGAAACTTGTGAGGTCCAGAATGAAATGCCGATTTCTCTGCAATTTCTGGTGGCACATATATTTCCCAAAATATCTTTAAGAACATACCTCCTTCAGCTCACACCAAGTGCCACATTAATAATATAAGACCCTAAATATCCTTTTTTTTTCATTGTCATTTCTGCTATATTCATCTTTAATTCATCTTTAATACTTTCCAATTTAAACATTTTATTCTTGTGAACACATGGTGAAACTCCACTTTATGTCACTTTCCAGTGCCTGAATACATTCATGCTTACTTGCTGCTTTTTTACTCTCAAACATTTCAAAGGTGTTTTCAAACCTCATATAGGAAAGATTCATTTTAACAGCCACAAAAGATTGAGCATTGCTCAGCAGCAGAGTACAGTAAAGGTAAACACTGAGGAAGAGCTCATGTCAAGAAATACAAGTAGAAGCTTTCCTGAAATCTATGTTCAATTATGATATTTTTGTTTCCTCAGCAGCCTGATTGGGCAGTTGCCTCTTTGCATGCCAGAAATCAAAAATGAAATAACACCCCAGTGACAACACTGGGAAACAATGCAGCCAAATGGGTCTGTTATCTGTATTTAAATTTCTCAATATTTAGATAATAGTGATTAATTCACATCAAACTCTGAGCGACTGAATACAGGCAGACTTCAGGCAGGGAAAGGAGCTGTGGATCCAAAAGGGTATGGTATGTGTCTCCTAAACAAGCAGCATTTAAAAGTCATGGAGGACACTCTGAACCCATTGAAGCTGCATATTTAAAGACATGGAGTTTTCTCCACTGTTACTCCTAGGAAAAGGAAACAGTAATGGGCCTCCTCAGGTTGGGAATTTTGTTTCTTTCCAAATATTGTACACATTTTTATATGCCTTGGCAGAATTGGTATACAAGTGTGCAAAGAAATCAGTGCACAGATGCTTCAGTTAATGCTCTTGACGTGTTTATACAGCAACAAGAAGATTCAGACACAGAAAGAAGACATAGAGGGGCACTCCAATATCAAGGCTTGCCCAGAAATATTTTTTCACCACTGCTGATTTCCCACATTTTAAAACTATAAATATATATGTAAAAGTATGTAATTATGAATAGGAATACCTGTTATGCAATGCACTGTACATCCCTTACTTCTTAGAAATCAATACAGAAGGTCCTCTGATGATCCTAGGAACCAAAACACATTGATACCAAGAATAGAAATTCTGTAGTGATGCAAGTAAACACTATATTTTATGAGAAGGATCAGTAATTCTATGTATAAATTCCATATGACTTGTATCCTTTGTTTGCAGCACCAGCTGGGGACCAGCACAACCTTGGGCGGCATAGACTATTCCTGAACACCTTTAAGGAGTTGATTACATCCCTTGACTTAATCCCCTGAAATCAGTGGGAAGAGCTGTTGCCTCCAGTCACACCTCATGGCATTTGTGCCAGAAAAAAATTGAATTTTATGTGTTACAGCAAAGCCAGAGAATCAAATGCACCTCCAAAATAAAGTGAAATCTCTATGTTAATTATTATTTCTTTTTACTCAAGGAACCCTGACCTAAGTCTTAAAATACTGCATGATTTTTTTTTAACTTGAACATATCCTCCCTGAATTCTTTCCAGGTTATTTTGTCAATCTTCATCACACTTCAAAACTGACACATCACTTCTAGACTATTCAGCTTCTTTTTATTCTTCCTTTTAATTGTGCATTATTTTCAGAGATAAAAAACATGCCTTATGCCTGTTGTCTGTTTTATTTGGACTCAAACGGTCAGAAGCATTTTGGTGCTGGTGTAACCAGTCAGACCCACTTAAGTGTAATTGACTCCAAAGACCAGCAGAGACAAGCAGGAGCTTTTGTAAACCACTTTAGTGTTTCCAAAGCAGCCATCCTGCGATTCCATTGACCACGAGATGCCAGCTCCTGGTGCGCAGTGAGTTTATCAGGAGCATCCTGCAGCACAAAGTGGAGCTTAAGTCAAAGGTGAATTTCACAGCAAGGCAGCTCAGGCCTTCTGCCACCCCATCCATCCTTGTGTTGGTTTGAAAGGAAGGAAAGAAATATAGGAAGAGTAGGAAAAAGGATAAGGGGAAAAGGGAAAAAGGAAAAGGGAAAAGGCAAAGAAGAAATACTTTTGTGAACCAATTCTTATAGCCTCTAGTCAAATTAAGTTGAATTTTCAAAAACCCACCAAGTGAACGCAGGGTATCATGAAGTCCTTTGGAAGGCTCATCCTGTGCAAGACAGCAGAGACTCAGAGAAGCTTTGTTGCTGGTACTTATGCAAATTTCATCCCATGCTTTCTCAATCTCTAATGTTTCTGCCTTCTCCTGGTCTCCCAGAGCTTCTGCTGGAGACCTACTCCAGGAGGTTGAAGCAGTGGGAGCAAGGATGACAACATTGAGGTTCCCACTTTCCCTGCTGTGGGGAACCATCCTGAGGGCTCCTATTGGTTGTTAGCATTAGGTTACCTGGAAAAACAAAAGTACATTCCTGAAAATCTGTTCATTAGAGTTACTAGTACCTTATCTGTTTCTGTCAGTACATCTGAATATCAGTACTAGAAAACACATGCCAATGCCTTGTTCTTTCTCCACAGTTCTTTTTAATATCTGGTTACCAAATGTTGTATTTCCACACTAGTTGATATAGTTTCGCTCTTCAAAACAATATATTTGTTCAGGGTTGTATAAAAGCCCAACATCAAATGCTTAAGAAAAGTGTATAAACAAGTCAAGTGTGTAGTGGCAGTTCCTCAGAAAGCCCATTCCATTTCCTGCCCTCTAGTCCTTCATCTGCTGTACTCTGGAGAGAGTAATGTCCCTGCTGAAGACAAGCCATAATTCCTGATGGTGACCTCCAAACATTCCTAGAGATGAGGATGTAACACGAGTGGAAAGTAATTCTTTGGAGCACAATGTTGGCACTCGATGCTGCGACACCCTTGGACACACCACAGTGTTCCTTCTCCCCAGCTGGCAGGATTTCAGCAGAAGCCTAACACAGACTGTCACACCAAACAAGAGGAACCCCCAAAAACTCTGCATTCCTGTTTAGCTCCCACTGAAGTATTTGAAATGTGAGAGGAGGCGTGGGGTTTTGAAAAATAACATGGCTTTACAATAGCTGTTATCCCTTCAGGTAGACTATAAGCAAGACATAAAAAATTTTCACATTCAGGTCTAACCGTGGCAATCTTTGGTCCCGTTCCAAGTACATTTTATTTTTCTGGATGCAGAAAGCTTTATTTCCACTTGTCTCAGCAAACAGAGGAGCTCAGAAAACATCACAGAGGAACCTACTGTTGACGGAATCACAGTGATTTTTATGGCTGAGCTTACATTTACAAGCAGGAGTATCGGCGGGGTCACAGCCCTGCTTCATGTCATGTGACAACTGAGCAAAGTTGAACACACACAGTCTGACATTTAGGTGGCCAGCTGGCACAGGAGGCAAGCACTGCAGTATCACTTTGCCCACCCACATAGACAGTGTTTTAAAACCAGTAAATAGAATTACAACAGTAGTTTTATAGAAAGGCCAGACCAATAAATAATTAATCCATGGGATAAATATGCTTGCATCAGACAGAAAGGCAGAACTCACCAGCCAAACTTTACCTTATATAAAATTTTCTGGAGCATGTACTGTTTTCAAGTATCATTAGTACAAAAAATACAGCTCTGAAATTGTCCAAACTTTTTGTTGTTTCATGCAGCCAGGTACCTAGCAGAAGCCTTTCTTGAGAGACATGTTATATTTTAATACACAACTACTTCTGCACCACGGGAAAAACTCTGATCACACAGAGTTTTATGATCTGTCACACAGACAGTTGCCCTCAGGACTCAAATCATTCTTGGACGTTATCTCATTAAAGTGCTGCTGATGACAATCATATTAGTGAATACGAAACCTGCCTGTGTTACAAAGTTATTTCTGGCAACTCAGCATTTAAGGGAATTTAGAACAATACAGGTAAGATATCAGGAAGTGTGCTCTTCTTTCTTTCCTCATCTCAATAATTTCTCTCTCCAGCTGTATCAGTTGGAAAAAGCCATACAATTTTTCTTCATTATTAAATGAAAAATAAATTTAATTTTATGCTTTAAAAGTAATGTACATTTATCATTTACATTAACCTAACTGTAACCTAGGCAAGTACCCTTAGGACTATCAAAGCTTTAAGTTAAAAAAGTTAATAAAAATTTTATTAAAAGTGGGTTTTGCCACTTATAAAAATAATGCTTCAGCTTAATGTTCTTGAGGACAATTATGAGAGGTTTAATTCTTTAAAATATATGAGAACTATTCAACAATACATCCCCCTTTTTTTGCTAGAAGAAACATGGTTTCATTAACTTGAACTTTATTTTATTTACAAAGGCCATGTCCCTTCGCTATATAACTTGTATGTTAACCCCTATGTAACTGCAATGTTTCACTGTGCTGGCAGTAAAGGTAAGGAGTGGCCAAGGAAAGCTGATTTTCTTTCCATGTTGCTCTGAGATGAAACATGAAAATTTTAACTAAATTTTCCCCAATAAGCTAGAGTGAGACAATCAAACTTCTGGTCCTCTAATCCCTTCTCAGGGAAGCTACAAGATTCACAAATGGTGCTCTGGGCCTCCATGAGCCCCAGGAGGAGACAAGCAAAGAAACAAACTGGAATTAGAGATGCGTGTATCAGCACCTACCAATAAATCTGCGGGTTTTACTGTGTTTTGGGGTTGATATATTAAAAATACGATCCACAGTATAGAATTTCCTAAGCAATTCCCCTATGTGCTTCCATAACGTTTTTCTTAGCTATTTTCCTACAGGTCGTAAAAGAGCAAAATCAACCAAAAACCCAATAACTATTTTTTTTTTCCAAATCAAACTGTTTTGGAGACAGAGACTTTATTAGACTGGCCATATGATGTAGCTTTACAGACAAAAGTAAACACTTCTTAAAGCATTGCACAACCAGTCTTTATTTGCAGCCAGATAGCATCAAAACTAAGAATTTAAGAGCATTCCAAAAAAGACTGGAGAGTTAAAAGATACCAAGAGTCACCTCCATAATGGGGAAAAACCAAATTTGGCTAGGGCTATAAAAGAAGCCTCAGTAAGTCTCAGAACATGATCCAACCTGTATCACATCAGGGAATCAAGGAGTTATTAGTCTCACATGAGAATTAATACTGAATTTTACACAATATTTTTTTTCCAACTGATACAAGTTAATGGGCAGGACTTGATCCTGGCCAGATTGATGCACCAGGTACCACCACTGCCGATCCAAGTGTGAAATGAAGTCTGCATTTTACATGTGCTGGGGATCCCAGGCCCAGCAAGCCCGCAGTGTGCTTTTCCACAGCTGCTCCATGAATCCTGCTCAACAGATTTGCTGCATATTCCTCCAGTGATTTTAAAATAACTCTGCACAAAGAACCAAAGTTTAACTCTCCCAGTTCCCAGGCTGATTCAGGAAGATGACCACTTACTTGTGATCCTGATTGGAAAATAACAGAATTAATAAGAGGGGAGACAGAGAGTATTCCTCCAGACACCTCTGGTTTTGAGAGAGAATAAATTCCTTTTCATGTGCCCCAAGGTTTAGGCACAATTTGACTTTAGCTCTCATTTCTTCTTTTCTTAGTTTTCACCTGGTTTTACTAGGATTCCTGAAGCTTTACTTCATGCATCGGCTCCCTTTGCACTTTATCTCTCCGAGACCCCAGGTAGGGTTTCACTCCTGGCACGCCATGCGCAGCTACCGGAGCATGTTAGCAATTAGGGCAGCCCATGGGCTGGCTACAAGGGGTGGGAGCTGCAGAGCTCTACATGGAGCTCTGAGAGAGCTCTGAGAGAGCAGAGAGCTGCTAAAGCTGACACCTGGCTCTCCAGCACCGCTTTGCCACTGGGTGCTTTGTCATACGGAAGAAAATCCCCTGCAGAAACATGAGACTGTCACTGATGGCAGCTACTGGTCCCATGAAAAATCACTGCCAGCTTCAAAAAGGGCTTTGAAGTAAAGGAACACGTGTGCCAATAAAAATCTGATAACATCTTTCACTTTCCCTTCCTGAGTTCCCTCCTGGGCCCTTCCCCTCACCTCTTTTTCTCTCTCTCTCTCTCACTCCATTCCTCACCAAAGCCTCAGATTTATGGTTGGACTCAATGGCCTTAGAGGTCTTTTCCAACCTCAACAATTTTGTGATTCTATGATTTTTACCACTGCACTACTGTCCTCTCTATTTTATGCCACACATGTGAAAAACTCATGTCTCCACCTGCTTTACAGTTAGATTATGCATTTCTTTCTCATTAGTACATATCAGATATAATCATGGCTTTTAACAGAAAAGGAAAATAATGTGAATGGGATCCATATGTAAAATAAATCTCAATGTTTTATTTACGTATTTCATGAATTAAGACACTCTTTTTTTTCCTCAGCTGCTAGCAGGTTGTGTTGATAGCTATCACACAGGATAGCTGCTATTTGTTGTATATTCTATTAAATTATCACACGTGCAATCAAGTGGGTGGTTTTCTTTGCAAGAGACATACATACAGGAAAAGAATATTTATTAAAAATCTCTCCACTTTCATGGAGGAAATAAAAGTATCTGAATGTAATTCTACCTGTAATACTAAAACTGAGGCTGAGTAATGAAAAATCTGAACCCTCTACCAGTGATATGATATTCAATACCAACCTCTGTACAGAAACATGGTGAGTTGAGTAGCAGAAGAAGACCATTAGGAATGGAAAACCTTCAGACAATAGGTTTAAAGGGGGATGTTTACAATTTGTATTTCAACAGAGTAGAAACTTCACCAGGTAGCACCTTTTACTGTAACAGCATATTCAGGTTTCCCTTCAAATTTATATGTTTGATGCTTAAAATAAATACCTACTTATTACCTAATCAAATATCTGAAGAGTCAAAAAAGCCCATTTGGTCATATTAAAAAAAAGTGATGAATACTATCTTGCTTTACTTCCTAGAATTCTTTATTATAGTTCATTTTGCCGGTTTTGTCCTGATAACAAAATGCATTTTGAATTAGGCATCTGATATCAAGTGAAGGTTATTACACTACACTTTCACTATGTTTGGTGAAAAAGTGTTTTAGTAGTCAAAATACACCTTAATATCTGGGTTGCCCTATACTTTACATCATACCAAATTATTTCAACTTCAACACCTTCATTAATTGCAGTAATCCTTTCAATTTTTGGCATGGAGAAGCTAAACAGGTCACAAAAATGTCATTCCTCTCTACTGTGAACTTTCATTTGGGTTTGAAAAAAAGCCCTGAGCTCATGGGGCCGTGGCCTCAATCAGGAATGCCACGATTTCTAGTGTTCATCAGCAGGAGGGCAATGAGCTCCTTGGTCTCATGGTCAACCTCAGCAACAGGCACATCTCTTGAGACTGAGCTTTAGAAATTACAGCTTTTCAGATCAGTTGGTTAACATCTATGTAAAAATTCTTCACAGTCAAATCTCTCACAGTGTTGTGTAGTGAGATCGCTACATTTGCAGATGATGGAATTTTGTCCAGCTTAAATTGCTTTTTTTCTACTCAAAAACACACACCTTAAATAGATGCTGTTTCATCTCAGGAAATGAAAATCAGTCCTGACTTTAAGATACTCTGCCCTCTAAGCTTCTTTTCTCCCTCTCTCTCTTTTTTGTTTGTTTGTTTGTTTATTTGTTTTGTTTTTTAAACACCTCTCTTTCTTGCTCAAAATTCTCCCTCTGTAAGATGGAAATAGCAGCCCTGTATGTCAAGAGGAGATAAATGCCTTAATATTCTCCAGGTACTTTGCTGGTACATTGATGGATGTCCTAAATGAGGCTAAAAGTAAATGTAAAATTCCACGTTTAACTCCAGCCTTAAAGAGAGAAAGGAGTCTGTAATGAATAATGAAAAGAAAGACGAAAGTAGGAAACTGTCTGGAGTACGCGTGAACTTGTAATTAAAGACTGCACCTTAATGCAAAAGGCAGATGAATTAGAACTGCAAATCCACTTAGTGTTAACACTCCTTACTTCATAGAACTTCACAGATTAATTGCCTTTTAATGTATTTATGAGCAATGGTGTACAAACCTATATATATTTAAGCATTGAATGAGCACTGGATCAAGTCTAAGGAGAGATTTACTGTGTAACAACTACAGGAAATAAAATCTGGATAAGAAATGTCATTTGTGATGGAAATTAATTTCAAAACAGTCATCAATTTATTCATGGGGCTCTAATGAAAAAGATAAATTTTGCTTTCCAAGTTAAAATTAGAAAAGTCATTATAAAAAAAATTATCCTCACCGTTACCTTAAACCCATTTTAACCAACTCAGTCAAAAACTCCATTTATTACAAACTGTAACTTTGCAGTCATCATTATTTCCCCACTATTGTGATGACTTACTGCCACTCCACACCATGAATTCCCTCTAGGTTCATCTCCCTTTTCCTCTTGGTGATGTCCTGATGGCACAGTCTGAACCTGGTCCACCCACTACCCCCTGCACAGTGATACACGTTTGAGTCCTGACTTGAGGCTCACTGCGGCAGGGTTGAGGGAAGGGAAAAGCACTTGATTTTTTGTGTTTTTATGGAGTGTGGCTATGATCCCTCCATTCCTGCTAATACCTTACTTGTTGGCTTGATTGCCTTCCCTGAAGGTGTGGTGCACCCTCTTAACCTACACCAACCATGAGTTTTCCCTCTCAGGGAACTTGTGCAGGGGAAGAAAAGGTGAAAAAGGAGACAAACACAGGCCAAACATGAGAGTATGCACAGCTACAGACTTGGTCTGTTCTCTCTGAAACCATCCTCAGGACTCCCCACCCTGCCCCTCCCCTCTCCCCACAGACTCATGACAGGGTGCACACCAGGACTGCTCTCAACTGATAATTCAGCTCAGTTGACTCAAAGCTCAAATGAAGGCAGGGAACAAGGGTAAAACAAGTGAAAATAATGAAGCAATTGCTCAGTTAGTGTAATTGCATAGGCTTCAATAGGACTACGCTAATTTCCAGCAGCTGGAGTTCTGGCTCTATATTTTTATTTACTTTACCTCCTGTACTTAATTTCCTACCCTCCCATTTGTTTGTTATTTTCATGTCTTATGGTGGCTTCATTTGGAGTGTAAATTTCTTGAGGAATCATGGGGGTGGTTTTAAACAACCACCCAAGTCTAGGACATAAAATAAATGCATTCTGCTAAAAGTTAGGTAGGAGAGACGTGGTAGCACAGAGACAGTATAGAACTAGAGTAAAAAACTATATCTACATCCAGTTCCACAAAATTTTCTACCTTGGACAAGATCTTTTTTCATAGACAATGTTCATTATTCCATTTAACAATTCATAACTTAGGGAAAACATTTTCGTGGTCAGGTTTTGTAGGAAATAGTCTGCATATGTTTTTGGGCAGACATGCTCTGGTTCCTTGAAAATATGATAACTTAACAGATGTGTTTCTTAACGACCATCATATAAATTAACTGTATAACCTGTGGGTTATATACATCCCCATCAAATATTTGAGAAAGGGTGTGGTGGATGACATACAAAGTGATGTTTGGAAAGTATTACAGGACTCTGTGGTGCCTAAGCTACTGCCAGTGAGCAGATAGACATAAAAACACAACAATTTGATCCTCCTCTTTCAGAGCTTTTCCCTACTTCTCAAAAGAACGAGATTTGAGAGAACTGGTGGCTATTTTGAGCTGGCGCACCTCTTCTGGTAATCTCTTCTTCTTATACTTGTATATCTGCCAAAGCAACCAAAGGTCTAAATCAGCCAAGTTGTGTATTTTGGTGTGAGCTTTTTACAAGGGAACTCCCTAATTTGAGCTCTCAAAAGTTTAAATCTGTTGAGCTAAAAACTAAAGTACAAGACTAATGACACAAACAGAGATGCAGTGAAATGCAGTACAAATACCCTCACTTCTGCAATAGACCTCCAGAGGCCTTGTTATTGTTGACAAGCAAAAAATATATTGCTGAGGGTTATTATGACCAACCTGTGACAAAAGTCTGCAAAATGTTTAACTTTATAAACCGAACTCTGCTTCAAAGTTCTTTCTGAATAGTCAAGGTGAGGTTGGTAAAAATGGTTTTATTTGTGTTCTCATTTTTTTCTTAGTAATGATAATATCTTAGACAAAAGATATTTAGGTATCATAAGTATTGTATAAATATCATTGCAAATTAAATTAAATTAAATTAAAAATTACTGCTTATTTAATATTTAATACATTATGTGAGATCAGTATTATCCATTTGTGGAGGAAAAAAACCATAAAACAGTAACAATTCCTAGTCAAATAGTTCAGCACAAAATGCTTAGGACTAGGACTGAAAGGACATAAACCCTGCAAACCTGTAATGAAACTGTGATCAGACCCTGACTGTTCCCAAGGGGAGGAAAGGCTTTTCTAATACAAAGCATCCCTGTACACGTGCAGGGGAGCTGGATGTCAGCCTGTGCCATTACAGCATGGAAGTAGAAATGTGTTACGTTATTTAATGTTACTAATTATCTTTATGCAAATAATCACACAGGTTACAAGCACAGTTTTTGCTCTTTACTCCCACTTTCTTACAATTTTTCAACTATATTCCTCAGACCTACCTATCAGCAGCTAATACTAATGTATATTAATGTATAAAACAAAACAGTGTTTTATTTACCCCTTACTCTTATCCTTTCTGTACTGTGCTTCCACCAGTAAAAAAGAAACTTCTGGTCACAATCAGTGAAGATATTTTTGAGATATATTTTACCTTGAAGTACTATTATGTAGTCAGCTTAATGATATAAAACAGCATGTCTATTTTCTAACAATGGGTAGGGATGAGGCCTTGAACAGCAATTCAGGTCAAAGTAATCTAGTTTCACGGTTTCTGTAGCAAAAGTTACAAGCATTTTCTACAAGCCAAGTCCATTATCAAAGTCCTGTTATTCAATACTAACAATGACATTTTAAATACAAATAAAAAAACACTTTTACATGTTAATGCTAAAGCTGGACTTGTTAGGCAAACCTTCTCCTAGCTTTCACACAGCTTTCAAAGTAATGTATTTTCAGTTAGCTGGAAATATCAATGTATCCATTTACCAAAAATTAAAAAAAAAAAAAAAAAAAAATTGAGTATAAATCATTCTGTCACCCACGTCCAAGGATTTTGCTTATAGTTGTTTTTACAGACCATTTTCATATAAATATGCCACAAACATTTTCCCATTAGGTTTCCATTTCCTGAGCTACAAATGCTGCTCTGAGATGCAATTTACAGAATATCATCATGATAATTTGCACTGGTGTGGCAGCGTAGGTGGAGGCAGGCGTGAAAGAAACTGGTTTGTGGAATGAAGATGGATTGCCAAGGAATCTGGTACTACAGTGCTTTAATAAGAGGAGTCTAATGTCAGAAACTGAGCTATTTAAATGCTGGGTATGGTTTAGATTTTTGACAGAAGTGTATTACTCTTGTTTTCCCAGGAATCTGTTGTTTCTAAGATTTTGCTTTATTACTTGTTGATGATGTAAGGCTCATAAAATAATGCAAAAGTCACCCCATCTCCCCCAGATCAAAAGCCCCAGTGTTTCCCCTGAAACTGAGCCAGCACTCCTGCAAAGGTTTAAGAAGGACAGTGGTTCAAATACTGAGCTGAAGAACGGAAGATGAAATGGAAGTTGTAAAATTTGGTCTGGGGACTATCACAGAGCCAGTAGTTAATGAGTTTAGTCCAGCAGTAAATCAGGAAAGGACTAACAGTGAAGGGACTAAAGAGCTCAGTGGTGTCTATGGTGTTTTTCCTATACTTCATGAGATTTCACTTTCAGAGTCATTACACGAGATGAATTTGTTCAAACAAAGCCTCAAGGGATTTGCTCTATTATTCCTAGACAGGAAGAAGAGTCTAATTTCTCTGGTACAGACTTTATCCAGTTTTACAATCCTTCTGAAATGTCTTTGCATGCACATATTTATGTCTATTTATTGTGAGAACCCTTTCCTGGAGAAAATATATAAACAGCTTTGACCAGTAATCCATTGCAATTTATAATATATTTATGTTGTAAATATCTGTATTAAAGGGTTCCTAAAAATAAGTGACTTTATTTCTGGAATAAAAATTACTATCAGTTTCTGAAAATTATTGCTCTTATCTCAGTTATTTTGTGTTGCCTGCTTGTACATCTGATGATAGCACTCATAAGCTTCTTAGTCTTAAAATCCCTGTGACACAGACTTTTTTCCTGGGATGAAGCCTACTTAAATGAGAACAGACAAATCTGGTGAAGCAGGAGACAAGGAATCTAGAAGTTGAGGAGTCTATTAGGTTTGTTTTGCTCATCTTCTGTTTTTGTGTTAAGCCTTTCAAATATTGTAACTTCCTGATCATCAGAAAAAGTTCTAAGTTCATCTTGGTACAGCCTGCACATGACCTCTAAATTAAGTCTTATTTATGAAAAAGTTTTATTCTATTTCATGCTTTCAGTTTTTTATCAGATAAAAGCAAATCATAAAGAAGCCTGCAATTCCTGAAATCATATTAAACCCAAAAATGGGCAATGTTTTTTATTTCTTTACAAATTAACAACTTGACTTTTACAGTAGTAAGAAACTGAACTGTATCAAGCAAAATTTATAGGTGACTTTTCAGCTTAAGTACAGGTTATGACATTTTTATTCCATTTTTAGTTTAAATATATATAATATTCCATTATAAGTACTATTAAATTCAAACCCAGTGCGATTTAACTCGAGACTAAAGAGTTCATTCATAAGTTATTTATCCCATTGTCAGCAGCATATATCCTACAATGCACCTGTTTTTGCAGTTCCTGAAATCTGTGAAATAAAAATGGAACAAAAACTTAAAGACATCATTTCCCCTAGAAATAATTTATCACACTGTAAATTTGTATCACATGTATCAACTCTGGAAGTATCATCTAAAATGTGTATTTCCCAATTATTAATTGTTGCTGTTGTCGTGAATTATTTGATGCTGTTGGGTAAGAAGTGAAGTTATCTATGGAAGTAAAAGAAGAACCCATCCCTTTTGACTCAGTCTGGTCACATAATTAATAGTCATTTATAGACTCTCCCATTCATGGTGTCATTCCCTTTACAGACTGTAATAATGAGGGAAAATTAATGTCCCAAATTGTTTTAGGCTGACATAATGTGCAAATTGCTGTTCTAAGTATAGTGATAATGTCATTTATGGGACAATCCTGAGGGAAAAATGTCATGACATATTTTTATAAATCTTTTTACTGCAAGTAGAGTCAAGACAGCACTCTGGATATAGAAGCTTTTCCAGTTTAAGGAAATAAATATTTTCCTCTAATGACAAAATTGAGGGAACTCAGTCTGCTCCTTTCGAACCAGTCAAATATGTTTTAAATTCTATCAAGTATAGACTGTAAAGCAAATATTACTTTACTGTAGCCCACAACATTTTTCCTTGTCATGGTAAAAGTTGAAAATAGATTCCTCACAGAAAGATTTTATGTGCAAATTCTTACTGCTCAGTGACACCAAAAGACAGAAATGTTAAAATTTGTATGTCTTTTTTCTGCCTTTCTCAAAAGTAGAGATTTTTGCTATGGTTTTTTCCATACAGATTACTCACTCATCACTGCATGAATTTTGGCCCATCTCAGAGGCCACGGATGGCATAAATATATCTAAATAACAGTTTAAATGTCTTTTAAATGTCTTTTCATTTTCTCAGAGAAAGGAAAAGGATTAGAAGTAGATTGCTGAACTTCAACAGGTAGATTTTGCCATATGTTAGCATTTCAAAAAGTTAATTAAAAATATGTTCTGCTAAAGAGATTCATCTGAATAAATATTTAAAACTTCAGAATTTTGAAACTCAAGTCCATATTATGTTTATACATTAAATGTAGCATGAGTGGCATTTTATCAAAGATCATTTTTCATTTAAAAAGGGATAAATGAAGCAAATTAAAAAATGAAAAGAGAAATATATTTATGAACTCTAAATTGTATTTTCTTTAAAGTTCAGAGTTTTGACTGTAAGACTATGACATGATTTTTAAAAACAAACAGGGAAACATCCAAAAAGACGTGTTTTTCTTCCCATTCAGATGGCATGGGAAAACCCTTCAACAAATACATGTCTGCATTTGCACAACAGTTTCAAATTACGAGATGTGTTCCCTAGCATTTACAAGAAACCACTGTGCTTGGTGGCAGTATTAAGTTATTTTTTTATTGGCCTAGGATGTGTACTGGTTAGAGCAGAGCTATTTGGTGAACCACACACAGGACTGTTTACCCACAGTTAATAGAGCACACATTAATCACGTGCGAGCAGGACGTGCAGACAGACCGGGGCTGACTGGAAGCCCCGTGTTTACCTCCACAATCTGTAAAGTTTCTCCACTCAACCACACAAATGTTCCCTCTAAGCACAAAGAGATGGAAGGGCAGACCAACGCTCAATGCTAGAGAACCAGCTCCCTAGATTTTTAAGCTATTTTTGACGCCTTCTCCTTCCCAGCTGTGTTGATCTTCCTGCTGCCCAAGTGGGCCAAAGGACGCAAAATTTTCTGTATTCATTTAGTGACGACATAAAGCAGAAGAAACTTGGCGCCCTAATGTCAAAGCACTCTGGAAAAAAGTACCAGTTTAGTATAATTCTAAATCAATAGACCTTCCAAATTATTGTTGAAAGCCCATGAAAGACCGCAAAAAAAAAGAAAGATAAATTCTTCAGAAACTGGAAAAAAAGGTGGGCAGATTCTTTTTACATTATACACCCAAATATTCTTTTTCTCCTCCTGTCATTGTCTGCCATGGAGTCAGGAGCCGGATGGAAATGAGTCTGCAGTGCTAGAGAAAGAAACCCTCCACTCCACTGACTGAAGTAACTGCTACAAAGTGGATGGGGACAGGATGCACATGAACCTGGGAACACATCCCCACCCTGTTTTTCAGACACCTCTGTTTTGTTGCTGTTACTTTTCTCTGTGGAAAAACAATGCAAAGGTTTTCAACATCCAACATGCCCCTATATGAAATTCATAAATATGTACATGTCTATCCTTGGGTGCACTTAGACAGTAATTCTTAATTTAAGGGTCATATTCAGAGATAAAATACTGTAAAAAGTAACAGAGTTTATTCATTACAACTGTTTGCATCACCACAGTCCTTGATGGTTTTAAGATAAAACAGAACCTGTGATGCAAGATACTCTAAAGCCTGAAATTGAAGTAGCCATAAAATAACCCAAAACAAAGGAAATTCTAGATCTACTGCATTATCTGGCAGCAATTAAAGAATGTGGAATGGCAGATATATCTTATAAGGTTGCCTGGAACACCTTCCATTGGTTAATTCTGTGTGGAATCCTGCTTTGCATTTCTTACATGAATATTCACATCTTAGGAAATCTTTTTTGCTGTTTGGAAACTTTGGTCTAGAGACAGATTGTAAGGGACAGGCAGATTTTTCTAAGCACCCTGAATGCTAAATTCTAGGTGTGGTGCTTTGAAAAAGCTCATTATAAGCCATCTTATTTCAAATTCAAGATATAAAAGCTTTCATTTCTGCAATGCCTGGGACGCTCTCCAAATAAAACCCGAGGTTGTACCATCCATATTTTGCAAACATTTCTCAATGTTCTATGCTTTTTTCCACAAGTATGGCAGCCAAATAATTCCTCTACAAATTAGCAACAGCCACTCATACAGAAAAATAAAGTTAATGTTTTGACATGTCAATGCTTCCATTTAGTGTGAGGCTTGGATAATTTCTGGGGGTTTTTATCCCAGTTGCTTGTCCTCTAAAGTACCTCCCAGTCAGGCTTGTGGACAACCTTGTGCGTGTTTGCATCACATAAAAAGAAAATTAGACCCTCTGCTTTCCATCTTACCGAGAGCTTGGGTGCGCAGTCCATGCTGTCAATCTTGACACTCCAGGATGTACAACTATTGTTCTCCTTTGAATTTTTCTTATTACTAGCCAGGGCAACTGGTATTTGGACTTCTGCATAGACTTTATAAAAAGAATAATCACAGGCTCGTTCCCATTCTTATTCAAGCTAACAAAACATTTGCCATGACTTCAGTAGAGTGCCAGGCCCTCAAGGAGGACTTTCTCAACATTCAGCTTCAGCTTTTGAAGTTCCACATGGCTCAACACAAAAGTTGAGTCACTGGGGAGGAGCAATGTTTTGGATTCTTGGTGTGCTGAAATACGCTATTCTAAAAATTGTAGGGGCCAGTTTAAAATAGAAATAATTTTGCCAAATGTGCCATGCTTTTTCCTCCGTTTTTTCCATGGTACCCATGCTTTTCTGTGATCTTGGCAAGTTCTGTTGTAACTTGTTGCTACCACAAAAAGATACATTTAAAGAAGTGTGGATGGGGATTTATGTTGTCTGGAGGAGTCACTTTCAGACAAAAGTGATTTGTTCAACCATTTCCTCTTCAGTGCAGGAACAGGGTGATGTCCTCCCATGATGCCAAGGAAGAGTACAGCTTCCGTGGCAAGGGTTAAACAGCTTTCTCAGGGGAAGCCAACATGTTTCTTTTGCAAAAACCTTCAGGACTTTCTGAAAAGGGACTCAGTATTTGGTGAAGCATTAAGGATTCTTTGGAAAATGTGCTTTGCTTTGTAAAAAGTTACTCAGAATGTGGTTCAAAATGTGTTTTTCTAACTAAAGAGAAACGTGTGGAGCATATGAAAAAATACAGAAGCCCATGAAAGATATCTTTGTTAAATGTCAGTGACATGTGTCTGTTATTTTTCTGTCCTGCAAGCTAATAAACTTAAGACCAGTTGCTTTACAGACAGGGTAGTTATTAGCTCTCAGTAGAAAATAATGTACTACAGGGAATTTACAGTTTAAGAAAAATGCTCTTAAATATTTGGGGCCATCTGAGCCACCCAGGTTAAGTGTTTTCTGGCAGTAGAGGTGTTATTGTTGCCATAGCCCTGCCCTGCCACATGATGTTATTCTCCCAAGTAAAACGTAGTTTTCCTATAAAAGACCTCTGCTTAAGTCCATGGTTTCCTTCTCATACCCAGGATGGAAGAGATATTTTTGAGGATTGTGCAAAAAACCAAAAAGAACAAAATTGCCATCAGTATTTTAAATAAAGCAGGTGGACTCCAAGAAAAAAGGCATTTAATTTCTGACTGCTGTCACAGCAAATAGAATTGTTGAAGGACTACATTATTGAGTAGAGTGACCATAAACTTGTTGCTTCTGTCTTTCAGGAAAAGCAGAAGACACCCAAACCCAAAAATAAGACACTACAAAAACAGCTCTGTGAGGAGGTAGCTAACCCTAATGGCTTTATTTTTCTGGAACCTTCTTTCTGCTATTAGACATCTTCTGAGTTTTTTTCTTAATTGCAACTTGAATCCAGCTAATAAGGATCCAGATTGGCAAGAACAGCTACCACTGCAAACCCAACAGCCAGACTGTGTGGTGATTGTCAGGAGTATCAACCACTTTCCAGACAGAAAAATAAACATGAAATTGTGTTTTCAAATGCCTCAAACAATGTCTGGCTATACACATTCTTGGCCTTATACTCTGCTTTTAATAATGGAAATATAAAATTATTCTGCATTAAAACTTGACAAAATTGCTTCATCACTGCACCTTTAGCAAAGCTGAAGTTTTATGAGTTTAAGTAGATTAGACCTGCAATGTTATTTTTAGTCGTGTAGTTATTCATGAGCAAAGGGATTTTTAGATGCAAACCAGGTGCAGAGCAGCTGCTTTGTGTATCTGTGAAAGAGGCCTCAAACTAAACAAAAACATTGCAGATACCTATCTTTGAATAACAGCATTTCAGTGACACACAATTCCTCCATGTTATTCTTGCACAACATTTTTCCATAGCTAAATAATTGGTGGGCTCCTCAGCTGAGGTCAAACCATGAGTATCTGCCTAAGCAGAGCCTCCACAGGGCATATCATGGCGAGGCTGGGAAGGCAGGGAGCGGAGACTGCTCCTTCCCAGGTCCATGGACCATCCTGGGGTAGAAGGAGCCCGCTCCTAGATCCTGCTACAGACAGAGCCTTACAATAGCAGCACAGATAGAAAACCAGCAAATCCTGCCAAACAAAACAGGCTGTTTGAGACAAGGACTGTAAATCCTAGGGGAGGTCAGTGTCTCCTTGACCGTAAACAAATGATAATTATTAATATTAACACATAAATTCGTGTGGGGAAGGGAAGGGATGCCTTAAGGAAAGCTATTATGCTCGGTAATAACCTAAACTTCATTTCACATATCTCAGAGTGATTTGCACTTAGCTTCTGAATAAAGGCCGGAAGCAACGTTTGATTGGAAAAACATTATGCAGCCAGAAATCAAGAGCTGAGAGAAAGGAGCCTACAGCACTTGAGACCAGGGGCTGAAAGTTCCATCTGATAGAAAAAATGAATGCCTGTTGATCTGGAGCAAACATAATGTGAAACATGTTTGCTGAGTGAGAAAAATGTTGGTTGGGCAATATCAAAAGCAGCTGTGGTGTGACAGTCGAAAGCCAATTAAGTAAATGTGACATGGCAGCAAAAGAGACCGTGTGGATTCGGGTCTGTGACGTTACTGGGGGGAGACAGTGATGTAGAATAGTCTCACTAAGCTGTAACTGTGACGACAGCACAGGGGACCTGCCAAGGGTGGAGAGAAATTTCTGTATTCCTCAGACACTATGTATCTTCCTTTTATAATTATTATAATTATTCATTAAATCTCTCAGATTTCCAGTTGATCAGACACATCTCATGTTATCATGAGGGTAAATTAACATGTAGCCATGCTCCCCTGACATTTACATAGTAGTCCCCATTCCTTGGATTTCTTCTTCTCTACACCAGTCTTGAAAAGAAACCCAAACAAACAATCAAACCACATAGCAAAAAAAACAAAACAAAACAAAACAACAAAATCCCAACAAACAAACAAAAAAACCCAAAACAAAACACTGATACACAATTTTTATTCTGCTAGACAAGAAAAGTGTTAGATTACTGTGATTTTCAATTCTGCAAGAATAGAATAAAAAATCTGTACATTTTTACTACTGAGAGCAGATCTACAGCTGCCAGTCTTCTCCCTTGCAGGAATATGCTGTGCCTGCAGTGGAATGGGCTTCACTGCATTATGAGGTATTGCTAAAAGAAAAAATCACTGGTTTGTCTAAAAAGACCAAATATAGGCACGATGATAGAAGACTGGGTGGGTGTGACACACTGTATATCAATATTTTATAAAGTGGCACACAATGAAAAACTGTGTTTTGTACTTGAAAATACTGGAAAGCCAAAATTCAAACACCGTTAACAGGGTTTATTTCCTTTCTGTCTTTTTCATGGGTTTCTTCTTGAACAAAGAAACTAGTATTCAATTTTTCTGGTTATTTGCATCACATAAAATGTTTCACCAATTAGTCACTGTCAAGAGACTAGATGAAAAACCTTAATCGTCAAGAGATAATGCAACAAAGCAATGCAAGTTTATGTTGCAGATTATTATGTAGGAATTTCAACGTACTAGGACTCGTTTCCAATGTCTGCTTACAACAATCCAGTCAAACAAGGACTTTTTCTAAGTCCCAAATAGTGTTAGCAGTTCTTTTTCCTGAAGCTTTGTAGATTTCCATAGAAGAGAAGCAGCTTTCTTTCAAGCTTCCCCAACATACTCCCACCTTTACCTTAAGGGAGCACTTTCGGATGAGTGGATGGTTTAGTCCCCATGGTCCCCTTATTTGGTGGTGCCACCGTGACTGCCAAGATGTGCCAAAGATGGGGTTTAAGTGCCAGGTGAGGGCCAGGAGCTGCTGGCCAGACACCAGGAGTTTACCTCACTCACAGCACGCATTTCTGCTGCTGTCAATCTGCCTGAATCAGTCACACACAGCTCATGGATTCCATAGGCTTGCTGCTTAAATCTGACCAAGATATGACTAACACAGCTGAGCAAAAAAAAGTGCAAAAAATTGTTTGAATATGAATATGATCTTTTAATGACCTTCTCTGTTCCTAATGCCTTCAGCCCACTTGCTTCCAGGTCAGACTAATGTCTAAAGCAATCATCCCAAGCAGCAGTGGGTTATCTTTGGTACCTACAAACCATTCCACATGGTGAGCTTCCCTTTCTTTTTCCAGCTGCAGCTGGGAAAGTAATTGCTGGTGGAAACACATGGACACAGTGAGCTTCAGCACCGCCAGGACTGCATTAGGCCATGTGGTTAACTTGAACTGCATGCGTTTGGATTCCCTGTCTTAATTCTGAACCCACAACATAAGGGGAGCATATTTCCCTGCTCCCACATCATTATTTGCAATCACTCTTATCCAAATAATCTGGTTCATAGATAAAAATTGTTTCAAAAAAACGTTGGAAGAAAGACAATAGATCAGCTAACAATAGACTGGATAATCATTTAGGAAAACTAATAAAATAATAGTGACATATTAATAAACCACTCAGACTCCTGGCTCATCAAGTATTTGGTCTATAAACTACAACAAATCCAAAATCCCTCTGCTAAATTCTACTGACACTGAAATCTACAGGAACCCTTGATTCTTGTGTAGGGTGATGGGTCAGTTCAGTGAGTTCAGCCAAGCACTAAGGTCTGAATTTGGCGTCAGGAATTCTGACATGCCTCCACCTCCAAGGGATTGTAGAGGTTTATCAAGCACTGTAAATAGCCTGAGCACAAGGCTCTGGGTGAGCAAACAGCACAAGAAGCAGCTGCATTAGGTTTTAGCAATAAAAACATTCTTACCTTCTGCCTTACATAGATTTTCTACGTGACAAACATCAGAATTAAACAGTTGCAATATTCAGCACATTTTTATCCAGATAAATATTGAAAACATATTTAATGCAATATTGAAGGGATTACAGAATTCAGAAAAGGGAAAGTCTGACTAATGCTGCAGCTGTGCAGCATTCCAGTGAATCCAAGCCATTGCCAGCATTTATTAGCCACTCAGCCTCTGACAATAAACAATCTCCAGCTCATGATCATATATCCAGACAGATAGATGTACAGTATTGCCTACACAGACACATTAACACTGTCCTGTCTATGTGATTATTTTTCAGCATTAGCTTTAGTTCATTGAGTCTCCTTCAAAAGGTGCAGATCAATTTTAATTTTATTCTCTTTAATTATTGTAGACAACTACAGTAGGTCTTCTTGTGCATTTGCTTTTGTTTTTTATAAGAATTACTGTGGCCTGAAGTATGCGAAGACTGTTTTTTCCGGACATTAAAATGAAGACTTCAGCCATTTTACAAAATCAAATTTTAGGTTAGTAAAAGGTTTTTCCACATAATATTAGGAATCAAATTACTTAAAGTTATGACAGTAACTTCAATAGGGAGAACATTTTTATCCACTGGAGTTGGGGTGATTTGAAAAAGAAAACACCAGGGGAAATGTCTAGGCACGCGTTTCTCAGGGAAAAGTGCAGAATTAAAAATACCAAATAAATAATCATGCTAGTATCCCATTAAATCAGATGAAGAAAAAACTCAGGGATTTTTTCCCACCCTTTTGTGGGACAAGTAACATAAGTTTTGTGAAGTCTCTTTCATTTCAGCATGCATTCCACATCGGATTCAGATAACCAGGCACACGCGGGATGGACTCGAAGCTGCCCCTCTTATCTTTGGCCACCACCACATCATAAACTTAAGTTAAGAGCTTTATTTATGTTTGGTGTCTGGTGAAGGTTCAGAAGAGGAAGCAAAGAGGGGATTGTCATTAACTAAACAGAACTTTGCAATGTGAAAGGGTTTTGGTTTCCTGAAATACCTGCTTTGCCAAGGACATGCTCAAGGGTTTGTATCACAAGCCAGAGTACTTGCCTTGACACACAGCATTAAAACTGGACTAATACCAGCCAAGATGAATCTCAAGCCTGAGAGACTGTTCTGAGAATGGTCTAAACAAAAACCAAGAATGCTTTGCAGAGGAAAGGCCAGGGAAATGATTCAATGCTTCTGATAATACAAAGCAGAAAGTCACACGAGAGAGCCTCTCATATAAAAATATGCATTGTTTCAATACACAAGATAAAATAATTACTTGGCCCCCTTTCTCTTCTGTTTCTTTTAGTAGATGAAGAATGAAATGTCACCAGTAATATTCAGTTATAGTCTTGTCAAAGTTCAACATATCAGAGAAAATCTCCAATAATGTTGTGAAAGATATTTTTGTCAGCTGGAGAGTGTTTTATTGTGGTACCTTACTATAAAAGTTTTATAAATGTGGTCCAAGAACAAGTGGGAAATACAACAGATTCCTTGCAATATACGGAAGGCTTAGGGTAAGAATAATACATCTATTTTCATTTTTCCCCAGTGCTGAACCTTCCAACAGTAAATACAATGGGAAAGTATTTTAGAAGCATATTTTTCATCAACATAAAATTTTCCATTCCATGCAAACATCTCCGGGCTTGCACTTAAATTTATCACTTAAAATGATAATTCTCAAAGTAGCCTTAGGTGGTGAGGATACAAACCAGCAATACCAGGACCAAGCACCCATGTGGGGACCCAGCTAGCAAGAATTCATTCCTGACCCCATCACATTTGTCTAAGCTGCCAGTCATGCAGATTCCAAAATTTTTGCAGTTTGTAGTGTCTTGGAGGGCAAAAATTTGGAGGCAAAACAAACTGAATGAAGTTACTCACTGTACCTTATGATTGGAATAGACAAGCAGCTCAAACAGGTCTAACTCATGAGCAGGATTGACAGGTCTAACTAATGCTTTCTTCAGTCATCACAAATTGCCAATACTTGTTAGTCATCACATTTCAAAACTTCTCTCCTAGAAAAAAGGTGGATCCATATGTCCTGGTCTATATCCCAGATTTACAAAAATTGCAGTTGTATGGGCTTTGATCCTCTGACCACTCAACCAGCAGAGCAGGGATGCCAGGGAACTGCTCCAGGGAGTGGAGAGACAGTTCTGATCACACCAAGACATTGTTAAACTGCCCCTGAAGCTCAGCTACAGAGCAAGAGTTCTGAGCTTGAAACTGGATCCAGCTGGCATGAGATAATCAAACACCATGGTTGTTACACTGTTCTTAGATATTTTTGGTCAAACAAGCATTGTTAAGACACCACTTCCACCTAAACTTGCTCAGTGGCGCAAGGGTGTCAGGTGGTCAACCAAAAATGGTCAACCTTACAGAGTCAAAACAAATTGTTCAACAGATAGCCCTTGCACCCTCTTTCATTAATGACTGGAGAACACAGGAGAATTGCTGAACACATTTACTACAATTTCACTATTTCAAATAGAATTCCACCACAAAGAAGCAGGGTATCACCCCTGAGTTCACATCAAGTTCAACTTGCAAAGCACCACAGTACAGTATGTGCTGCTGGATGTAACAAAAATAAAGAAAATGACTGCAGCTAAACTGAGATTATTGGACCTGAGAGAGTTGCTGGAATCAATGATATGCATCTGAAAACCTAACATAGTGGTCTGATCCAGAGGACATTTATTACTGTATAAGGGGCACAAGCCCCAGAGACTAGACAAAAGTCAAAAAATACATTTTTCATTTATGAGTATGGTGATAACCTGGACAGTCAACTAAGATCCTTTAACAACAGCAACAAAAAAAAAAAAGAACCCCAAAAAAAAAAAACAAACCAAAAAACAACCCACTCATTTCTCTGGCCTTTTGTTAAATCTTTTTGGTGTTTCACAGAGGTTTAGGAGAAGCCATGGTCAGGGATCAGGAGCTCAGATGCAACTGCCTGCAGGTGATAGTTATATAAAAGATAAAATGGCTATAATACCATACGGCATCCAAGCAATCAAAAAGAACACTGGTAGGGAAGAAAAGTAAGGAAAAAAAGCCTAAGTTACACAATTCGAGCTGTATGTTTCCTTTAAAAAGAGTTGCAGAATAAATCCAACTTCTTTACTATTAGAAATTAGTTTTCCTTTTAAATAAGACATGAAATTATGACAATTAAGGTAACATCTACAGGACAAAATGAAAACAGCAATAACTTCTAAGTTGCTCCAGAAAATAAAGGAAAATATTTGCAACTATGACTTTTAGTAGAATCTGTCTAAGAAGTTGCATTTTAAATAAATGCTATTATCATGAAACACTGTTGGCTTGTTTCCACTACTGAAATCAAGCCAAGTATATAAATATATAATATGGTTTTGTCATAGCCATTCTAAAAACCCAATTTTTTACATCCTTTCTTAATGAAATGCTGCTGAGATTCTCAGCTTGATCTTCTAATTATTTGGTTATGAGCAGACTTCGTAGTAGTTTAAAGATCAGTATTTGTTTAAATTAAAATTCTGCCAGATTCTCAGCATAGTCCTTAATCATTGAATGAAGGAACTAGGTTCAAAAAGTACAAAAGCTGACCAGGACTGCTGCAAGGACCTGATATTTTGTCATATACTGCTCACTGATTGCTTCAACTCTTTTAATGCATCTGCAGGATAACACACTTTGGTAAACCCATGGCAATAAACCATTTGAGGACTCAGGGCAGCATTTCTATGTAACATCAGGCAAAGTTTGGATGGACTTTATCCCTCCTTCTCCCCACCTCAGATTAGGCACCTGCATGGAAAGACAAACCACTTCAAGCACCTTCTTATGGTGATTCAGACAACTTGTATTTCAAGGACTTTTAGAAATTTCTGCATCTTTCCAATTCATGGGCTTCAAGCTCTTACATCCCAGGAGACCACTCTGGCTAAAATCAGATGGAACTAAATAGGCCAAAGGGCTAATACCAAAAAAAGTCTTCCATTTATTTGAAAAGCAGCCTAATATTATAGTTCTATCTCTTTCTCATCCCCCTTCTTAACTGAGATGCAAATTCTTCTCCAGCTAGCAGAATTAATTATTGCGGTAGTCTCTTCAGTGGTTTAAAACTATGTCTTTTGGTAAACAAGCATTTAGGCAGGAATATATTACCAGTCATTTTACCACCTTGCATTTTCTGTGAATTTCAGTTCATTGGGAAAAATGCCCGGTTTGAATTTTGAGCACTTTGCAGGATTTGTAGTGAATTTGAAGATCAAAAACAAGATACAAGTAGCAATGAATTTCTGTGAATTTCTAATTTCATTATAAGAAATTAAATGCTCTGCTACAGTACTTTTTGTGTATTCTGAATAAAAAAATCTTTCTAGATTGATATAAAAAAATAAACCAAAAATCAAAATGCCTAGACACAGAAATGTGTTTCCTAACATAATAAGGGACATTAATCATATATATATGACTTGGTGACAGTAGAAAACCTTAAGAACATTGCTTTTTGAATCTCTTTATAGCTCTGAGAGAAGTTAGAAATATTATTACAGGTCAAATGAAATAATATTATTCTCACATTTTTGTGCCTACAAAATGGGTGTCAAATTGAAAGGCTGCCTTTTTCTGATATAGCCATTAACTGCTTTATTAAACAAAAACCTGAGGAGACCTTACACTTCTATAGCTACATTCCATTAGAAATAAATTTTTCTAGATCATGGGATTCCTTCTTATTGGCAGTTTTAAAGTAATATAAAGGGATATTAAATGAATTAAAGTAAATGAAAGACGTATAACATTAAATAATACTTCAAACAGAAGATTACTTATATCTGTCATGGACATGCTGATCAAAGGTAAATACAAGGGAAAGATGTCAGCTGGGATAGCTGATAAAGAACAGGTAGAGTCATTTCAGCAGCCTCTGTCATTGCAATCAAAAGGGAATTCTAGAAAATCCTGCTGCTCCAGACAATTTCTCTATAGTTTAGCAGGCTAAGTCCCCAGCAAACAGTCATCTCAACACAATGTGGGAATCTCTGAAACAAATCATGTCTGTGGTGTTATTTTTTTGGGAAAAAATTAAACCAACCTATTTTGTCTGCAAAATAAAGAATCATGTGTGTGGTACTAATTCTTTTGGGGAAAAAAAAAGCTATTTTGTCTGCAAAGTGAAGTATTGAGCCATGCTGAAGTGTTGCATCAAATACAAGTGACTTCTGTCAAGTTAAACACTGCAGTAGACATTTCCAAAGCCTCATAAGGACCACAGATAACCCCTTCCCATTACTGGGCTTTAAGGCATCCAGACCCCACATTAGCTTTGAAAATTTCAGAGTTGATGAGGGATATTTGTTCAAATTCCTATTTTAATTTTGAAGGGTCTCTTCTGCTACAGTTGAGTAAAAACAGACTTTGTGTTTGCTTCAGCAAGATTGGTTTCCTTCATGTGAGGGGACTAACCAGGATTCATGTCTTCCTATTGTTCTCTGTTCAAACTTGTTCAAAAAGTGTAACCCTAGAGTACTGACACTTGATGTATCCAAAACAGGGAGACATATTGTACTGCTCTGACCTCGTCATGTCCTGCTGAGAACCACCAGGTTAAACCAGGCTAAGTGAGACTCTGATATTTAGAGCAGGTCTGGTTTACAGCAGAATATTCATCTCCAAAAGGGATGGGAAGAAGTGTCCAGAAGCTTTATTTATAAATGAAGATAAGTGCTGGCTGACTTTCCTGCCTTATGCTTATATCATCTAATTACTTTGGCACAGCGTTTCACTCTTTCATGTTCCAAGTCTGGTTTGTGCTCAAGCAATTCACATCATTCTCCTTCCTATCTCCTAAATTTTCTTTCCCCTCCCTTTAGATACACCATTAACAATCCTAAGTAAACTGATCTTCAGGGGTTTATACGCTCAGTGTAATATAATTTCTGTTCCCAGTTTCCAAACAATTTTACTTTGGCTGTGATACATTGCGCTATGCGGGGCACTCTTTTAATGGGGTGTCCCAGACCCCCACATCAATCTCAAAGCACCCCAAAAACAGTAAGAGCTGTGAATCCCAACACCTAAGTTCTGTAATTTCGAGAGAGGGACATCTAGAATCATTAAATTATTTAAACAATGAAAACCAAGTGAATCAATACCTAAGATCCAGACTTTTCTGGCATGTCCTCTTTTGCTGCACATTAAGTTAAATGTACAGGCAACATGATTTATGGCTTGTATGTGCTCTTAAAAAGGGTTTGTATGTGACACAACCCTCTCAGTCTCTACAGCTGCAAATCTGAAGCCAAACAGGACTTTTAAATGCCTCTTTTCTTTGATCTTCCTAACACGAGCAAACAATTCTTTCAACCGTACTACCTGCATCTCTTGCTTTTTTACTTAGCTCTGAGTTTTAGTGGCTTGGTAAAGTGTCATAGATGTGCCTTATGTAAAGGATATTTCTTGATCCCAAATAAGGGTAATGGAATATAATTCCTCACACAAATTGTCTAATTATGGAGTATTAAAAAATGACAAATCACTCTCTTCAAGAATTAAAACATCAGCAGGTAGCTGGCAGAATGAATTATGTTTAATTACAAAGATTTGCACTCCTCTGTCTTGCACTCCTTTTTTGCATGATTTAGGAAATAGATTAAAAATGTAATGTAAATCTTCTTAGCATCCATTTTAAACAAATCTCTACTTCTATACACAAATGAACATCTAGTCCTAGCACTAGTTTGTAGAAACTAGATCAGTACCAGGGGAACCTTTGATCTGCACAATTATCAATTACATAATTAAAATCAGAAGAGTGGATATGCTTTGAAGACTTATTAGTAACTTATTTATTCTCAGTTATTAATTTTCATTTCCTAAGATTGAAAACCATGAAACAACAAAGTGAGCAAGTTGGCTCTGCAGTGGTCTTTGAACTAACAAGCCTCCTATGAGTTCCAAGTATATTTTGGGTTCTTTAATAGTATAGTACATGCAAAAATATAGACAGAGTCTATGAGGGATGGATTTGTGATCTGTTGCAAACATTTATGTCTATATTTGAGATTTTATGAAAAAATAGGTAAGTTCTTAAAGATTTTGATTATAGTTTCTCTTCAAATTTACTCTAAAGATGCTTCTTATCTGAAGTAAGAACAGGGTGGATACTATCATTCCAGTCCAGTCTCTTTCTTCACTACAATCTTTTGCATTGAGGGGAATTAAATATAAAATAATAAGCAACTCAGATCATCTTATGGTAACAGTAGCCTACTGTTTAAAATGAAATCATGGCATCTCAATCTTTCTTACATTAAATAAAGATTTTTAAGCTTATGCGGTTTATTTGTATTTGCCAAAGATGCTACACAATGACATTGTGCTCTTATGAGCAAAGGTAAATCTTGTGTCACACAATTTCCCTCTAGCTAGGCAAAATGATTACTCTAGAATTACTCCTTCTGTGCAGCTGAGAAATACTAATTAATCAATGAACTAACGAATCTGAGGAAATCTCTGGACCAGCTGACACAGTGGAATCATCAAAAAAAAAGGAATATACAGGTGGAAAAAAAAAATCTTGTTTACTGAAATAGTAAAGCAAAAACAAAACACTCAGACACATAAAAAGACTCTTTGGGTATGAATACTATCAAGAAGCACCAGGTTTTGAGGGTAAAGTGCTTTTAAGAGAAGATAATGTGCAACTCAAAACAATGGAGATGGATATTGCATCAGCACACTATAAATTCAAGAAGGAGGCAAAAAAATTCAGTTCAGAAATCATACTCTGGATTTTAGAAGAAACCAACTTATTTGAGAAGAGAAAGAAGGAAATGTGCCAGAGCATTTCATCAGCAAGGCCCCAGCCTGATACCAACAGACTGCTATTTATCACTTAAATATCATAGAAAACTGCCAGAAACAGAGCTATGCATCATACCAGCCACATAAATCTGCCTCCTTAAGGAAGGATTTGAAGAGTTTTGTCATTCAGGATCTGTTATGAGCCTGAAGGCTCATGTCAAGTATTCTGCTCCTCCACCTCATGTACTCAAACAGGGAGATGGCTTTTGTAACTATTGCATGCAAAGAAAGCAAGAAAAAAAGCAACAGAAGTTCAGCGGATGAGCACTCTGCCTCCCAGCCTATGGAGTCTCGCTATATGCATGTAATTTTGATTTATGTATAAAGGGTTAGTAATTGAAGAAGAAATCCCCAAAGTTACTCCATACAGCCACATACATCTGCAATGATTTCTTCTAGGAATCAGGCTTTCCAACACCACCTCATACACGTGATATTTTTAGTATTTCCTGGTTTCAGTTAGGAAGAAATCACAAAAACATAGCTTTTTAAATGTATTTTCCCATGTATTTCTCTTGCCATTGTACCTTAGAAGAAAAACATAGCAGAGAAACAGAGCACAGCAGTATAACAAGCATCTGGACCATAAACAAGGGTGAGTTACTTCTTCCATTTCAATGAGTATTTATGTAAATGTAATTTTAATCAGATGTGATCAACATGGTTTGTTTTTTTTTAACTCTAAATGCAAAACCCCAGCCCAGTGAACTGTTATTGCAAATGGGAAATAGTATCAACTCTGCCAGAAGCTTGCTCTAATGCCATGGAGCTGAGTAAAGACAGAGTTATAACTTCTACTTAAAATTCTCTGATACAGGTAACTAAATGGCATAATCTCTGACATTGAACTGCATTTTGGTAAGTTAATTAAATGTATTTTGACCAGAATATAGATCACTTACTGTTTAGAGGAGTCAGACACTATGCCAAGCAATCAACATCATGAGCTACTCCTTCTGCCCTAATTTGTCTCAACAAAGCCTACAAATCCTCCTTTTTATTTTGTAATTAACAGTCTGAAAGGGTGTGCACGCTGCTGTATCCTGCCCTGGGGGCAAGCTGGGGAAGACCCTGGCAGCAGCAGCAGACATTGCCTCAGCCTTTATTCCGTGGCTGGCCACTGCCTTGACCGCCTCTGCAGCCTGGGCAAAGAGAAGAGTTTTATCTCATGTTCATGTCCTCCATGGTGAATTTCCCATACTGCTTCTGGGCAGTAGCAGAGCCAGCAAGTTCTCATCAAAGGAATTCCACGACAAATGAAATTTCACTGCTTTAGCGCTAAATAAAATAGTTTTAATGTGTCCAAGGGTTTTCTTCAGAACCCAATTTTCACACCAATCTTTCCATTTCAGAACATGGCCTGATCATTTAAATAAATGCAGGAAATGTACCTCAAATCTGAATACATTTACTTTGAATTACTTTCCAAAGATTCAAAGCAGCCTTTCCAGTGATTTGTGCCATTCTGATAGCTTGGAATAGTCAGGAACTGAGTTCATGGCTGAACTTAAAGTTACATTCCCAAAGGGGCAGAAAACCAATGGATTGTACCAGGGACTACATCCTTTTTTAAGCACTCTTCTCATGTCTATATATCAAATAACTAATATGCACACACAAAAAAGAATAAACCCACTAAAAATAAACCCAAACAACCCACCACAAAAAACCCCACAAACAAACAAGCAAACACACACACACAGAGACAAAAATCTTTTACTGAAGAAATATGATAGCCATACATAAAAGTTGCAATGTTGCTTCAATACCCATCCACTTACACAGAAGCTCAGCAGAGAGGGAAGAGCTCTGAGACCTAGGAGAGAAAATGGGAATAAGTTTCCTGAGGACCTCTTAGCCAGCACAACATTAAATGTGCCGTCTGACATTGTTCTATTCTTCCACTTTTGCAGCTACCACATGTGATGGACAAAATCCAAGTTAAACACTCTCACCAGAGCATGCTCCAAGACAGACGACCGGGCCTCACCAAAACAATGCCGTTCTATTCTCTATTTATTTTTGTAGTTCAAAGACCTGGCAGTAGCCATTTAATGCCTGCCATAAGGACCAGAGCGCTCCTGATTACTGCCATGAGATTTCCAAGCCCACAGAGGCATGTATTCCAGCCTATGCCAGTCATCAAGATGGACTATGCACAAACAGCAGCGGGATCCTCTGAAAGAAAGAAAAAAGCCAGCTCCTATTTCCACTTTGAACCCACCCATGATAGGCTGCCAACTTGAGGACCTTGCTTTAATCACAGGAACCACATGAAAGGGTTTATTCTGTGTATCTTGGTTCATTTAGGAAACCAGTGATAAGTCTGCCATGAAAAAAATTCCATCTTCTCCTAGAAGCTGGGCATACTTGTCCCAAGATAGTCTTTAATTTCATTTTAAGTGTGGTAATTTAGAGTCATATCACTGAGTTTTCTCATTCTGCCTGATGACTTCTTTTCCCTAATAAGCAAGCTGTGGGAGCTTCAAAATCCTTCTCAAGCAGAGTGGCATCTCTGGGGGGAAGTGGTGGGGAAAGGGCAGCAGATCCTCTTAAGTCCACCTCTGCAGTGTGCAGGCTGCGTCCTTGATGTGTGCAGCCGGCCAGGGGGCAAGAGGTGCTGGAAGAGCTGCGGCCCACACAGAGGAGGGGATGAGATGTACAGTGAGACCAACCTTTCTTTCTTGGACTAAATGTTGTGAAGAAAATAAGACAAATGCAGTCTTAAGTAAAGATATGAGACTGGGACCAATTACAGAGCATGAGGATGGACTGAAAAAAAAAAAGATATCAAGGCTCCTGGAAGATAAAGCAATATAGCCATCTGCATGGGCTGGATGTGAGTTACCTAGCTGTGGAGTATTACAGATAACGAGAGAGGTTCTCTTGTCCCTGCAAACCAGAGCAGTGTGTATATAATACAGTTTAACCTTGCTAAGGGCTGCTGGCTGACCCCAGTGGTGTTGGTGCTGTAGCCAGGCACTCTTGCTTTGGATTTCTGGGCTCACCAGTCACCTCACAGGGCTAAAGGGTCAATGAACACAGGTTTCTCATTGGATACAAATGGTAGCAGTCTTCTGTAACCAACTGAAAAACATTTATGGACGTATTGGATTTCCATGAAGCCTCAGCATCTGGCAAAGACATAAATGAGAATGGACTTGTCATATTTGCTGAAAGGTGCATAGTTTTCAGATTTTCAGGCATCATTATCTTCAGAGAGATCATTTTTCCTCTTAAGATGTAGGTTATATTACTACATTTTCTTCTGGGTTCTCAGCCCTTGGCACCTATAACTCAATTTCCCCATTTAAAAAATTGCTGAGGTCTCTATGCTGATATCTCAGCAAACACAATATTTCATTCCTAACTGTACTCTGTTAGGTCTGGATTTGTTCGCGTTCACAAGCAATAGACTTGAAATACAGCCTTGCAGAATAATCAGTAATAAACATACAAACGTGACAGGCAATAATTTCATAGTTTCCATGTGAGATAACATATGATATTTTGCAAAACTTTGCTGTATTGCGTGATGTGCCAATTTACCTCTCACAGGAAGATAGAGTTATTCTTGTTGCAAGATATTAGGAGATGCTACTATAAATCTTGCAGTATCTTGAAAATGGTGCAATTACTCTTTGCAAGTGCCCAGATGGGGATTATATCTCATTATATCAAGTGCTATGCAAGAAACATGTCTGGCTGTAATTAATGGGGTTGGAAACTTCAAGAAGAACGGATCTGCTGATGAAAAAACCACAAACGTTCAGAGTTTTGGTTTGAATAACAGCTCCAATGAGTGGATGTTTATGTTAACCTTGTCCAAAGTATGTAATCACCCTGAGAATGGAGAACTGGACTGAATCTCAGGAGTGACCTTCCTTGTAAGCTTTATCTGTGTGTCTATGCCTTAGAAGTATGTCCAAAATTTTTCCTTTCTGATGCTACGGTAGCATTTAGATTTCTGATCTGTTTTTTTAGAAAGAGAAATAACAGAACGCAGAAGAAGAAGAAAAAAAACAACAAAACCAAAACAAAACCAAAACCAGTTTTATATATCATTAAGGTTAGAAAAAGGTTCAATTTTTGGAAGCTAAAATGAGTTCCTATTTCATGTGAGAACTGATTCACTCCAGCACCTAGATTGTGGTTTGCTCACATAGGTGTAACACAGTTTTGCCAAATTCCCAATTACAAGCCCTAGCCAAAAGTTCCAGCACAAAACATTCCCATTCCTCCTGCCTGGAACCTTAAAATGTGTCTCTGAATTCTCAGCTCCTTTCATGTAACATTTGTAAATAGACAATATCCCTGGATTGTCCTGCTCAAGAAATATTTTTGGCAAATCCACACCCTTTGCAGGATTTCAGTTTCATTTGCCCCCAAAAAAGATTTCCCCAGAGTAACATCTTTGCATGATCTCACACGCAGGTCAGATACAGTCAGCTTGGGGTTTTCCCTAAAGTTCTGTGTAACATTATTTGCTACACAGGCTCCACTGAGTGTGTATTCATATATGCTTCTGTTAAAATTGACTCTTAATATTTGTCATGAACAGATCTTCATACTCTTACACATATTTTCCCTGAAAGACAACATGGTTAAAGAAGACTGCATCTGAATAAAGTTATTCTGAACGAAGTTACTCTCACTGTCTAATAAATATTCTGATTAAACACAAAAAGTGTGGATCCATCTCTAAAATATTTTTAAGTGCTTTGACATGCAAGTTTTCAGTTTTCTCTAAAAATTACATATTGCATCTATTCCAAAGGAAGGATGGGACAAGTCAGATCAGATTTTAAAGGTGAAAAGTGAAAATGGCATGAAATTTTTTCCTACAAGAAAAATTACCTTTCTGAAACAAAGGCTTTGAATTTATGGTTCTACGAAGCAAAACTTAAAATAATTCCTTTTCCTTGCTATTGCTAAAGGAGTCAAAAAGCAGGGATGGGTGAATTTCACTTACCTACCTTTAATTTCACCTTATTAGTGTCATTTTTCAGTCAGAACCAATGTCAGGATTGCACAACTATTAACTGAGCTCCTTTTACTGAATCGTTGCACCTCTTACTACTGTGCAAGCCATGAAACATGAAAGTTCACATGCATTTTGAGTTCAGTTTGCAGAGCAGACAACGAGGAAAACCAGCTCTCCTGCTTGCCTCTCCCTCCAGCTCCCAAAACCTGTCTTTGAAAATGCTCAGTGACCCCAACCCTGCAAAAACACAGTGTAAATGGATGCTGCTTTTTAAATAGACTGTCATAAACACATGATGAATAAGGGGAGCTGTAATGGCTATTTTTAGATGGATGGCGCCAGTTTCAGAGCAAACTGATATTTTTTACGGAAGGCTTTCAGACCACCCTATCTTGTATGCAGCTGAATCAATTTACCTCAGCTTCCTCTACAGCAAAAAAAAAAACAAAAACAAAAAAACCAAAACCAAAACCAAAAACAAACACAAAAAACCCCACAACCCCCCTCCCCACCACCACCAGTAAGTCATGTCCAGCATCATCCCTGAGCTTTCTGTTGGATGGAGAGTAATTGTGCTGCCGGTTCTGCAGACCAGCAACTCTCACTTAGCAAGGACTTGGCTGACAGTGGGAAACTCCAACCCACGCATTTATTCTCCTGGCTTACTAACTCACTCTTCTGGCTTCCAGTTTCTTCCATCCAGGTTGTGCATAATCAAGTCTGTCACCACGTGGGATGTGAGCCTCAGGTTCTCTTCTTGCTGGAACTCCTTCTTCCTTAGTCCCACTCTCTGTAATTTCATACTTGTTATATCTGTCTAACACTGTGCTCTGACTAGAGAACTGGTTTGCCTGCAGTAATTGGCAATGAAAGTTGCCCTTGAAGAACCACTGCTGTTTTATGTTTGGAAATACCAAACCTGACAAGACATGCCAACACTTAATTTATACTTGAACCATTTAGTAGGTGAATTGACTTTGATCACCGTAACAGTTATAAGGACCCAAAAAAACAACCCAACAAAAATAATATACAATGGGAGCAAATACGCTGGAATATCTCTGCATTCTTGAGCTCTCTTGGTCTCTTTTTCCGATGTGTACAACTCTGAACAGCATAAGAGGCTTTTATATGTTCAGGAGAATCTCCTGCAGCTGGCAGAATATGATGGTATGTACTTATCACAAAATACACAACACTGAAAGGCTGCTCTGAATTTTTAATGGGTAGGGAGTTAACAAGGGAGAGCTCTGCCTATGGATTAACTAAGAAAGACCTGGATGTATGATACTCTCTCACTTTCAGTAAAATAGGATAATGCAAACCAGAATAAAACTCTGGCTGTGTATCCACAAAAATATAATTTTTTCCACCAGAAACTAGAATAGTTTAATGTGTTGATTTTTACATCCTGCTATAGTCCTTTAATAAAATCAGCCTGGAGTTTGGAGAGTTCAGTTATCGCATTTAAAATGCATTATTGTCCAGATTACAAACTTGACCATTTCTCCCTCTCTTCTGCCCACAACTATATTACAACAGAAAGGAAGGAACCAAAATTTGCTTGTTAACCTACTTACATGATTTCATCCCAATAAATTCATGGGCTTACATGTTCTGCTAATTTTTCTAACAAAGCCAGAAGAATTTATTTCTAGTGGTTAGCTGAGGATTCTAATCCAACAAAACACTTAAATATACACTGAATTTTAAGCACCCAGGTTGATGCCGTGACACTAACTGAAATACCATGGAGCAGAACCAGTTAGAAACAGTAATCATAAAATAAAGAATGATTAGAGTTGGAAGGGACATTTAAAGGCCACCTAGTCTAACCCCCTGCCATAAGCAATGACATCTTCACCTAGATCAGGTTGCTTAGAGTCCTGTTCAACCTGACCTTGATTGTTTTTAGGGATGAGGCATCTGCTTCCTGCCAGAAAAAAATCCTAAAATCCACTAAAATCCAAGAACACCTTTCCCTCACAGGAAAAAAACCAAAATGAAGACTAAATTTCTAAGAAATTAATCCCAAATCTGCACTCACAGAAATCCCTAAATTTTATTTTTTTTTTCATTGAAATGAGAAACAAACAGAAAGTTCTGGCCTTCTGAATGTATGCCAGGAAAGCCCCTGTCATCTGCCAGAAAGTGAACTTACAGCAGGAGAAAAGGTGGCTTCAATAAGCACAAGAAGGGAGCAATAAAAGCAACAAAATTATTATAAACAGCCTGGTAGGTAGTAATTGCAGCCATAAAACCGTTGCTATTTGCTTACTTGTTTTTTTATAGCTATTGTGGAAAAAGAAATGAGAAAATGTTGGAGAGATGATTTTGAGAAACTTTAAGTGTTAGAGGAGCTCATGATGTTCAAAAGAGCTGTTAAGAATGAAACACAAAAAGGTCCAGGAAACATGATAGATGGGACAGCTCCACATCCCCTCTGGCTTTTGAGGAAACCTCTCAGAGACAATTTTATGTGTGGGGGGTGGAGAAAAGTCATTCTAAGTTTTTCAGAGTTATGAATTTAGAGATACTGCTTGAATGAATAAAAATATCAGTAACTACAGGAGAGTTACTTAACTGAACTCAATATTTGTATTAACTTTCTAGACATGCTTGTTAAACAGTTTACTGTTAACATCAATCTTCACTGGGGTGGGGTAGCGAGAATATCTTAACATTCATAATGGAAAGGTAGTAATAAATTTTCTTTGATCTTGCATTATATATATATTAGCAACTATAAAACTGAACATCAAATTTATAAATGCAGGTTTTGATATCTAAACAAGTGCCCAAGGACCTCAAGTCTTCTGCTTGGTGTTCTGGCTTTTGCTTGGCATAACTGAGATACTGACTTGGAAGGAAAAAAACATAGCTGGTTGTTTCAGAAGGCAGTTTTAAAGAGCTGCTGTGGTTTGTACGCAGAGGTGCTGGGAAAAATAAGGATTGACATTTTCCAAAGGAAGTTGAAGTAAAATGTGCAAAGAGCACACATTTGTAATGCATTTGGTTGAAAAACTAATTGAAGCTTCAAGGTTTAAAAAAAAAAAAAATTAAAGGCAAAATATATACTTGGCTATTTGGTTTGATACAAGCAATCCTTTCACCCTTCTTGTTGCAATGTCACCTTGGAATGCAATGCCACAATACCAGGAGCAGTTGTAACAGCCATATCCATCACCAGGAGCTTTCCATGGCACAGTAGAAGAGTGAGTTGGGCTTGAGTGTTTTGCCAGTGGGAGTGCAGATGGAGATGGGTAAACATGGTGCCTTCAAAGTCAATGTTGAGGACTTCTTTTAGCATTTTTCCTGTATTTTTGCTCATCAACAGCTAGATAGCAACAGGAGAAATTATTCCTAATTAGTTTAACTATGAACTAGTCAAGAAACAAAAGCCAGCCTCTTTCAGCAGTGACATTAACATCCAATAAGTAGGTCAAATTATCCACAATTACTATAGAGGCTATAGAGTTCCTCATGGAAAACAACTTCCTATAGTATCACAGGACATGAATAAAATCTGGGATGCATCTAGTTCAATAATAGACTCAGCCAAGCAGAAAATTAACCAACACATGGTCTAACCACTAATCCCATAGCTCGAAAATTCCTGCAGGATGTTAGGTATCTGTTTCAATCAAACCAGTAGTGAGAAAAAGTCCAGAGTTGTCTCACAGAAAGTTCCCAGGGAAAGACAATTTTATTGGGAAGTGAAAGACTGGATGCTTTCACCTACTGACCAGTACTTGGTGCAGCAGGTAGGTGGGAAGGACACTGGGCACACTTGGCTCTAATGATTCCTTCAGGTAAGAGTGGATTTGCTGTGTGTGCCTCATGCCAATTTGCTGGGTGCATCCTCCAAAACAGTTCCTCAACCTAGTACAGGGAATCTGCAGAGGAGCTCTCACTGTCAAGGAATTCTGCATGTAGGCTGAGCAAATTTAAGAAAATCCAGATCACAGAATTCCTTGTTATCTCAAATGCCTTCCAGCTGTTTTCTGTCAATCACATTACTTCTGTATGCTTGAAAGTACCATGTTACTGAGGACATCTGCTAGTGCAAAATATTGTCAGATGATGAACAGCAAGAAACCATCAGAAGGGATATATATTCTTCCCTCCTAAGGAAAATGTGACAACAAGGCTGTGCCTAATCTGTCTAATCTACACTAAAAGGGTACTGAGGTCCCAATCTCACGAATTTCCAACATACTCTGCTGCTTTGAGGAGTGTTCTGCTTTGCATGGAGAAGTATGAAGACAGCTAACATTGCTTTGCTCCCCTCTGTGGTCACAAGGGGCCAAGATGGCATCACAGTAAAGGACATGGGGCAATGGCTTTAAACTGAAAGAAGGTGGGTTTAGATTGGATATTAGGAAGACATTCTCCCCTATGAGGGTAGGGAGGCCTTGGTACAGGTTGCCCAGAGAAGCTGTGGATGTCCCATCCCTGGAAGTGTTCAAGCCCAGGTTGGATGGGGCTCTGAGCAGCCTGGAATAGGGGAAGGTGTCCCTGCCCATGGCAGGGTGTTGGAACATGGTCTTCAAAGTCCATTCCAACCCAAACTATTCTATGATCTGTGATAAGAACCCGGTCCCGTGATAAGAACAGTTCAGATGTAGCTAAGGAGGACTCTAAGGCCCCCAAAAAACTCACTCAATGAGGCTTTTAAAAGGGCTTATGGTTATTCACGTACTCTGAGTTAGATACAGAGGAAAAATATCAAGAGGATATTCCCAAGAGGTCAAAACGAACAAAAAGAAAGACTTTATTGATAGCTTTATAAAATCAGAGCTTTGGCAAAATGTTTGGTGCTTTCTATCAACATAAAACGTTTCTGAAAGCATTAGTTTAGCCCATTCAACTCAACAGACTCTAAGCGTGTTCAATTTTTCCTCAAAAAAATTCTGAGGAAAGGAAATTAGGAGAAGTAAAAGGAAATGAGAGAAAGACAGAAGCACACATACATCTACCACCTCTTGATTTCCAGCAGTGTTCAGCTGATAGAAATGAAGGAATGGACAGGTATAGGTTAATCCAAGCAGCTGACACAGGGATCGCAGGAGCATATCAGGTATCATATCCTTAAGGTCCAGCTAAGTACATAGAAATCAACAATTAAAAAGAGAAAGTTATTCTTTTTCAGTTTAACACTGTATCAATTTTTTTCACATGAAGAGAAGCAAACAAAGTAACAAAAATGACCAGTCAGTCACCAGTAAGTGCAGACAAAATAGCACACTTAGCTTTCACTGATTTATGCAGTAGATAAGACAACTTTCCTGAGTGTGAATTACTTGCTTTTTTACACTAAATTAAGGCACTAATCTGGTATAAGAAATGCTTTGCTTTTTAGGTATGCTACCCCAACCTTCAAAAAGAATTGTGATGAACAAAAACAAAGAGAAAAAAAAGGCATAACTGAAATTTTTCATCTTTAACCTATTTATTTAATTCTTTTCAAGGCCTAGACCAGCCTTGTTAAAGTGTCCTGCTATGATATATGTGATCTGACATTGGCATGCCTGCTCAGTATTTCTGGGAGATTATGTGGTTTTACACCAGACAAAAGTCAAGGTCCTTAAATTTTCACTGAGGTACATTCCCTGTGGTTTCATTGCAGAGGTCAAGATTTTAGTTCCCAGAGGCAATTGTATTTTTAAGGTGGGATTATGTATTTATGTTTTCCATTGTGGGTTACTCTTTCTCATAATAAGAATTGTTAAGAGCTCTAGAAATGTATAGTTTATTAAAAATAAGAAGGTTTTTTTCCCCTCAGTCGTCTTTGAAAATGTATTCTGTTTTGTAGCTGTATCTCACCTTCCTAAAATGACTGCAAGTAAGCATGATATGAATCAAGAGCCTTGAAGAAAAAAAGCTTTCAAAACTGCTTCCCTTATACTAAAAGAGAGTTTGAGAGAGGTGTAGTGTTCAATTTGCATGGTAAAAATGCGGAAAGCAATTGGAAAGTAGTCATTGCCAGGAACATTTGGTGTCAATTATAGCAGGGCTGAAGAAAAAAAAAAAAGAAGAGGAAAAAAAAAAAAAATATATATATATAAATATGGGAGAGGTGATTCTCAGGTTTTTCAGAAGTGAGAATTTTCTGCATTCTCTGTTCCATCAAAAGGCAGTTTGTCCCAGCAAAAATGTCAAGATGTCCTTACCTAAGTAATTGCCCCACTTGCACTCTCAGTAGACCAGAAAGTTGTACTATTTTCATGAGTAATAATGAAAATACTAGAACATGATTATTAAATCATCTGAGGGACAGAAATTGTAAGAATGGAGGACAATTTTCCACTTATTTAAATGGCTTCCACTATTATTCCTGGAACTGTCCCATGACTGCTGCTATTGGTGGCCACATTCTTCAGAGACCAGGTCTGTCTCTCTGCCATGAGTAACTCACCCCAGGAGGAGTCCCACTGATTTAATTCCCTACCTTTCCCATGGGTTAGAATCAGGCCCTTTTGATCTAACAGAAAAGTTCTCACAATGGATATGTAGAGGTCCTGCACTTTTCTGGAAAAGCCCTTTTCCAAGAAAATAATAAAATTCCATGCACCCTCATTTTCAGTTCATAAAGAAAACTAGTGCTTTCTGGGTTGAAAAAAATGAGCCCCAATGAATAATAATGTCCTTGCTTGTGGCTTCAGAACTTAACACCCATAGGTTTTCCCCATTTTCAACCCAGAGTGCAATTCCTTTCCCCATAAACTAAAGCCCCAGCCCTCATCAATTTTATTACATACTTTTAAAATGTCATTTCAGTCCAAAAATGTGCAAAATTAATTTTAAGTATGTTCTACCAATCATAAAAAAACACATATAGACCTCCACAGACAACATGCAGAAATTGTGACATGTTGGGAAAGAAAGCAGTCGTGGCTGTTCACAGACTGGTGGTGAACCAGCAGAAAGTAGATCAAGCTATTCTGCGTTCCTCCAAAGAAATCTTTGATTTTTCCCTTCATTCTTTGTGTCCCTAGCTCATGGATGCTCCACTGCTGTGCCTACAGTCAAAAGAGCCACACCTGACCTATGAGCACACTGGGTCACCTCTTGTGATGAAGGTCTATGTCTTGCCATCAGCAAACCCTAAGTGGACAACTTCTTGTTGGAAAATAAAACCAAAAAACCCAAAGACAAACCAATCAACTAAACAAAAAAAACCCCAAAGAACCAAACCAAACGAACAAAACAAAAGCAAACAAACAAACAGGAAAAAGGCAGATTTTTGAGCTGGCACAGACTCTTGTGTCAGTTTAGCAATTTTGTATCTCAGCAGAGCTATAAAAGGAGGCCCAGTCTGTGATTTCATTTCTACCACATCTGGAATGATTCCTCTGGAGTCACTAAAAATCCCTCTCATGCCTCCAGATGAAAAGGCTGCAATTACTTCCAAACCTGTTAGCCACCAGGAAGGGTGGTAGGAATTCTCCTGATTTAGGGGCACATTTGGCTACAACATGCAAACCCATGCCCCATACCTTGGACTTCCACGTACTAGAGCAGGGCACCAGCTTTTGGAGTTGCTGTGGATCCCTATTTTGCCGCAGGGAAACTCAAACTATTTAAATTTTACGTGCCCCATGGGCAGATTGCAAGGTACAAGGTTGCTGAAGTTTTTCACTCTTGCTTGTAGGCATAAGGTGATCAATATTGATGCAAAACTTAATTAAAATTTAAATCTATTGGAAGTAAAACACACTTTTTCCTTCCCTCTCAGACAATACATTGGGTCTCATAGTAATGAGAGAAATTCACATTTAAAAGTGCAGTGTGACAAAAATTACTTCAAGGTATTCTTTTTTTCAGAAGTCCCTAAAATTTTCCTTAGAGGAAAAGTGTATTTTCTGTAAATCTGTGTTAGTCCTGATTATTAGGCTTTCCACTACTTTTAAAAGTAATTGCTGCATTTATTTGAGAGGATAGCTGCCAGGTTACATTCCCTCACAGTCATATTAGCATGGAAATTATAACAATATCCTAGTCTGGTATCTTACTGTCACAAACCAAGCACAAGCAATATAACTTCTGACACAGCCATATCAAAATAAAGGCCACCATTTATTCACACTTCTTTATTTATTCGAATTTCGAGGAAAAACTTCACATACTTCTCTGCGCCAGACACATTTCTTGGTCTAATTAGCATCCCTTTAATTCTTTCTTTTCTAGTCAAGACTTTATCAAAAATGCATGTCAAAAAACTTTTTTTTTCTTTCATGTCTTCATTAAATGAAAGGTGTGAATTCCATTTATAGAGATGAATATTCAAATTTAAGGGAACCGACACGGCAATTCCGCTGGTTACCCGCTGCCAAGATTGTTTCTAATTTTACTTTGGTGAAACCTCGGAAATATGTTGTTAGCACTTCTCTGTCTCCTTTTCCTACCATTATCAGGGAAGAACTGGCATAGTTTCATTTTATTTATTTAATTCAAAGACCTTCTCACCTTCCTTTGGTTTATTTTCTTCCGTCGTTCTCCTCCCACCCACCCCCAGTCATAAAGCTTTCTGCAAATTATGGTAAGCTTCACAGCTACATGGATTTAGAAAAATCCCTCATAAAATAAAAGCTTTCTTTTTCTTTTTTTTTTTTAAAGCAGAACACATGCAGGTTGCTTAAGAGTGATGTGAAAATTCTCTCGTTTGACTACCCTCATTTGAGGGCAATTTTTGGCAAGCTACAAAATTCATAAAGAACACAAGGAATAAATTAGCAGGTCATCAACTTCTTTGCAGCCACAGAACATAAGGAGAAAGTTAATGGGTTAGGTGAATCAATGGAAAAGTACATGTAAAAAAAAAAAGACAAAAAGGACACTGTTTGATCCTAATAATTGAACTATTAATTGGTTTGTTTTGCTTTTCATTTTACTTTTTTCTTTCCTGCATCTCATCACTGAATGCTTGCCTTGGGGCTCCCAGAGCCTGGTCTCAGAGCTGAATATATACAGCTCCAAACAAAGTGTTGTGTCACAGCCGGGTTTGATACACCTCAAGCAGTCACCCAAGGCATGTTACCCAGTGCTGGAGGAAACACTGGAAAATAAAGTACAGAACGCTGTGGGGAAAAAAATAACCCAAAACTTTTACCTTGACAAAATTCTACTACATGTAAACTAGAGTATTTTACAAGCATTTTTATATCAGATTACCTAGATTGCTTAGAAATGTGAAGGGGTTGTCCTTCGTTTGAGTAGAAAGCAATATTTCCTGTTTTCAACAATTTTACTGTCACCAGACCTATTGATGCTGCTCCAGAAACAAAGTGAATGCATCAACAAAACAGCAAGGGAAGATTTATTTTTCTTAATAAGCTAAATGACTAGAGGGTAACCCATCTACAGTATTCTCATGCCACAGCTGGCAGTTAAAAACAATTACATAGCAATACAGCACCTTGCTGATACAATTTAAGCATTCAGGAACTCACCATATGCTTGACATATGCTGAAGGTCACAGACAGCAAATGGCAGAACATAAGAGAGTTTTCTAAATGTTATAAATTATCATCTTGCAGCTAAAAAGGCACCGAACCCAACACATAATAGATTTTAACACTGGAATGACCTGAAGTATGATTATCTTCTAGTCTGATCTTCTGCAGTAAGTATTTGGCCTGCTTGTAACTGATAAAAGACGAATTACCCAGTTTTCCATAAATCATCCACCCTCGGATAAACCGGCATCCCCTGGAAGAACAGTATGGAGATAACCCCCGGAAAAGGTGCGAGGCAAAGCAGAGAGCATCTGGCTCCAGGCAGTAGGCAAGAGCTATGGCAGACTCCTTCCCTCTTGGCCCTGTCCGCAGGACTCTCTTTCCCACCCTCCTCTTCTCTCCCACCACTTACAGGTCCATAAATCAGCTCAGCACAGAGGGTCCTGATGGCTGCTGGAGGCACAAGGAAACCAGGAGCACAGGAAGAGGAAGGCGAGTCCAGGGAAACACCAGGGCAGGCAGCACCGAACATCAACTGGGACAGCAAGACCCAAAGGAACAGGAAGAGGCTTTTCCTTACAGGAATGACCTGTAGGAAGAATCACACTGACTTTTACTTTTATGGCTTGACAGCTCACTCTCCTTGCTGGGGTCAGGTTGGTATAGGAAAGGAAAACTCTGGAATTTAAAAAGTTCCTGGGTATTGTGCAGCAGAGCAATTCCTAAGTATGTTAAATACATAGGCATGTGTGACCAAGTTAATTTATAAACATCTATAAATATTGTAATTTCATGTAAAATGAAAACTTCATGTTTCCATGATAAAGTAAATCCAAAAATGAGCCCTGATTTATGGTGCATTTGAGTGTAATAGTCTTCAGCCCTTGACGCCAAACTCAGCTCATTGTTTTCACAGCATTTTTAGGTTCCCCCCCCCTTCTCCCCCACAGTTTTATCCTTCCCATAAACATAGATTGGTCTCCGTATTAATTAAAGAATGAATGAGAATTTTCTTCCTCTTTAAAATGTTCCTGAAAATCCCAATCAGGTCATAGACTGATGAAGACAGAGAGCTCAACACCAACATATGATAACCTTTGTTATGAACCTGAGCCCTCAGTTTATGCCCAGTGCAAAAATACTGTCTTTCTGTTTTCTCTTTTTTCCTTTTAATCTGTGGAATTCATATCATCCTTGCAGACAGAAAAGTAAACAAACAAACAAACACCAAAAACCCACAAAAATTAAAACAAAACAAAACATTTTGGCTTGTGCTTTGCTCTACATTTTGATTTAGCTCATCATTATTTGACGCAGCACCAAAGTTAAACAATACCTGTAGGATATGATTCCGTGCATGATTAAACTTTAGAGCTCATTAAATGAGTGTATTAGAATATTTTCTAGTATATTTTTCTGCAGAGTGTATTATGCTTTATAAAAGCAAGATGTGGGAATTGATAAAAAAATAAGTCTGGCTTTGGCCACTGAATCAGTGGAGTAAATTTAGGAAGAGATCTGTAAACATTTTAGCTGCTGAAGATTGACTTAGCACTGTATGAGGAGAGAAATCTGGTTAGACTTTGACATGAAAGTCACTCACTCTGTGGGTCCCAGCTCCCAATACATTGTCAGTACTTCAATTCAGCTTATCAATCAACAGACTATTAATCAATTACTACAGACCTGACCTTGGGATGATAGAACATGACACATTATTGCCTTTCTTGTAATTGATTTTTACTCCCTAAGCCAATGGACTTCTTTCTGGTGGCAATGGGTACTTAGCAAATATAATTTTCCTCTTTCAGCCTTTGGCAGTTCCAGACAAAATATTATTGGATAGAGCACTGCAAAGCAGTTTTTTACCTGCTTTAACAAAAACCCACCAAAACAGATTGCCCATTTAAAATTCTTAGAGTTCCAAGACTTCCATAGGATGCAAATGTTTATTTCTTGCTTTAGGATGTAGCATTTTTTAACAAAATAATTCAGTGATAGATGGAACAGTCACTTTCAATTATCTGTTTTGGGGAAAGATGACTTCTTACAGTAAATACAACAGTTAAACAAAAACTTTCAAATCAGATTTTTCGTGGGGTTTTTAAAATTTCTTTTTCCACAGAAAAGAATTCCATTTACCGAAAATAAAAATCATATAGGCCTTTGATTTTAGGTTATTTTAGCAATTTTCAAAGGGAATCTTCTGAGCGTAAATGGAATACACTTTCCCACATCTTACGTTTCAGTAAGAGCATAGAAGGAAGAAGAAAAACATATGACAAAAGGAAATACTCTATTTTTTCCTCAAAATTTAATAAAAATTTTTAGGAATTTTGGACAACTATATCTTTGTGTTCCAGCAGAGTTTTTAAACAGTATTTTTATCCTTGCAATTCAAATCAGAAGTGAGCTTATATCTAAAATAACCTTCTAGAATTCTAAAAGGGATTGCTCATCTGCTGTTCAATTGTCTTTTATTATAGACCAGAGTAAGAGACAATTTCTTGCTCTTTCCACTCTTTTTATGAGAATATGGACTGAATTATTTACAGCTATGCTCAGCAAAATAATCAAGTCATTAAAGCAAAATTGGGCCACCTGCATGTAAACACTGAGAACAACAACAAACCAAGACTTCTTTGGTTGCCACCCAGCACTGAAAATGTCTAAACTCTCCACTCACAGCCACATTTAACCAGAAAGCACTAAAAAAAAAAAAAGAAAGAAAATCTCAGAATTCACAAGCAAAATTTCTTGCTGATGCTGCCACACCAGAGGTGTAATACCAAGGGAGGTGGACGCTTCCCACTTTCAGTGCTATTGGGAGCTCAGGATGGAAAGGAGGGAGGGAAACAATGAAGGAGAAGGATGCAAAGGGTTATCTCTGAGTACGCTTGTTTGGGATTTACCCTCTTGTGGCAAACCACACAGAAAAGGAAAGCTGGGATGAGGAAAATCAGCTCAAAGACTGCTTTTATATCTTGTCTAAAACCAGGCAAACCCAGAAACAGGCTTCAGTAGAGCAGGGACATAACCTTCCCATCCCAATCTGGGTGCCACCACCACCAAGATGCAGAGCTATGATCTCCATTGGATGCACTTGCACACAGATGCACTCCCTGTTCTAGTCAAACAAAAACAAGGGGACCACCAGGGATTCCAGTCTTTAAAAGTGAAATCAACACCTAAAAGTAAATTTGACAGAATTCTAACTTTTGACAGAGTTCTATATGTCTGAGCCTGATGGAGAAGGTTCAGGGTCTTTGTAGGTGAACGAAAATATCCTCCTGTGATCCAAAGAGAGCACCGGGATCGTGCCTAATTCTGGAACGTCCCAGCAGTGTGATGGAGTGACACAGCTCTCAGGTGGCTGTGCTGTCTCTGGAGCCTACTCTCAGGTGCCCTGCTCTGCTGAGACCCTGCACACCAAGCACCTCTGTACAGAGCTGCAGGCTCCTTTGGCAGCTTGGAATTACTGCACTGGGCACCCAGCCAGTTGCTTTGCCTGGAGAATATCTGCAGTGGGGCTAATAAATCCCCAGCCACCTTTGCTTTCTCTTCAGATGCTAACTCTGTTATTCATCTGGGAGAGAAATAAATAAGGTAACTCCCAGACATCCAGTAAGATCCAAGCTGCTTTTCAAAATAGCAAACATTTCTTTCAAAGAAACCTCACATCAGAGCTCCCCAGAATGTGTCAGAACTGCATTTCACATCATAGGCAAAATGTTTCTTATTTATTGTACTACATGTGCTTTTACACAGTGCTGCTCACGAGGACCTGCTCTCTTACACATCCTCTGGGATCTCTCCTTATATGTGGCTCTCTGATTTTTTCTTATATTTTTTATGTTTTAATGACTAAACTTCTTTCTACTTGATGCTGTTGCATTAATTTAACCTACTTATGATTTTAACATAACAACCAGTAGCTATCCAGACTCTTTAGATGATTCTTTATCTGTTTACTTTTAAAGATCAGTGTTATAGTTTTTAATTAATCTCCTTTCTTTTGGCTTTTCTTCTCCAAAGTAAATAGAAATAAAGTAATTAAACATTTCCTGGTGGATTTCTAGAAAATTGGCATCTTTTTGTCATCCAAAATGAAAAAGATAAAAAATTCCCCAAACTTGTTATTTTATTTACTACAAGTACCTTCCCAACACCCATCCCCATTTTGACTTTTAGGTGGAATTTTTATTGCTCCTCTTTTCTACAAATTAGAGTAAGTGCTTTAGCAGCACAATCAACTTTGTGTGTTATGGAGAGCCATCTGGAATACTGCCAATTTGATACTTCACTACAAAAGCAAAACGACTTGTACAAGTAAGTATTTTTAAGGGGTAAGTACCCCTCATGAAATCTGAAAATTGAACCCACAACAACCTTTTAATACTAAATCCTATTTATTTCTCAATATAACTTATTTAAGCTGAATACAGGGCATATTTTGGAACTATTTTTCTGTTTTGTTTCATTTCATCACATATGCAACAAGCAATCATCCAAAGCTATGAAATGGTCAAAGACAGATTACTGAAGCTTTTAAATGTGGCTTTTAATAGAGACAAATCAGACCTCCTTCTAAAACACTACATTCAGTGAAGGATCGCACAGGAGACACTCCAGCAGCCAATAAACTACAATGAAATTAAAATCTACTGGAAACCTACTGCATCTCTCACCTCTTGATCTTAATCTTTGAAATCTCTATCACTGTCACATCCAGCTTTCTGTGTCATGGATTAGGTCTGTCTGCTCCTCACATCATGAAATCATTAGGCATTTTTCAGGCTAGAAATGTGGTTATGGGTAATTTGTTCTTTTTCTTTCGTGTACCTATGTTTTTTTCCTCATGATAAAAGCAGTACAAGGCTAGATTAGATCTGTAATGGTGTCTCCAAAAGAAAACATGCTATTGCCTTAACTTTGCCCACCAAAGAGGGTTGCTGTCCCACAAAGATCTTGCTAATTGACTCCCTTTTAGGCTGCCAATTACAGCATGGCTATTTCCTGAAGATAATTGATCAGAGCACAAAATCTTCATTAAGCCCCATAAGAGTTCTCCAGATTTGCATGGGAAAAGTCTGCCAGCTGCAAGGCTCAGGTAATTGCACTATTATGTCCCCAAAGTAGACAAAACAGAGCTTTATTTTTCAGTTAAATCTATACTAGCCTTTTAAAGGAAAAGACTGTATTTAGAGCCACAGACATGCATCACCCTCTCTGTAGTGCTCTCCCCAGCAGGTCACCAAAGCACAGAAATTGGAGTAGAAACTTATACTAGAAATAATACTGTACAAGTCCTTTTGTGGAAGCAAAAGTGTGAATAAAACTTCAGATTATCTTTCCCACTAGCCAACACTCATTATGTTGCAAACTATTTTCATCTTCGCCATTATGAAAAAAATAATTTCATTCAAAAATGCAGAATTATAGGTATTGCAAGTAGACCCCCCCCCAGTATATTAGGTTTGCTTGGGTTTTAAAATGGAAGATGCTTTATCTCCATCTTGCATGTTTTCTAATAATCATTGTATGTTCAAAGACAGTACTTCATACTTTTACTTGGTTGCCACTCTTTTAAATGGCTATTTGTGTTTATTTTTGAAATCTGCTTACAGTTCTCAGTTTTCAGTTCTCAGAAACCTTTTTGACTACAACAGTGTGATGAAGGCAACAGTAAAGGATCTCTGTCTTCCACAAAGCAATTAATTACTCTACTTGGAGAACGATTTTCTTATTCCATTTAAGAAGAAAGAAAATAGAAACCAAAAGGGTGAATACACCACGGCCCAGTGGACTAGGGTTGTTTACATAGCTGAATAAAATTCAAATCCATAATGTATCAGTATTTCTTTTTTCTTTTACCCTGAGGTAACTCAGCTCCACTGAGGCTGGAGGAATCATCCTTGATGTGCAGCACTGTCACAACAGGGCTGCCCTAACTCTGCATTATGCACAAGATTTATTAGCAATACAATTTCTCACTCATTCTCTTCAAACACTTCACAGTCATTAGTTTTCTAATCAAATAACGCTCTGCAATGAAGTCTGGTAGTGCCGGGGTCAGATTTTCAGCTGGTATGAATGAAAGCAGATCTGCTGAAGCATCAGGGAGCCATGTCTACACACACATCTGAAGCTGTGCCTTCTCTGTGGCTCCTCTCTCCCCAACACGTTCTCTGTCATTTACATTGTGAAACCATTTCGAGACTCATAAAAAGATACTGTTCTTTTACTTGGCACATATAAATTTTACTCGAGATTTACCCGAATTATTATTTTGCCTTTAGACAACCCTGCCAGACGGACATTTTGGCGGGTATTACAAAAGACATTCCTTATCAGAAATCTGTCTGGTTTTCTGTTTCCTAAACTAGATATTTATTATCTGTGAGCAGCTGATTCTGCATCATTAATTCATGCCCTCATGGTTCTTTGCATTTGTTACTGTGGTCTTTCTTAATTCTTCTTCCAATCCCATATTTTTATTAGGGAAGATTACTAAACTAGTAATCTAATCTAGGTTTGTTTTATTTGCATTCTGTATATTCTCTCTTCTACTGTGTCAATACAGAGGCATTCTTAGGAAAAAAAAAAAAAAAAGAGGTTGTAGGGGTTTTATCCTTACAATCCCTGGCTTATCAAAGTCAGTGCTGGTTGATAACCAGTTCTTCAAACAATTAGTTCTCCTTTGACTCACCACACAGATCAGGGAAAAAAAACAAAACAAAAAAAAACAAAAAACCAAAAAAACCCAAAAAACCCTTACCACTTTATAAATTCAACTAAAGACCATTGAACTGCTGAACAGCTGGTTTAGAATGTAACTCTTTCACAAAGTGAATGGCAGTTTATGTTATTTAGCATTAAACAATGGGCCTATGTTACATCAAACACATGCATTAAAAACCTGAGTACAAAGAACACATTTAAGAAATCTTGGAAATTATACATAAGGTGAGCTGTGCTTGTTTCTAGCTGTGAAGGCTTCAAATACAAAGTGATATTACAAGGTTTACAAAGCTCTTCTTTTAGCATCTAATATTTACAGTAAGCAGCATGCTGTATATTCAAAGAATGTAAACTTTAAACTGCAGCTACAAATATTTACTATAGATTAGATATATAAGGAGGATGATCTAGATATGTTAGTACAAATTCCTGCATTTGTGCAGCACAGGGCACAAGCATAATCCCACAAGTAATGTCAGGGTTGCTGTCCCTGATTCTTTACTGTGTAACACAGAGGTTTCTTATCCATTGTGTTCATGGAACATAGAAGGAATTATTGGGAGCACGTTTATCCCAACTGTCACAGCTTCTCACCTTTCCTTACACCTTTCCTTCCACTGATGAGCTTCAGCTGTGGCAAATTAAAAGCTTCAAGCTCAAGAAAAATTATACTCTTCTTGAAAGTTCTGCTGCCCAAGTATGAAATGCAATAAAACAGGAAAGAAGAAGACAGGAGCAGGAAAATTTACAAATACTTTAGAAATTCTCTTATTAATAGGATTGTCCATGCCAAATGACAGTCCTCTCCCCCTTCCCCACCCCTTTCTAAAAGCTGTTTGTAGCCATTTCCAAAGCTACTTAATGGATTTCTTTTATCATGTCTACAATTACACTGCTCTTCGAAAATGGAAAATTTGATTTTAAACTCCTGCTTTCATTCAGTGGATTTTCTCATTTGTGTAATCCAACTGCTTCTGCCTTTTGGAAAGTATCCTGTTGTTTTTTTAATTTTATATCTCTTGCTTTTGCCAGCCTTAGCTGGGAGAAAAACTTGCAGCTGCATTTGAAACTAAAAATAAAAACCAATATATGCTGGAATAATTGTGGTACAGAGGAGTTTGGTCTTGTTCCTAGATTCTGTTCGAGACATTGACACATGGATTACCATATCATGACACACACCTGCTCAGAGAAATTTTCATCACTAGCAGCCAAAAATAACAAATATTGGACCACTCCAAAGCTTTCTTTATGTCTGGTCTCACACCCTGACTATTCATGTCAGACCAAAAATTAGACCCATAGGCCACAGGAGATTCTTGGGTGTGTATAAAAGCTTCTTAAAAAATTTATCCAGAGACAAATAATTCATCATTCAAATGGATGGGTGGGGTTTATTTTGCTCCATTCATTCTCTTGCACATGAGAAAGCCTAGAAGTGAGCCTCACTGCCTCTGTGTTTAAGGATGGGTTTGTCTTTCTGCATCATGCACAATATTTCTGAGTATTTCTCATATATTTCGCATATATTCACATATTTCTGAGTGCTTCTAGGTCTAGATATTTCTGGGAAAGGTGGAGGGGAATGTGATATTGGAAGAGGAACCTCCAATGGTTGTTCATCTCTTTTACAAATGGTTTCTGAATGAAGGCAATGTAGTCTCTAAAATGTTCCTGCTTCTTGCCTTTGAGTAAAAAGAAAGATTTGATATATATCTTAAGTAAAATAGCCATTTAGGTGGGTAAAAACAAGTGAAATGCACCACAAATTAAAGCAATACTGTGGCTCTCTATATGTGGGATAAAATTCATCCTTGAAAAGCAAATGTATTTCTTAAAGCCCATTTACACACAAACATTTCAGGATTTCCTGGATGATTTTTTCTTATGCTATAACATCATACTACACTTTTCCTTATACTGTGGTATGGGAATTACTGTTCATCAGTTACACTAGGATTTATATAATGGGGAGATTCTTCGACATACATTTTACCAATACAGTAATCACTATTCCACTAATTATTTCAGACTAATTACAGGGCAACACTTTTCCTCCACACCTGATCCAGTGGGACATACTTCTTTAAAAATCCCAGCAAAGCTTTTTATCCTGTATTCTAAGAGCAAGACTGCTTTCATATACCAAACAACAAAAAGTACTCCCTTCAAATTCCAACCACAATTTAGAAGGGTGCAAAAGAGTCCCATTTTAAATCAACTCATATCTTTGAAGTCTGTGAAGTATTTCCTTCTTTTTAGCAATTTCAAGCATGGTGCCAGCAGTCATCTCTTGCACAGCAACTTCTCTGAAGTGGCTCCAATTCCAGTAGAGGTAACTTCCTCCATCTATCTCTGCCTGGAAAATCCGACTAGGCTGTCAGCAGAAAACCTCAACAACCAGAGGTCCAGATCCACATAGGTGGATAAGAGGGAGTCAGACATCTTAATAGGAATTGGGTGTTCTTGCAGATCTGTGTCCAAATTGTGCATTGCTTATAGCAACCACTTATGAAAACATAAAAGACATTTTCACTGATTTAAAAACTGTCTGTTTGTCCAGAGAGTCTGTGGATGTCCCATCTCTGGAAGTGTTCAAGGCCAGGTTGGATCAGTAAACTGATCTAGTGAGAGGCATCCCTGCCCAGGGCAGGGGGCATGGAACTAAGTGTCTTTTAAGGTCCTCTCCAATTCCATAACTCTGATTCTATTTCGAGTTACCTTTTACTTCATTCAATGATCATGTTACAAAAAAACCTTTGTGAAGCATGACTAAAACAGTATATTAAAATCAGATTTGGAGATTTGCAATGTTTTTAGCATGGAACCATTAATCAAATAAAGTTTTCAGGTTTAAATTCTTGTATGTGAGCAGAAGGCTAAATTTCTCAACTTTGGTAGCTGGTCATGACATTTAGCAGGTAGGAGACACATAACTCACATATCAGGAGTTAATATTTCTTATACATAAATATGCCTAGAGAGGAGAGAGGAACTCAATTGCAGTTGTACAAGAGAAAATTCTGTCCCTGCCTGCCACCAGTTTATATCTACTTATGTAAGTACTGTATTATTTTCTGTGGATGAAGTCTCATGTCTAAAACACCATCATCTGGCACTCAAAGAACAAGCTGGGTTTAAATCCTTCCTGAGGTTCTGAATTGAATTTCGGCACCTCCAGCAATGATAGCAGTATTGATTTCTTCACAATCTAAATTTAATTATATTAGAGAGTCTTTGTGCAGAAACCTCAGGAGACAGTTAAAAAAAAAAAAAAACAGGAGAAGGTTGTGATGATGGCAGACATGTTGCATGTTGTGCTTTCTTTCCAGGTTTTTGCAGAAGAATGTAGAAAATACAACTACATCTCCTACCATCCCAAGGGAGCAAGCTTCTCCAGGAGCAGCTGCAACAGATCAAACAAGTAGTGGAAGCCCCTAGGTCTCATCCTTTTTTGGAAGAGCTAAAAAGACAACTCCTGTCTCCCACTCTTGCAACTTACAAATAAATTTCAGCAGAAAAAAAAAAAAATTATGAAGGGCCTTCCCCTCTGCCTTGTATAATTTACTTCTCACTTCAGATGTAAAGGATCTGTGGCAAAACTCCACACTTGTTTACAGAAGTTAAACCCCATGTTTACCCAGTTATAACTAAATCAAAGTTTTCTGCCACAGCATTCTGTTTACTTGACTCACTTGGCTCCCTTCACAGCCTTTAGTGACACATCCAAATGTTTTGTGGTTGGTAGCTGTTGTCTCCTAATCTTTAGTGACAGCTCAGCTCAATTTGGTGTTTTCCAGGCTTGGATAGAAGACAGAAATATAAATATCTTTTTTTCTTATACTCACTGACATTTTTCCTCTTTTTTTTTTTTTTTTTTTTTTTTTTTTGGCCACTCTCCTCAACAGAGGTTGTTTTCTACTTTTCACCTTTAATAACTGAGCTTTCAGATTCTGAATTTTAATTGATCTCTGTGGCCTGAGATGTTTCTCACCATGAAGATGCTTCTTACTTAGGAAAGGAGGCTTCCAGAGACCAAGAGTTTAAAGAAATTGCTAATTTATTTGATGCCTGGTGTAGTACAATTCCTGTGTAAAGAAAGAACTAACTTTTTCACCCCTTGTTTTTCCTCACCTCCTTTGCTGTCCATTTAAGAAGAGAAAATCAGCTGGAGACAAGAAGCAATGCTGAAAGACAAACATGATGAAGGGCAGCCTCAGAAAATGGCCTGTGAGACAGAAGGCCAGTAGTTTTGAGCAGCACTGGTCACTTGTCGTCGTACAAGTGAGAAGAAAGGAAGAATTTATCAAGCCAGCACTGTCTCCCTGCTCCGGGTGCAGAGAGCGATCATTTTCTGTCTCTTGGCTAGTCTTTGTAATAAATATAGGCTTGCTGTGTAATGAAAACCAGCTGAGTGTTTCTCAAGGTACAGATGCTTTCTTTTCTTCTGATTCCAGCTAAGATTGTTCTTACTCTTCATAATCTCTCACAGCTGCCAAAAATCCATCTTATTGTTGCATGAGGTGAAGTTTCCATTAACAGCTATTATGGTAGCAGAGGTCAGGCGTCCAGTGTCAAATGAGCTGCTAAAGAGAAACGCTGTGCTAGAAAATCCTGTACTAGGGAAGAAAACCTCAGCTGAGGTGTGTTTTATTATTAATCTGAATCCTTGTTATGTGCAGATGTGGCTGGGCCATGCTGCTGACAGACCAGTTTCTGATGTCCGGGAAAAAGACAGGGAAATTTTGGGTGTGGATGAAGTGGCAATACACATCCACTTGGCTGGCTGAAGAGGAATTTTAATAGTTTTGATGATGTTCATTCTGTCAGCCAACCAGACTGGCTGCTCCTTAGGCTGAAGTGCTCTAATGAAGGAAGCTTTGGCCATAAACATCACTTGCCATTTCAGCACTCACATTGCTGCAGGTGTGGTTCCTGACTCCCAGTCATCGCTGGGGAATAAAATAAAAGCAAAAACGATAATAGCCCTTAGTTTCCAATCACCTAATGGAAAGTGAGAAGTTTCCCTCAAAAAGAAACAGCACCACCTCAAACACGTTCTTTTTGAAAATACCTTCATCTAGTTAAAGCATCTGGGTTGAACACATTCTTTGTTGGTAGTGAAGAACAATATTTTAATGCCCTTCTAGTATGATGGCATGCTTTCTTTTGCCATGTATGAAACACATACTGCCTGGAAGACATTTTAAATAGAAACACCCTGAACGTGTTTATAACTCTCTATCTATATGACAAGTGTACCAAAGCTATAATCATACTGGCAGACACACTTTGCAGTGCCAAGTGTTAATTGCCAGTGTGCTACACAGTGAACAAAGACAGAAGTAAGCAAATAAAAAAAAAAAGTTTCAATAAATTTCCATAATTTTCAATTAGGAATTGTTTTGCAAAATCCCTCAATTTTAAAATAATCAAATGCGCAGTTATTTGGAAAACCCTCACCAAAATATTGATTACCACAATGTATTTTCAAAATTATTTTTGACACTTGAAAGTATAAAGGAATAAAATATCTTCAGAAAATACTGATTATTTTTCAAAGAATCACAACATTATTCTTTCTACAATACCTCAGTATGGAAGACCGTAAATTCTAAATACAAACTCTACCAAAAATGCCAAACTGTCAGACAGCAACGTTTTTGCAATATCTCAGCAACATCCTGCTGAGACATGGCCACCCTTCCTCTTCCAAAAATTTATGAGAATTTATGTGTCAGGTTGTGTGGAGAATTAGACTTCTTTTGTCAGCCAGCAGCATGTTTGTGCGACATGGAAAACCATTTCCCACACAGAGGTGTGAAGACCCTGGACTGAATTTCGTCCCGTGTTTAGCAGCATTAAAAATCCTCGCTATAATCAAATCATTACAAAGCCCTTACAAAATTACTCATAGCAAAGCACAGCAAACCCTGACTTTGCTGACCTGTTGGAGCAAGTCCAGAGGAGGCCACCACAATAATTAGAGGGGTGGAGCAGCTCTCCTGTGAGGAAAGGCTGGAAGAATTGGGGTTGTTTTGTCTTGAGAAGTGAAGGCTTTGGGATGACCTAATTGCAGCCTTCCAAGACTAAGGAGCCTACAAGAAAGATGGAGAGACACTATTTACAAGGGCTGGAGTGACAGGACAAGAGGGAATGGCTTCAAGCTAAAAGAGGGTAGACTTAGCTTAGATATTAGGAAGAAATTCTTTACTGTGGGGGTGGTGAGACAGGAACAGCTTGCCCAAGGAAATTGTGGATGCACCATCCTGGAACCATTCCAAACCAGACTGGGTGGGGATCTAAACAACCTGGTCTAGTGAGAAGTATCCCTGGCCATGGCAGGGAAGTTGGAACAAGATGATCTTTAAGGTCCCTTCCAAGCCAAAGGATTCTGTCAGTCATTTCGAACAAAGCCAGCACCCAACACTGTGGCAGTGTTCCAACACTGTGGAACCTGGGGAGCACCTGATTCTCAGGAGGAAATGCACAGGTACTCTCTGGCAATGCCATCACCACAGCCACCTTGACACCAGGTTCCCACAGGGGCTGGCAGGGAATGAGCAGTCCAGGCTCTGGAGGGTAACTGGGAAGCACAGAGCATTATCTGTAGTGTCTTCACAGAGCTCCACGAAAAACACTCTTAATCTGTACCTTCTATGATGAAGAAATGCTACAGGAGCAGAAAAAATGCAGTGCTAAGAAGTTTTTTCTACCCTCCTCCCCTGCTGAAAGCAGAGGGGGACTTTTCAGCAACGAAGCCAAATGATCTGAAATATTCTGCAGCCACTCCATAGCTCAGAGAGAGATATATTGTCTTCCTTAGTGCTAAAATGTCAAGAAAGCCATTAAGCCATAGGTTTGAATCACAAGGATGTTGAATAAAAAAGCCACTATCTTTTAAATGGATTAATGAAAATGTTTTTCACTTGTCTCAACTACACAAAACCTTGTTTTATAGAACAAACAGTTGGCCTATAGACACCAAAGTCTTTTGGGATTTTTCTTTTCCTAAATGGTAGAAGAGTTACATACATGTCATGATTTCTGGTGGAAATCTGGTCTGTTTCAAAGTATGGTGATAAGGGGAATACCAGATTAATGGGAATCTCAGTTAGATTAATGGAAACAAGGCATGAAAGTGAAAGTGTACATTACTGAATAAAGAAGATATGCTCTGCTATTTAGAATTGCACTTTGAGTAACTGTGAGTGACCAATAGATTACAAAGAACGTTTCTCAAGATGTTGTTTAAGTTGAAACAAATCTTTTGCAACCTGTGTTCTTCTCCTTAATGCTGGGGTCCTCCTTAAGTACAAGACTGAGATTACACAAGGATAAAATGGTTAAGCAGTTTAAACAGTAAAACAGATACAACAGTTGGATTTGATGGTGTTAAAGGTCTTTTCCAACTTATATGAATCTCTGATTCTACAACGTCAGCACTTCTATTGTCCTCTCAATATTACAAGCAAAAGGAGCAGTTTGCATACACAAATCTCTGGCAAAACGATTTTCAAGGCTCCTGTAGTTTATCACACTACTGTCTTCCAAGCAAAATGGGAAGTGAACCCAGACTGAAGGCAGAACAAGGTGGGTTGGCTGAGGAAGACTGCCACAGCCTTTGCCAGTCAGCAACATCTCACTGTAGGGCTGGAAACCTTTTAAGCAGCCCTTTACATGCCAACTCTCTCTCTTTCCTTCATAAAGGGGGAAGGATTTTACCACCCTGTTTGCAAACACATGCAGAGAAAGATGTAGGAAATGGCATCTAAGGTGGACAGGACCTCTGAGAAACTGTAACACAAATCACTGACAGATGAGATCAGCAACAATGCAAGTAAGATAAATTCAAGACAGGAACCGAAATAACAAAAAAAAAAAAAAAAAAAAAAAAAAAGTGGAAACAAACTAAAATCTGTTTCTACCATCAAGATGCAGCTGTAGACATTAGTATCACAGGAAGATGTGGAGACAAAATCTGATAATAAAAAGTTATTACAGGATACATAAACATAAAAAAATATAGATTTTAAAGTAATGTTGAAAATGCTTGGCTTTTATCAGCATCACAACTGAATGTAGCTCACGATTTTTTTGCCTCCTTAGTATTACACATTTCTTTGTGGACTACCACCAAACACCAGCAGCTGCAAGGACAGGGATGGGGCTAACTTAATTTAACAACTCCCTTACTCCCTCTAGTTTCTGTCTTCCTCACAGTAGGAATCCATCACATTTATATGCACCAGAGCGGAAATAACAGTATTTCCAGTTAAAACTCCAACACAAATTAAGCTCTTTTTTGTTGGTTACTATTAGGTCTGGAAATACCTTTTTTTCCTGAGAACATTTTTTAATAAAAGTCAGATGTTTTAATCTGTGTTTCTTACACAAGCTTTTGATTTCATTAAATATTGACTTAATTAAAAATTAAAAGTATGACATTTGGTTAAAAAACAAAAAGTGGTTTGAGAAAATATTAGCACAATCATGGTAAAAATGCCTCTTGTCACTGTATTATCCTCTCTTGATTAGGGTCCTTGAGCAAACAACTTCTTTTCTGAGGCAATCTCTTCTCTTGTTGAGCCTGGTGCTTCATGAGAGGTGGCTGAGCCCTAGCCCACAGGGGAACAGGGGTGCATAAAAACTTCTGTGTAGTTTTCGCTAGCCATCATATCCACACTCCCAAGCAGATTTTTCATAGGGGCACCTTTTGGGCTTCTTTCTATAGATAATTGAATTTCCAAGTAAAACATGAAATGAACAGGTTTACATTTATATTACAGCTTTGATAAATAACTTTCAACCTGTCCTACACATTATTATACGCTTAGTATTTCCATGCATGCTGAGGAGGTGATATTACACCTAGGTTAATCACACATGCACCTTCAGCATCTGCAGGATGCAGTTCTGACAGGCTGGTAAATAACCCATGAGCTGCACCAGATCCCATTTCTGAGTTTAGCAACTGGAAAATAAAAGCATCAGGGGCACCATCAGGGCAGTAGAGCAAAGCAGTGTGTACTGGCAGGATGAGATGGTTTTATTCTCTGCATAAGCAGAACAGTGCATGGCTTATTTTTCTGTCTGTCAGTGAGCCAGGAGTTCATAGGTAGTGGGGCCAAGTGGATCCAGAGGTAACAGGAGGGAATTTCACTCACACTCCAGCATTGTCCTCTCAGCACAATGCTGGCTACTTCCAGCAGTAATTTTCTTTTCTCCCCTCCACCTCCTCTGCCCTTTTCATTATTACTGCTGCACTCAATAAGGTAGCAACATGTGTGCTGTTTTTTCCCAGTCCAGCAACAGTAAGTGTTAAGTAGATGAGAGCTCCAAAATGCAATGTGTATATCATATTTTGCGACTAACAGAATCTCCCAATCAGGACATTTTGATCTTCCAGTTATAGCTAGGGACTTTGGCAGGAAATGATCTTTTTACATGCTCTCATAAACTCTCAGAAAGTCTGGTTTTGTTTCGCTCTTGCTGCTAAAGAACACCAATAGTTTCTCTTTGCTTTCCCAGTCTATATTTACCAAGATGATAAAGACTGCGAGACGGATTGAAAGAAACACTTGGTTTATTTTCTTTTATTTTGGCAGTGATAAGAGTGGGGAGTCCATTTTAAAACCAGGAGAAAAATAATTGGCATGTCCTAGCTATTTTTTATACACAGGCACACATAAATGCATGCACACACAGATTTCAGGGATTTTTATGGGTACCTTCTTGACTTGCAGCCAAGCCATGTCAATGCAGGCCAGCTCATGTATTTAATTGTATCAGCACATAATGGCAGACAGATTTTCTTCCTTTCTGTGCTGCAGCAGGAGAAGCTTTCCTAGGAAAGCTTGTTTTTTACTAGGAAACAGGAGAATGCACGGTAAAGGAAGTAAAATCCTTGCTTCCATCATCCAACAGAAATTGAAAAAGCAGGCACATCTAGATGATAAACTAAAACACAGTATCATGCCCTCTGTGTAGTTTATGGAATACATGCCTGAACTAATAAACGCCTCAGGGAATAGTTAGTGGTGAGTGCAAGCCTTAAGTGCAGCGGTTACATTAAAACTAGGCTAGACTAGCTAATGTTTTGCTTTTAGGTACAGACAACGAAACAGAAGCTGCAGTCCAAAATTCAGAAAAATCTGCTGAACTTTCAGCCCTCTGTGTCTCTGTCTCCTTTTCCACAAACACACAACCCTCTCAGTAAATTCCAACCAGGAAATAACAAAAAAAGCTTGGAAAACACAGATATTACTGTTTTGTTATTATGGTCAACATTCAGCAGAATATGCAAAAAATATGCTTTATGCCTTTTAGGCTTAGAACTTACATTAGAGAACAAAAAGGACTGCAAGTTCTTTATCCAGAGTGTTGGGTTGAAGGTAAGGTCATGGCTTGCCAGCAGGCTATGACTGACTCTAATTAAACATTTTTTATACCACTCTTCTGTGGCTGGGGAACATGTCATTAAAACACAGGAAACATTAATCTACAGATTAGTGCTATAAAAAGAAAACTTTTACACAATCTTTACTGAACAATTAAAAGAAGCTTACAAAACATTAACCCTTGGAATACTGCAACGCCACCCTCTAGTAAGAACTCCAAGTGGATGTTACTCTGGTAATTTCTGACCTGTTTCTTCATCAACTTACATCAGTTTTGCACCAGTTTGAGGGTACTCGTCCCAATACTGTTCCATTCTTTTGCCTCCATACTCACAGACATTAAATTAATGAATTGGCTATCTATATTTACTGCATTTTGACTATTTGGAACAAACTTCAAATGCTTTTCAGAAAAACGGTGGGTGATCACTCTATAATTCCCTATGTATCAGGCTAGTCAAGACCCCAGCATATACTGCTATTTATTCCTTATTTGTTTTTATCAAGCACTGTGGTCCATCTTGAAGCAATTGCATTGCTGTGTGAAGGCACCTCCATGCTAGCACCATCTGCCTATGAAACCAAGTATTGTTTTGGGGTAGGAGGGCAGAGACAGAGGGGGATTTATGGATGGACACAGATTTCTGTGCTCTTGTCTGTTTACTAGAAGTATGTAAAATTTGCTGTTGCTTTTGAAGTGATATTTAGTCCTTGCACTGAATCCCCCCTTTTATTCTCTTTCCTGTCTGTAAGGAGTTATATTTAAGTTAAGACCCCTTAAAAAGCAGTTTATAGAGATTAGATATTATGTAACTAGAAAAGTTCATTTGGTCTTAGATTTTATAAATCTATATACCTACAGAGAGCACATATTTTTGTAGGTATGCAACTAAATTTGAGGACCTTTCCTTTCTATTGGTACCTATATATGAATATGTATAGATGAAGAAAGAGAACATTTATATTTAACGTTTCAATCTGCACTTTAAGAAATGCGGCACATTATTTCACCAGTAGCATATTATCACTGCTTTTACTTTTCAGGATTTTTCATAACAAAAAGTCTGTCATCCAGTCCTCACTGTTACAAAAGCATTTAGTTAAACTAGTTAAACAAGTTCACATTGTTGCTGGAACCATGGTAGAAATATTTACAGTAAAACTCACCTGGCTTCAAGTATTGTTCCAAAGTTGAAATTCAGCCCAGTCTTGGAAGTTCACAAAGGTTCATTAGCTTACTTGAGCAAAACACAGGCTAGTTTTCAAGTAAACTTTGGCTGATATTTAGTTCTAGATAAAGGGCACAGGATGATAGTGATATGATTAAAATGGCTTGAATGAAAACCCTCTGCTCCTTCTTGTGAAGTGGAAGAGAAACATTATTGTTTTGGTTACCCATTCAACACTCATAAAATCAGCCACTCACTTTCGGAGGGAGGTTTACTGCTTATGCTCACAAATACTTACTGAGCAGCCTAAGGATTTACACAGTCAGCTAAAAAAATACAAAATGTGGGCAAGTGAAAGCATGGCTGGTTATGTAAAGAGTTAAAATGTCTCCAAAACTGGAATGAGCAAAGCACATTCTACCTTAGCAAGAGACAAAAAGGGAAAAGAGCATCCCCTAAATCCTTACAGACTTAAAATTCTATTCCACATCATTATCATCACTAGACAGATTTATGAATTAATTGTTTCTTATTGTCCATTAACGCAGTGACCTGGATTTTACTGCAGCTCAGATCCAAACAAAAGTCTTTTTAATGAGATGGGAAGGGAAGTTCCTTAAGGACACATTGAAACCTGGTCTGTCCTGTCATGCCGTACTGCATGTTACTAATCTGCAGAGTTACAGCTAGATTGTCAGGATTAAACAAGGGAGGAATGAGAAAGTATTATTACCTCCTCTGAGGCTTCAAATCAGTTTTCAGTCTGCTGTGATGACCCTGGCCACCTTTAAGGCTCCCTGAAGAAAAGGAGAAAAGGAAATTAATAAATAGGGTTTCATAAAGATGGCTGCAGCTCTAAAGAACATCCACTGCTCTCTTTTTTCATCCTGTAGTATATTGTGAAGACTGCCTCAACCATATGAAAATATAATAAAATGCATATGTTTCTTTTATGTATGGAAAAGGTATGTAATTAGTTTTAGTTTGAAATAAGAAAAAATGGGTTGGAAGAATGTGTGCTCACTATAAAAGAGAAAAGAGCACTTTTTTTCTTTTTTTTTTTTTTTAAGGAAGGCCCTTCTTAAAAATTCCTAGTAAAACAAGCAGATGGACTAATTTCATGTAAGCTAAAAATAATACACAAGTGGAGAAAGCCAAACTTGAATCTGCCTTTGTAGGAGTCAAGTATATCACTCCCTTTGAGCATCAAGTATATATTCAGAGGGATCCACATTTTCCTTGGCGGCTTGGGACGGGATCAAAGGCATATCTTTGCTGTTTAACAAATCATTATGTTTACCTCTACTGCTTAGGAAAAGAGGACCAGAAGTCTCAGTTGAGTATTGAACCTTCTGCTTGTCCACATAGTTTTTAGTTCATTCCCTGGCTCCACTTTGGAGTCTCACAGCCAGCTCTCTTCCAGACAAATGTGGAATGGAGAATTTTAATCCTGATGCAATCTGGATTCAAGGAGGGGCTGCTCCATGACTCTGGATCTAGAAGCTCTATCTTGATTTGTGCTTAACGATAGAAATACAACTGAATGGATTTTTCCAAGGCATGGTAATGTTTCCAAGAGACAAGAAAGGTTTTTAGGAAACAGCTTTGTCCTGTGCCCTTATGGGATGTTAGAAAATACGGTGCAAGTTTAATTTGTATACATTCAGATATGACCAAGTCTCAATATTATTTCTCTATACTGCCCCTCTCTTTGACAGGTGTGTCACGAGATCAAGAAAATTTCACTGAATTCCAGGTTTGATTGTGGATACCATTTGATACAGTGCAAAAATAACAGATCTATTTAAAGCACAGGTCTGCCCTTTCTAAAAAAGTGGAATATACTAGATTTTGTGTTTCTCCGATTCAGCTACTTGTAAGTTTTCTACTTAAACAAGGGAATTTTTCCTCTTTCAGCTCAGTCGGAGTTTTTCCTTATATTTTCTCCTTCCAGACCTGCTGAGAAGGGAAGAATTTGTCCCTGCCCCAACCACAGCAAGTTAAAAATACTTAAAATATAACTTCAATCTAAAAGACAGAGCACATTTAGTGGGCACCGGGTGTCCAGCTCAGGGTCAACCCACCACACACACCAAGCAACCAAAATCACAGGCTTAAGCATGAGGAGGAAGGGGAAGGGAAAAGGGAAAGGGCAAAGAGAGAAAGGGAAGGGTGAAGTGGAAAAGGAGATGGGCCTTTTTGAGAGGTGGTAAAAAACAGCTTGCAACAATTTTTTACTTATAAAAACTAAACCAAAATTAATCACAAGCTCAAAAAGATAGATCTTCCATATTTATATCAGGCAGCCCTCTGGAATACAATCACATTTTAAATCATGACTATTCAAAGTAAATAGTACTAGGTAGTCTAATTTCTATTTATAATTTAAAGTATTTCTGAAGTGAGCAATCCCTGAGTGAAGAAAGAATGTAAACTCAGAGTATGTGTTAAGTAACATTTGCTTAGTGAAAAAAAAAAAAATCTTTGAAGTTGCTACTGTGGCTCACTATTAAATCTGAGAAGCTGGGTCTGAGTGATTTATGTGCTAAGTTATTAAAAGTAAATCAAATAAACGCATGGGAACACCAGTCACTCCATTTGCTCTCACTAAATCCCCCTCAGGTTATTTCTCATATATCAGCAGTGTGGCCAAGCAGACTGCAGGACTGTTCAAGTGTCATGATAATATTTTGGCATCTTCAATAAGCAGTGACAGAGGGGAAGACTTTTGACATTCTCAAAAAGTGTTCTGGAAGGGTTTATCCATATAATTATGACAAGTTGTGTTAATTAATGCTGCAAGACCCTTCTCATGTCACTTTCCTAAAATGACACTTATCTTATGTCTTGAACATTTTCAGGACATATTTGAGACCCTATGAAATATATACATGAAACATAAAATACATTTTCAGAGTTGCAATCCTGCAGTCTTACTCTATTTTCTTCTTCCAAGTTTCACAGTGATTAAGTTTCAACATCATTTTTCTTAATGAGTCATAATATCCAAAAATTATTTTAGTATAATTCATGTTGAATCCTAGAATGAATCGCAGAATGGTTTGGGTAGGAAGGCACCTTAAAGACCAGCCAGTTCCAGGCTCCCTGCCATGGGCAGGTCCACCTTCTTCTAGATCAAGTTTGCTCAAGTAGAATGTGTCCCTGACCATGGCAGGGACAAATTAAAGTTAAGTTAACCAGGTGAAAAAGATTTAAAATATATCTTCAATCAAAAAGACTTACAGGCATTATCTCAGGCTTTTTCCCAATGTGACTATTTTGCACAGAATATTGCAAACCATCTATGAAATACATTCATTTTTATAAAGATACCTTTCAAACTATGTTCTCTGTTGCGGAAACTTTCCATACGCATAGAACTTCCATTATATTTTACTTTATTCTAATCCCAGTTATGCTTGTCAGGATTCATGAAAGCTCAGTGCACTCATTCAGGCTGTGAGAGAACAGACTTTAGAGGACTATGCCTTTTTGGACTGCTCTTCTTTCAGGTTCTTCTATGATGAAATAAATAGTTTGGGCCCATGTTGTTTCTCAAGGAGGCTTACAAAGAAATTGTCCATATTTAGGATCTAAGCCACTGAAACAATTTCCCTTTCATATTCCTTCTTACTGGAACACCAAGATGGAAAATTCATCATGCTGAAGGAATAAAACATTGTTTTTATGCATGAGCATGCTCCCAGATTAATCAGTTCCCATGGCCGTCATAGACACACATAAATATCACTGGTTTATACCACTAGATGTGTATTCTAGCCTGGAAAATTGTCACCATTTCTAAACTGGGATGTATCTTTGAAGCTGCCTTTGAAGAAGTCTACCCATCACTTCTGAAGACTGAAACATCTCTCAGTGTTTTTTAGTGTGACCTGTTTATCACACAATCACATATTGAAAAAATGCGTGATTGAAGTTATTTGTTTGGGCATTATATTTCTACTCCTATTGTCACTTCTCTGCAAATTCACAGCTAATCTTCATTCTGAAACAGGTTATGAAGTTTCATAGAGTTACTTCTGAGGAACAACACTGCCAAGGTTTTATATTTCATGTTATTTATTAATAAAAATAGGAGTTTCACACAAAAAGAATGTTACTACTCAGTGTTTTCCTTCCATACAACAAAATGTTGGCTTTCTTAAAAAACGACAAAACCCATTAATGCCCCAACATAATTTTTTTTCCAGAGAACCTCTCTTGGTGTCTCATGTAAATTAAATTGGTTGGTTTGTATTCCCAAGGATTAGATTCCCAACTAGGCTGCAAAATAGAAATTACTGGGAACCTTCCAGAGGGAGCCTTCATTCTTCTCTGAAGGCCAAACATGGCAGATGAAAATGGCAGTACATTTATGCCAGCACATGTAGCACAGACAGTCTTCTTGAGGAATCCTCACATAAACTCCAGCCAAATAAAGAGATTTCAGCCGAACATTTCAGTATTTGGATTGCCTCTAAATCAACAGAAAATACAGAGGAAGTATTTCTTATGCTGGAAAAGAATACTTATTTTTAAATGGCTTCCATTTTCCTGTTAAACAGAATAGTACTTTCATAAAATAAAATACTCATATTAATGAGCCTTCTGTACTGTCCAACAGGGAAAGAGCAAGCAATCAAATACGAGATTATTCTTATTGATTCTTATTTCGTTACACTCAAGGAATAGTCTGCAGATACCATCTGCAGGTAAATCCTGGAACTAAATTGACACAAACTGCAGCCCAAGATCACCTCAGAGTTCAAATATCAGTCCTATCCATGCCATTTTTTTTTCCAAACCATTTTCAAATTTCAGAAGAAATTTTAAAATTAAAAAAAAATTGCAATGTTATGATGGAGAAAAACAAATAGCTGTTTACTGGTGCTACAGTTCATTTCAGATGCCATTTCAGATTCTGAAAGAGCTGAATTGCATTAAAAAACCCTGGGATGGACTTTTTTGATTACATTAAAAAAATAATTTAACATTGACCAGTACAAATGATATATATATAATTCTGTAAGTTTGGAAGTTCTGAAGAAAAATATGAGGTTTTGTCTCAAAGTACAGGCTACAATCAGAAAAGGTTAAGCTATTCTCTGAGCCACTTATTTTTGGGTCAGCAAAGTAGGAGCACTGCTAAAATGTAAGGTTTCATCTTTCAACAGGAAATATCTGGCTGGAGTAAGATTTTCTTTCACAGCAGCCCTGAGTTTAGGGTAGCAATCACTCACACTGCAGGGAAAGTGAAGGAGGGAACAAGTACCAGGTATTATATGCAAAACTTGTGGGAAGAGCTGAACAGCTCTTTGAAACGGGCTGTTTCCATTCCAGAGGGAAAGTGGTAGGTGTTCTCTGACTCTGCCTATTTTATTTACAGAAATCTATAAGGTGTCCTCTTCTCAAGCACAAGTGAAATCAAGAAACAAGAGACAGTTTTCACTTTTCCAAACCTCTCTTAGTCCAAATGCTCTCCCAACAGCTCTTTCCTCAGGGACATCTTCTCCATGCTACACTAAGCTCTGTCTCCTGCCCCTTTTGCAGCTCCTACATTAGATTCTTTCGTCTTTTTCTCATCTCTCCCACATATATGCAGTCAAAAAACAGAAACCGGGAGAAATGCTCTTGCTTCCAATTGCCTTCAGTGAGCCTTTCCTGTGTCCTGTGAGAAGACCCTTTATGGGTGACTGCATGTCACCCTTTTGGGTGGCAGCAGCAACTTTAGAAATGTTTCATTTCTTTCAAGACCCTAAAATTGCATTGGGCCACTAATTCACTTAGGTTTTTGTGAAACTTAGTTTCAGCTATAGAGTTGATTTTTCTTATTTTCTTTCTTACATTTAAATAACTTTTACTATATTTTAATAATGCATTTTAAAGCACTAATGATCAGCAAAAAGAGGGTATTCCCCTTTTTGAAAACAGGACTATATGAAATAAGCAGAATACCTAGGGAAAACAAAAAACATTAGATTAATATCTATCACTTATTAACAGAGGGAAAAAAAATTAACCAGAAGGAAATGTTGTTATCTGAAAAATTCAGATTGTTAGCCAAGAAAAGCCTGAAAAGAACCTTTTCAGTGTCACTAAGATAAATTGTAGATTTCTGTGGAGCTGCCACTCTATGCATTGATTTAGTGGTTTCTCAAGCTAACAAACTTCAGAGCATCTCAAACCTCAGAGCAACTGGTGTCTGTATGGGCATAGAAGAAAGTGAAAATACACCATGGGTGATTTTCATGAGGCAATGTTTTGGGGGGTTTTTGGGTTTTTTCTTTTTTTGAGCCCCTAAAGCAACCAGTAGCGTCAACTTTATGTGGATATCTCAAAGTTCCAGCAGCAACAACAGCATTAGATAATTCTGACACAAAGAAAAAAAAGCTGAGGTAGAGTTACCTCCACTTTCAGGATGGAAGTCCTGTTTAAACCCAGATGGACTACCAGCTCATTTCAAGCTTTCTGCTGAATTTATATTGGGTGCTAATGATCTCCAGCTAATTCCAGATTGGAGTTAAGAGCTTACAACAGAAACTGACCTTTGCTGTCCCCGAGGAAAAGAGGGAGTGAAATGATTATCTGAGGCTATTTGTTAGGTCTGAAAATCCACTTAATGGATCAATAAATCAAACAGTGAATGAAGCTGGCTTAGAAAGCAGGTGTGTGTAGTCTGGTACTAAATAGGTGTTTCATGTGAGAGAATAGTGTGGGTTATGTTAGACTGAATGAAATCAGCTGAACTGTGTCCTGTAATCCCCAAAGCAGGATGGCATTTGCTGTAACTTTACCATCCCTTCTTCCAAGCAAGAACACAATAAAACACCCTTGGATGTGTAGCTTGCACAGCATAACATGCATGTAATATTTGTTGAGTTTTAATACAGTACACTAATAACAGATAAATGCATGAGTGTTTATAAAGGTAGATCAGTCAAGGGCTGCCAGGAAACATCAAAGAATGCTTAGTGCTCACATTTAGGATATTTTCTTGTTTAAGACAGAATAATAAATTACTGAACAGCCTTCAAAGAAAAATTATGAACAGGACAAAAAGAGGACCAGCTTGCTCAGGAAAATTAAAAGCAAGTGAAACCCTAAATCTCATCTTTCTTGTCCTGCCCATGGCATGGCACAAGGGAACTCCAGAGACAACTGCCTTTTCCAAGTGATATTCAGCCTACCAGCAGATGTAGAGAAAACTACCACAGGAAATGCTGCACACATTATCCCAAAAGTGCTTCATTAGTCCATCAGTAAATCAGTGGTCTTCATTAAAAGAGTTACATGTAAAAGGCTATCAGAATATCTGTCCTGGAATATTTTATGATGTTTTTGTCAGTTTAAGGTTTTTTAATTATTAAAATATGTCAGACAGGGATTTTTCTACAAAAATGGTAGAAACAGTAGAGAAAAAAGGTTTGCTGTCTGACAACATATAGTACTTTAATTTATGTAAATTTGAAAGGCACTGCATGTTGCAATAGGCTGTAGTGTACACAATGCTCAGTGTTCACTCAGCAGAAAGATTTACTCAGTAAAGTTACACTTTTTCCAACTCTTCTCATTACATGCTCTTGTATTACAGTGGAATAAGACCAGAGCTTCATTCTATTCTGTGTTAAATATATAAACATAGAACAAGTTGGTAGCATGCAAACTTATTTTTCGCATCACAGATCTCTCTTAAGAGAGAGTAGATATAAATGTCCCCTTGACCCTAGAAAACTTTGTAGCAGCAGTCTGGAATATGATTCTTGTGGTAAAGCCAATTCCAAACCAATACCCACTGATATTATCACTACAGCACCTTCTTCCATACAAATTTGTCCCAGACAGTATATTTTTGAGCTAAATCAAATAATCATCCTGAAATATCATTTTCTAAATGTTTTCCAGTCCATAAAATTACAGTGTCTAGTAAAGCATTTAGTATAACCTCTGCAGGAGGAAGTCTGTACTTCCAGTAAATCTTTCTAAGCATTCAGAAAATATTAAATTGGAAGGAACTGTTAGTCTGTTGGGATGTGATAAAAATTCAGTATCAACCTAGAAAATTACAGAAGTTTCTTAGCATCAAATAAAGTCAGGTGCAAAATGCTTAGCTTAAATCAGGAAAATTATATGCACAAAGCCAGAATGAGAAATGATTAAGCAGCAGCTGTTAAGAGGTTTTAAGGAGCACCATGGATCACAAGCTGAACATAAATCAAAGTTGTGCTCTGTGGAGAGGGGCAGGCATCACATCGGGATGTGTTTTACAGACTTGCCTGTG
>CM031860.1:5069930-5169215 GCA_018697195.1 Certhia americana
GCGGTGAGAATAAGTGATAAAACAAAGCGAAGGAGATGAGGAGACAGGGGAGGGTGAGAAAGGAGAAAGGAAAGCCTGAAGCGCCTTAATTAAGAGAAAAGGGGATGAAGGTGAGAGCAGTGTTCAAATAAAAGAAATGAGAATAGCTCTTAAACCATTTGAACTTCCAGGAGTAAATGGACACAAAGTTATGGAATTAAACTTCAACAGCAAAGATGAGTTATGTACTGGAGGGAGGCTAATAAAGCTATCAGACAGGCCCATGGAAAGCATGGACTCTCCATCACTGGGAGCCCTGAAGACAAATGCATTAAGAGACACAGATGTACTTGATTCTTCTACTGGGGCAGGAGAGACCTCAGCAGGCACTTTCCAGCCTTACATTCAATTATCCTGTGATTCTACAAAAGTACTGCCATCACAGTATTATTCATCTCCTAGAAACTATGCAGCCACTACTGAAATAAAATAAAGGGAGAAGAGGGGGTGATGAGTTTTTTTAATAAGTTCCTTATGATGGATGTGAGTCCCTGATAGGCTCCTGGGTGCCTATTAAGGAAACCTCCAGATGGATACAAGTCTAATATTTCCCATTTTGTCTTCTTTTTTACCCTCACTATGATTATTTAGATTCCATTTTGTTTATACTAATCTTCGTGCATCACATCCTCCACAGCAATTTTCAAATACATCCCCTCAGAATAGCCCAAGAGATCCCCTGCATGATAAAGAAGTGCCAGGAATCTTTTTCTTCTCCTTTTTTTTTTTTTTAAATGAACATGTTTTTGAGTTAATAATATGCTGAGGGAGCAGCTGCACTCAGCAAAACTCCAGCTATAAAACCCTGAAAAGCTTGTGTTTCTTTCACATCATACTGCAGCCAAGCCAGCTGAGCCTACATCTGCCTCAAATCACTGGCAGGTAAAGTTTGTGTCTCACTACAGGGATGTAGTCCCACTGGGTTATTTTATTTATTTGAAGCAGAGCAAGCTGAAACATTTGGTTTAGCTTGAAATCATGTTTCTCCCCAAAGTTCACATGAATTTCAACAGACTTTTTTTTTTTTTTTTGCACTGTTTTGTTTTGATGTGTCTGTTTTTACTGTATGTGCTGCATACTTGCAGCCACAAACAAAAGCCATAAAGCTGACGGGGGATTGCCATGGCCATTTGTGCTGCCATGTGCTTCAAGAACCACAGCAAAGGAACACGGTGCTTGTATTTGTAAATTCTAAGATAGAAACTCAAGGTGGGCAGCACCAAGGCCAATTTGAGTTAACAAACTCTAAAACTGGTGGAGTATACATACATATAAGAGCAATCCAAACATCTTAGCTTTTCTCTTTATCTAGCCCAGTTAGCATTTATTACTTTTGACGTTCCTTTTACTATTTGCATCCACATTCCCTTAAATCATTTCTGTTTCCATAAATCTCTTCTGTGTTGCCAACACTGCACTGAGTTTGTCTTTTTAGATCGCCATTCCAAACAAGTGCTGTGAAAAATGGTTTTTTCCAAGCTCTTAAATCACGTGTGCACACACCACCCAACTGATCTGGGGAGCCCTGCTCTACCAAATCATAATATTCAAGGTGAACAATGACAATTGAAACCAACATTGATCACAGGTTATGTCTCTTTGCTTTACAATTCTCCCTGCTCATCCTTGGTGACCTTCCTGCTCACACCTCCCCCTTTCACCTGCTCCTCCTCATGTCTCAGGAATGAAACTTCAGTCACACAGATCAGAAGGTTGGCTTAGATAAGTTTCTTTCAGCAGCCCTCTCCAGCAACAATGGCTCTTGCTCCAGCCTCAAGAGACATCAGATAAAGCTGTTTAAGGATTATTCTGATTGGTTTATTTACAGTTTTGAAATTATACCTTGTTATTAGCTTTCCACATGTGAGTTCTACATTCTGGAGTCACTGAGTCAATGCATTTAGCCAGAAAAAAATCATTTAACATAGGGACTTCAACAATTATCCTGGAGGAAATAAACATCCGTGAGTTTGACCAGATCAGTTAATGACAAATATCAGCAGACACTGATGGCAAATATTTTGTTGCTTCTTAACTGCATTGAGAAGAACAAAAGAGGGAATTATTTGGGAAAAAGTTTGAAATTAATTAATAGATTTCACTGCATGAATGAAAGCAAGATATTAGTGCCCAATCCCAGTGGAAAGACACAACTAAAATACTTGCACATGAAAAAAGTATTAATTTTGCTTGCATTTTTAAATAAAGCATGTAAACAGTTGATTTTGGACTCTGTAACTCAGTGAAAATGTGAGTCAGAAAGTGTGAATTAATGTCACCAGATGTAGCCACTGACCTACTTAAATTAAAAAGACAGCTTTGACATGTTATCAAGAACAACAAAGTGCGAATGAAAACCAAGAGAAAATGAATTTTCTACTCATTTTAAAGCATTCATATGATCTCAGTTTTCAAAGCAGACCGCCTGCAGATTTTCTCTGACTTTCATGGCACAGTAATTCATGATGCAGGGATGAATGGCAGCTGCCAGCTCTGCTCAGAGTATGGACAGTGGTTACCTGTAGGCCAGCAATCCTGCAGTGAAAAAGTCACAGAGATCACAGCTCAATCTGTGTTTGCTGCAGACATTAGTAGGAAAAATAAACAATACAGACACAACATGAGCTGCATGTATAATTTGGCAAACATAAGCATAGAAGTGCCAAGTGATCTTTCATTGTCGTGGACTCACAAAAATAGCTAGGACTGAACCAGTCCTTTCCTTAGCTCAGGAATACAGTGAGGTGTATTTTGCTCATCCTTCACACATACTGATCCTCTGAAAATCTCCAAGGGGTAAAATTCTACAGTCCCCCATTAAGGGTTGCCCAAAAGCTTAATTATATGCAGAGTTGTCCACAGAAATCCAGGCGGGAGATACTTTGCATCATCTACTATACATGTGGCTGACATTTTGGCTCTTCTCCTCTTGCTCCTCACTAATATCACTGCATTAACCATAGGAACACACTAATCTTGCTGATAAAGTCAAGAAGAAGGTCTTACTATCCTACACTGTATCCCATATTATTCCTTCAATAAGTATCTGTAAGAAATAGTAGACCTTACTTTTTTTTTTGTTACTTCCACTACCTCCAAGTAACTCCTGATATTTTTATAAAACCATTGTTTTATGCCTTTTATCTACATTTTCCTGTTTAATTGACTTACGTTAGGGAGTCTGATTTTATTCCTACAACCCTGCACTTAAACTTTTTCATGATTCCTTTTGGATTTTCAGGATCATGATTTATTAGACAGACACTTCACAGACACTTCCTCTTCTTGTCACTTTTGAGATTCAGGCTTGTTTGCCAGAGCATTTGTGTTTTCCCCTGGTTTCTTTTTCTTATTTTCCTTTCATAGACCTGGAACTTTGCAACCCTAATTTTGCTAAAATAAGCTTTCTTGAATCCCTGAACTGTCTGATTGTAATGATTCACTTTTTTTTTTTTTTTTTTTTTTTTTTTTTTTTTTTTTTTTTTTGTATGGGGATAAATGCTTATTAAGGATGGGGTGGGTATTCATTTTGCAACTAAAAACATTTCCAATATGACATGCTGTCTTTAGTGCAAAACAGTGACACATATCTCACTGTCTGATCCCCTGAGTTTGTAAAACTTCCATTTTCATGTTGTAACTCACATTTGCTGACATAAAAAACTAAACAAGCAAAGGCCAAGGATGTGTAAGAGACAGTTCTTAGAGACATGAAAGAAGAAAGGGCAAGGCAAATATTACCTGACAAATCCTTCCCTGACTACCACCAGTGGATTCACAGTGTGAATTATAGAGCACTTGCTGTAGTTTGCTTCTTAACTTTCAAAAAGACTTCTTTTGAGGCATTCAAATTGACTGTACAAAAGGTTTATGGTATTTACTTGCCTTCATACACATGAAAATGTACAACAATTGCACAGATGGGCAGTTTCACATGCTTTTCATTAACTTTTTTCTTTTTAAACACACCTTCTTCGCTCGAGCTAGTTTCTGCTGGTTTCATTTTATGACATGATGGTTTATAAAATTTCTGTCAAACCATGTTACAGTTTGATCATGTTAAGAACAATCAGGGTAAGTGTTGCCAGTTACAGCTTTCCATCCCAGCCAAGTCACAGTGTACACATGGTGCAAGATATAAAGAAACACAAAGACTGATTAGCTTGCAAAGTGTAACACAGCAGTCTTTACTATTCTTCATTAATGTCAGAGTGGATTTTCAGAATCAAGAGACTTCTCCCACAGCCGTAGAAGTTTTGCACATAACCACACAGAGGAAAGCCGACCAGAAATTGTGCAACATGTGTAAGCATGGTCATCAGCCATGAGCTCCTTTTCAGAAAGAGAAAGATTGCTCCTATCATATTTTCTTGCTAATTTCTCCTAAAGGTTCAGGAAACACATGTCAGAACAGCTTTCCTTAATTCAGAGCAGTGAACTTTCCCATGCATTTCCCAGGAAAGCTTCACTTCCTGCAAATGCTGCTGCATCTGCCCCAGAGCACCTGAAGCCATCTCTTTAAAGATTGCAACAAAAGAGATGAAGATAATCAGTGTCATCTTCGGAATTCAAGTAATAAATGGAAGTGGATTTTAGGGAAAAGAAGAGGATCATGACAAAAGCAAGGCCAGCAAACCAATCTCCTGAAGATCCTAGAGACCTTCCAGTTTTCTTTTGTCTTCTCTGTTTAAAGCCAAACGTCCAAGTGTTGTTTCTGATTACACTTTACCTTTTTATAAGTGTGAAAAAATCTAAATTCAGTCTAATCTCTACATTTAAAGACTGATTTAACATGCACCCAAGAAATTCTTTGTGTACTTAACCCGTTCTGCATGTGCAGACATTAATAGAGCACATGTGCTCAATGGCCTAAAAGACATCTCTTCAGCAAGAACTTTCAGAAGGTGAATCCTCATGAAATTACTCACAAAATGACAAATTTTAAATACCTTTATTGCCAGGCAAAAATCTCGTTTCAAGCAGCCAACACACTTGTATGCTTGACAGGAATGAGCAAATTTATAGCACATTGCCTGCTTCACTGGTTATTATAAGAAACTGACACCTAGGCATGTCAGAATTCATACAGAACGATGTCACCAGCAGAATTGTTTGGGGAGCACTGCAGCAGGCACAAATCCATCACCATCTCCAAAAGGTGTGCATAGCCACCCCTTGTGTAGGCAGTCTGGCTCCCTGAAATCACTTAGGACCCTCTCAAAAAGACCCATGACTTTTGGAAGGAGGTGGAAGACACAAAGTTCATAGGCAACAAATTAATAAAGAAGGCTCTTGAATTACTTCTGTACCAGATGATGTTCTTGAAGTGCCCGATGAACCATCATCAAATATATGAGATTAACAGAAAGTCACTCCAATATATGGAAACTAAATAAATATAGTGGCTTGAAGCCTCATCATTTTGCCTCATGAGGTGGTCAGACCTCCCAAGTTAAGCAGTGCTGAGCCAAGTGTGAATTAAATAGGAGATCCTCCAAGGAAAACTGAGTACATGTGCTGAAGGAAACAGTGCTGGTAGTCCTTGTCTGTCTGAGTTACTACTGAGCTAAGGTGCTTACATGATGCCAACAACACAGGACGGAGGCTGTAGAAGAAACTCAAATCTTTGAACCCTAGTTCCTGGAGCTTATTAAAAGTCCCTCAACAGTATTTTGAAAATTAATGATGCCCATGTAGCCAAATTTCATAGTAGATAATACAACAAATATCCTGGTAGTTTGGAGTGGATACAGCATTTTCTTTCATTTCCTCCCTATTAAGTTTCATGAAGTATTACTGTAAGGAATTGCAAAGTTCTACTCAAAAGGTGAGTTCACTCATGTTCTAGTGTTAAATGAAAAAGATTATAGAATATTGTGCTGGAATCACATTCATTATTTTTTCAAGCCCCACACTACTTCTTTGTAACTTTTTTCCTACTCACAAAGAGCATAGTAAGCAAATCTCTTTAGAGGACTTGATAATGCATGAAGTTAACTGAACAACTCGTGATTCTTAGAGCACTTTAATCTGGAAGGGTGTTCAGGAATTCATGTAGGCTAATGACCTGCTCAAACTAGCATCAATGCCAAAGTTAGGTCTGGGTGCCCAGGGCCTTGTAATTTACAGGCACAAATAATACTCTCCCAATTTCATATGTCATGTGAGGAAAAAAAAAAAATTGCTAGGGAGAAATTTTTGTTCTTAACTTGTTTTGGGAAATCCCTGTGCTATAGCATTACACAAACTCCAAATGTTGCCCCATTTTATTTGTACTTGAAAGTTTTTGTGCATTCACAGCCTAATTCAGTGTGAAGAGAGTTATCACTAATGCCAGCAGCTCAGAGTGTTCATTAGCATGAGTCTGGGAAATAACATGTGAATTCAGGACTAGAGATAAATAAAACATAGAAAACACCCTAAAACTTTGAGGCATGGTCATATTGTCAAGAATAGCACATGACTTTTTGACATTCTTCTGAAAATTACAGGTAATTGAGTCCCATGACATAGGTGTTAAGTGAATACATTCATATTTCTGGTGCCAAGTGTAATACCAATTACCAGTAGATTGAATTAGATTAGTAGATGTTCCTGCATAGAATAGGCAATTAGCAGTACCTCAGGCAAAAAAAAAAAAAAAAAAAAAAGATACATGAGGAGAAAAAGGTGGGAGAGAATTTTGGATCTGTATACCAAACATTACCAAAATGACTTACCTTCAGTTTATTTGTCCTTCACATTGCTGAAATAAATGGATTATTCATTTGCACTTCCTTTATTAGTGCTAAAAGTGTTCTCCTTACTGCAAAAGACACAGAGGCAGTCCGGTCTGTAAGCTCTATCAGCCAGACTCGGAGGAGCCAGAACACACCAGGAATCTATGGGATGGGATCATTCAGACTGGTTTTGTGCATGGTTGCATGCATTTGCTGCTTAATTGTTCTTCAGATTGCTGTTACCATGGGACAAAAGGAGCTTTTTTAGGAGCACTTTGAGTGAGAAAAGGATGGTTCCTTTGGCTATGACTAATGTATGATCATTAATACCTAGCCAGAACCATTTCCTGACTTCATACTAGTCAGTACTAGCGTGGATCACCTCCCTGACCTTCCTGTCCTGGCTGCCATGGAACAAAAGGGAGAAACAAAGCCTGAAGGACTGTGGATGATGTGAGACAAGGAGGGTATGGCATGCTACAAACAGCACTAGCCCATGCTCAGATTTTGTGAGGACCTGGGCACCGTTAGCTTCTCTGACCATGTAGCCTAACAAGGAAAATGAGTGGAAATTATTAAAAGTAAGTTATAAGCAGCCTGCGGAACAAACACTCAGGTAGTCCAGCTCTTCCCACTAACACAGACAACAGCCAAACCAACAGCAGTGACCAAAGTGTGCCTGAATCCAAATTTACTCAAGTGGACACATCTGATTCTCTCTCAACTTCCTCACATCTGTGTAATTAGGCCTCTACTTCAACTTGCTGAGTCCATGAAGTGTTATTTGAATGAGCTCAGCAAATCTTTGAGGCACACCTTCCTGACAGCAGCCACAGCTGACCATTATGCCTGCCAAGTGATGACTGCCAATGCTTAGTACTTCTTACCTTTTGTGCCATTTGGATCTGGTTCTCTTCTTCACTTCTGGTCTCCAACTCCAAGAAGTAACCTGTAATTCATCAGCTTTGGGGAAAATATGTGTGATCTCATGAATCCTGGATGTTGTAAAATGTTGTTTTGTTGGTGAGAAGACAGAGATCTGTACACCATTAAACTAGTAAAACTCACAGTTTTCCAGGGGTTTGCCAAAGCAAGTCTTGAATGCCTCAAATCATCCACAGTCTGTTTGATATATCAGGAGGGAGAGACAGTAAGCTATCCATGAGGGTAGCTAGCACAGCTCATAGCATCAAATGCATGACATTTATACACTATAAACTCACTTTAAATACCCTGCTACAACAAGTACTGCAACATTAGAGGGGGCAAAGTTGGAGAATACTGATTGTGACCATGTGTAGAACAAGGATAATTTATTTTTAGCTTTTTATTTCTGTTCTAATGCAATACTACCACCCAACACACATGCATATGGATTTCTAAAACATTATCTTATGTTTTAAAAAGCTGCCATTAGCAAGTGCCAAAAAATGAATAGGTGCATGTTTGGCTTACATCTAGTTAGAGGTGTAAAATTCACTAAGGGTAGGGAAAACTTATATTCCATTCATGGATCCACATGAATTCATGTTTTCCTCCCCACTCCAGGGTGCAATTCCAAAATTTATTCCATTATAAGAACGGGCTGTCAATACCTCTGTTTCAATATTGCAGAAATTGACAGCCTTCAGAAAGAAACAATAAAATCACTGCCAGTACCATCAGAGAGCTCCCACTCTTTGCTGCTATGGCACTGAATAGTCTGAGAAAAACACAGTTGCAAGAAGGATGGCAATGAAAAAGGAAAAAAAAAAACTTCCCCTTTACACCTGAGTTTAGTCATGTTATTTTGTAGTTCTTCACTGATACAAAGGCTTTGTGCAAGGGTTGTACACTGTGGTGTGTGAAATACTTGAAAGGCAGAAGAGGGACATTTGTCTTCAAATTCCTGCATTTGGTATTTGCTTGCATCTTCATAATTCCACTAAGAGGAGGGGGCTACCAGGGATGGAAACCTCACAATCATCTCTTGCTCAAACCTTTATGACAGAGACTCATAGTCCTTCTCATCCATCATGTACAGCTCCAACTAAAATCCCTGTCAAGGCTACCATAACATGCTTTAATCCAAATTGACTGTGTCTGGTTCTGCTTCTTAAATCTATATGCAATTAGATTTTCTATTCAAGTTACCAAGACCTTGGAGACCTTGTTATTTGGATGAATTCAGCAAATCTCTGAGGCTCACGCTCCTGACATCAGCCACAGTTGAGTCTTATATCTATGAGAAAATGATGATTGACAACCTACGTAATGACTGAAACATTACCTCTACTGTTTGTACTTTCTCTTCTGACACCCCCCGCCTCAAAATAAGTTTTAAACCAAAATTTTTTCAAAAGATCCTGAAGAGAAAATCTGAGCACTGCTGACTGCTTACTGCAGGAGCTACCTACTCTGTGAAATTTCAGCTCCAAATGCGTTGTTATATTTGTTATTTGGGCTAGTGATTATACTAAAACAGTGACTTTTGCATTTCCTGTGGAAAACTGCAAAGGCCTCCATGACATTCTTGGAAAAATAAAAATCTGCATGAGTTTCATCTCTTTTCTTCATTTGTTTTTATCCCTGTTGTGTTTAAAGCCCAGCCAGCAACTAAGAACCATGCAGCCACTCACTCACCCCTGGTGCAAAGGGGAGGAGTATCAGAAAAAAGTAAAACCCACAGGCTGAGAAAAGAGAAGTTTAATAACTGCAGTAAATTCAATATTAATCATAAAAATAGCAACGAAAAGGGAGATAAGAAAAAGAAGGGGGGAATAAAACCGAAGGCAGACAAGTGATTCTCAATACAGTTGTTCACCACCTGCTGACTGATGCCCAGCCCATCCCCAAACACTGATCAGCAACTTCCAACAAACTTCCCCAGTTTACATACTGAGCATGATGATCTGTGGTGTGGAATAGCCTATGGAACAGGCCTTTGAGCAGCTCAGCTCAGCTGTCCTGGCTATGCTCCCTCCCAAGTCCTTGTGTACCTGTTGGCTGGCAGAGCACAGGAGAAGTCCTTGACTTAGCAACAACTAAAACAGCAATGTGCTACCAATGCCATCCTCATGCTAAATCCAAAACACAGCATTAGGAATAAAATTGACTCTACCTCACCCTAACCCAGGGCAACCTCCCATCCTGAAGTTCTGCTGTCAGGCCAGACTCAGTACACAGCATCTGCAGTATTGGCTCCATCCATACTGAATGTGTGCACAGAAAGGACTGTTAAAAAGGTGGGAGGAGAGCAGATTTTGGCCAGCAGTTTGTTCGCCAAAATGCTGAACTTATACCCTAGGAAAATGCCACAGTGTCCTTCATCATGATGAGATGTTTTCATGTCTCCTTACCCAATTTCCTTACCTTCTGAGCAAGGAAGAGCAGAGTCAGAGCCAGAAACTGGTCTTTGAGTCCAGATATGGCATGCATCCCAAATCTGATGACTCGGAATTAGTCCTTCTGGGTTAAGATTTTAAAAGGCCATTGTGGTCTCTGCCAGTTGGTAATGTCAGAAACAACAATATTGCTGTTAGTGTTTAACAGGTAATACCGTTTATTTCATGGAGTGGGTTTTGTTCCAGATAGGGATTTAAATTTATTTGTTTTAATGACTTAACTTGTTGACAAATAAACATTTGACAAAAAATGTATAATATAATCCTGGCAAACTACACCATGCCTTTAGCTTTGCTTTGAATTTGAATTCAGCTATTTATTATATCACCCTTTGCCAGAATTGGGTAGTAAACTACTTTCATATTCAGAAGAATGTTTCCATTTAAAATTTACATTTAAAATTGCAATAAGATGCTGGATGTCATTCTTTTGGAGGAAATTGTATTGCATTACATTAGCTACATTGCTGGAGAAACTCATTCTGCTTCCTGTACCAGTCTCAATTATCTGGGTGCATTACTCACCCATTTTTATCGTGGAATGCTAAAGTTAGTGTAATTTGAAGTGTCACAAACCACAGCTACAAAACAGATTGGTTAGCTGTAAATTATTTAAATACTACATCCTGTGCATAATGAATTTCTTACCTACAGTCATGATGTATTATTGACAGTTTGGAAGACTAAATCTATTGCTGCCCAGCATCATTCTGAAATATAATTTATAGTGGTTATTTGGAGAACTATATCAAGTACATTAAAGCCATATGGTGCTGTGGTTTCATCCCCAAGAGATGCCTCATCAGCTAAGAGAAGCATTATGATCAATATGTATATTACTCATTTTTAATAGAGTGTACTAAGCTGTAGAAGATTATTGTTCCTGCCAGTTACTTGAAAATATGAGGTGCAACAATTATTTTAAGATTGTTGGAGAGTTACAGTATTCTCAAGATATAGAAAATATGTCTTTGTTTTGTTATGCTTAAAACCTGAAACATTCTCTAGCAGCTGAAATCCCCCAGAAAATAGTCTAACTAGAAAAGCTATAACCTATAAAAGGTAAAAACTTTTATTTGCGCTGTAATGCTCAAACAATTTGCTAAATATGGCTTCTCAGAAGGGGAAAAAAATGAGCTAGAGATGAGAACACTGTTTGTCATTTCTTTTGGCAAAAGGACGTAGCATCTACCACAGTTATGCCTATTTCACTGTTAAAAATAAAAAGTGGCAAATTTTACAATGATTGTTGCAGCCTTAGCAATCAGAGAATGCTGGATCTTTTTAAGACTCATGTTACATACTCCTCAGTACACTAAGAAAAATACCACATAAATAGCAAGTATTTCATTAACCTCTGACCTGGTGGAAGCTTTGCAACTGCAGACAAAGAGTAAACTGCACTGCCTAGCTTAGTGTGCAAAGCCACAGGCTTGAAAGATGAGCATAAATTAAAAACAAACAAACAAACAGACAAAAAACCCACCAAAAAGCCAAATTTCAGTTATTCCATCAGAAACAGCTGAACTGCCAATGTTGCAAAACTGAGTGTGAAGAAGATGAGACAAGGCCACATAAGGGTCTGGGAGCAGAGACAAGAGGAATAAGGAGTGAGAAAGTCTGTGCACCATTGATGACCCAGAAGGTAAATACTCAGACCACAGTACAAGGCAATTCCTTCAAGTCTGAAGACATGGCTAAGGGACAGGATTAGGGGTGTTTCAGCTGGAACAGGAAGCTAAGGACAGGATGGAGAGTTTAGACTTAAAACTATGTCAAGAAGTGCATTTGCATGGTGCTCCACCCAAACTAATAAATTCCTCAGTGACAATTCAGGTCCAGCTCTTTAAATGTTACGTGCAACTTTTACCCATTTCTGCTTTAAAATCAGATTCAATGAAAAACTTTTAAACTGATTTACTTCTTCACCTTGCAGTGGGGAGGATTCAATACAGCTCAGCAGTCAGTTGAGCTTAATCAACTTTAAACAACTTATCTAAAAAAAGTAACTCTTTACAATTAGTTGTGACTGCATGCTCCTAGCTTCATCTGTATTTTGTCCCAAGAAATTTTCACTGTTTGAATACTTGTTTGAGTATTTTTTAAAAACTAACTACATGAGAAGAAAACCACTCTCATTCTGAAATACTACCACAGAAGTATGCTACCAGGATCCTGAAACAACACCATAGAAGCATTGTGAGAGAAACCCTGATGTCCTTTATATCCTGTTAAAGACCTCAGCTGGACATCAGCTCTCATGATGCATGATGGCACCCAGATTTTTCCCATTTGTGTCTTCCTCACCAAAAATTTCAGGAGTCAGTGATCTGCTCTTTCTGAGTCTCTCACCTGCCCTCTGATAAACTGGGAATGCCACAACTCTCTGCAAAGTTCAGCAGACGTGAAGGACAGGGCTATTGGATCAGAAATACCATGCACTTGTGAAGACAGCTGTAGTTTTTCCTCAGATAGCTCTTTTATAGAGAAAAGCATTCTCCAAGCCATCCTATTTAGATAGAAACCAGAAACTCATTAAAAACTGGAAAACCACCCTTACAGACAGTGGGAGCTAAAGGTAGGCAGAGTTTCTGAGCATGCATGCAGTTTTTTTAAGCAATCCACATGTTCTTCCATAATCCTCAGTTTTATTTACTTCCAAACCTTCTCTTCCATCTCTTCCCTCCTGCATGATCTATATGTTATATTAAACAATTATCCTGAGCACATTTGTTTGCTTCCCCTCTCAGTTCCAGTTACGTTAATGATGACAATAACTTCTGTGTATGCCTAATCTCTTTGTTTCTTTCATCATGCCTCCTGCATTCATACAGACACTTTCAAATACTTCTCAATCCTCTTTACTTCCCCACAACAATACTAGTTCTTATTCCTATTTCACAAATGTTCTGTCTTAATAATTTTTTCTTTCTTTTTTTCTCCTTTAGATCCAGACTGCTAGTTTTAGTGCTGAATCCCAGTTTTGGAACAGATTCCTTCCTTCCTTTCCTTCCTTTCCTTCCTGTCCTTCCTTTCCTTCCTTTCCCTCCTGTCCTTCCTTCCTTCCTTTCCCTCCTTTCCTTCCTTCCTTCCTTTCCCTCCTTTCCTTCCTTCCTTCCTTCCGCGCCTTCCTTCCGCGCCTTCCTTCCTTCCTTCCTTCCGCGCCTTCCTTCCGCGCCTTCCGCGCCTTCCTTCCACGCCTTCCTTCCACGCCTTCCTTACGCGCCTTCCTTACGCGCCTTCCTTACGCGCCTTCCTTACGCGCCTTCCGCGCCTTCCGCGCCTTCCTTACGCGCCTTCCTTACGCGCCTTCCTTACGCGCCTTCCGCGCCTTCCTTCCATGCCTTCCACGCCTTCCTTCCTTCCTTCCATGCCTTCCACGCCTTCCTTCCTTCCGCGCCTTCCTTCCGTGCCTTCCTTCCGCGCCTTCCTCTTTATTTTTACCCCTCAACATTTATTTCTGTGCTAGAGGTTCTTTATCAAGACCTACCTCCTGAGACAGTTTAATGCATTAGTGCTCCTTTTCTTTTCTTTCAATGCTGTGTGCCCTGTGAACCATTCATTAAATAAGCTTAAGTAACTGTTGCATTAATAGCCTCTGCAAACTATTTTGAAACACCTCAGGTTTTAATATACCTCATGTCCATGCTACCAAGTTTTCCTTGAGACACTAGAAATGTCCCCACAAAAAATGTTTCTGTTACTCCTTTTCAATATCAGTTCAGGAGAACAGCTATATTTTGGATTGGAACAATTCCAGTACTGTTATTTTTGATGATGGACAACCCTTTCTTCCTCTGGGAGATAAAACAGTCAGATTATAACAAGCTGTTTTGCCTTGCTGCTTCAGGCTGCCTCTGGCCCAAAAGATGATATCATAACAAAGCAAATGCCTCAACTAACTAAATAATCAAGCATATCACTACTTAGAGAGAGGAGTAGAAAGCTGCAGGGTTGAAGAATCAGAAAGCTTGCAAAAATCAGCCTGTGTGCATGTGGCAATAAGTCTTCTTGAAGTTTCCTTCTCTGTTTAAGAGAAGCAACAAGTCAGTGCTACAGACAAACAAACCCTGATGTACGAAACACACCACAGACACCCATGTAGAGATAATTATGGGGAAAGACAGAATTGCCATGAATAGACAAGGAAAACACCAAACAGAGAAAGTTTATACAGGCTCTAGGAACTTACCATTTCAAGGACTCTAAACTGCCAACCTCTTTGCCCTCTTCCCAAATCATTCAGTAGAGGCAACATTTGACTCTGGAGAGAGAGAGAGCCATGGAGACACAGCTAATAAACCTAAAGGAAAGCCTTTGCATTGTTACACAGGAGAAAAAGGAGATGACAAAGGCACAGTTGTCCAACAATGTCAACAGTGCAGCTCAATTGCATTTTGTTAACAGAGGACTATAATTGGGTGTGACCCATTTGGTAAGTGCTCAGAGTCCATATAAGGTGTTGAAATACACAGTTATAACAAAAAGTTAAGGAATTTGCATAGAATTTAAGAATGAGAGGGCATATCCCAAACACCACCTACACATACTGTGATACATCTAGTCAAATTTCAAACCAAAATTGAAATATTTTGTGCTACCAAATACGAGAGGGAATATCACTACAGTTGGCACAGATGACATGGATGTGTCCCCTAACATTCCTAGTTCAACAACTGAGAATGTTGACAGTAGAGGGATGGTCTTCAGAGGCTCACATGACCGTCCTTAGCAAAATTTCTTTCTCCATTAATGTGATCCAACAAGGCTCTTCTTACATTTTTATATGTTTTAGGAGAATTACAATCAAAAGAGCATCCTTGGAGATGGAGTTGAATACATGAATAGTAGCTTCCACCCTAGCAACCAGGCTATGCTCAAAAAATTCCTCTTTATCAGCTGGTCTAAGTTAACAAGTCAAAAGAATTAATTCAAAAGAATTACAGCATATAAGCAGGGCAGAGGATAACTTCTGAACCTGACAAAGTCAAAAATAGACTTTTAGAGGCCAAAAAAAGTATCACAGGCCTGATATTAGAATGTGAAGTTCCTGAAGGTCTAAGACTCTGTCTGAAGTATAGGACCTGGAGTCACTCACCATTTCCCAGTCCCAGGTATATCCTGACCACTCTGCCCAGGATGCATGTCAGGATCTGGGTTGAGCATGTCACCTGCCAGACAACATGATTTCCAAGGGAAAAACAATTAACAAACCTTGCCTCAAGACTTCATACAGATCAGATTTACCTCTCCACCTAGACAGAGCTTTTAAGTTCTCTTAATAATGACCCAGTTAATTAAATCAGCACAGAGCCCTTTCACTGCTGTTAACCAGCTCAGACTACTAGCACAGTCTCATTTTCCAACATGAGCCAACCCATGTCCCCGCACCGGGGTGCCCAGAAATAAGAAAGATCCTGAGAGTCCATAACTAACATTTTATCCCAGTCACACTTGCATGAATCTGGAGTAAATTCAGGGGAGAAAATGGAGATATTTCTGTTTCCAAGTCATATAATTCAGGTGAGGGTCTGACCACCCAATATGTCTGCAGAGAAACTCTTATGCCCACTTAGGCATGAGTCGCATTCATTTAGGCAGCCAGCTTGCACCTGGCTGGTCTACAATTTCTACCATTTCCTTTTTTCCCCTGTCAAATCTTCCTACCCTCAATAGATGCAATTCATGATCTTTTGATGGATGGCAAAGAGTAGGTTAAATTCTTGTCCCAGTTTTGCGTATAGAGTTGTTAAGCATCAGAAAGGAGACTAGCCAAAAAAACACTGCATGTCATCCTGCAGATCATTAACTGGAAACTTAATCTGCCCCACTCTAGGTGTCACATCCAAGAAAAGACCACAGAATTAGAAGCACAGTGCCCTGAGCAGGGGAGTACTCAGTGTTCCTCTCCTCGCCCCGTGTGCAGGCATTGCAGGCAGCAGCCAAGCACAAATCAGCGTTTTACACAGAAAGTCTCAGAACCGGATAGCAGATCCAAACAGTCATCCAGCATCACGCACTCTGAAGTGGTCGTGTAATTTATACATTATGATAATCTGGTTTCCATCTAACCTTCTAATTCAACCGTTGTTTCATTTAAATAATTGGCAATCTGACTCCCCACCCATGTTGAGGAACATGCACGCTGCTCTCTCGCAAGGATACCATTAACCTGGACAAAATGCCATGAAAAAAGAGCAGAGATAAACTTCCAAGGAAAAGGAACAGCATTCACTTTCACAGGAGCTTATCTCCCATTATATATTTTAAAATAGGTAAACTTTCAATCATTTACACGAGAAATAATTTCTAGCAGTGTTTGAAAGGATCACTTTCAACACTTTATTTTAGGAAGGGTTTGGGTTTTAGTTTTTGGATTTTGTTTGGTTTTTTAAACATATCTAGAGTATATATACAGCAATGAGCCTCTTTCCTAAAAGCCTTACATAATGCTTTGGTGAGACCCCTGGAGCACTCTGTACAGTTCTGGTGTCCCCAGCATTAGGACACAAAACTGTTGGAGCAAGTCCACACGAGGGCCACAAGGTTGATGAGGACCGGAGCACCTGCCCTGTGAGGACAGGCTGAAGCTGGAGCTGTTCTGCCTGGAGAAAAGGCTGAATGGAGACCTCAGAGTAACCTTCCAGTACCTGAAGGGAGACAAAAAGAAGTGGGAGAGGGACTCTTCATCAGGAACTGTAGTGGTGGGATAAAGGGGAATGGCTTCAAACTGAGAGAGGGGAAATTTAGGTTAGACGTACAGAAGTTGTTTACTGTGAGGGTCATGAGTCACTGAACACGTTGCCCAGAGAAGCTTCCCCATTCCTGGAAATATTAAAGCCAGGTTGAGTGGAGCTCTGAGCAACCTGGTTTTGTAAAAGGTTCTGGGATTAGACGATCTTTAAGATCCCTTCCAGCCCAAAATATTCATTGACTCTATGATAATCAGTCTAGGAGTAGCTATTGAACATCTGTCTACAGGGGACTTTCTAATCACCCATAATAAAGACAATGAGAATCACAAGGCCACACAACACTGCTAGGGACATTCCGTCTGGCAAATATTCCTTGGCCTGGCTCTGCAAGGCTGTGTCCAGCCTTGCCTTTAATCACTGTGCTTTCTCAAAGAAGACTAAGCAAGCAAAATTCAGCATTTGCTCATTTTAGCCATGGTTTGCCCATCTCCTGTAAGGCTGGAACAAGCCTCCTGTGCACCCAAACACTCCCAGCTCCAGGTTACCTCGTGATGCAAGTGAGCTTACATGCAAACAGCTGGTGCTTTCAGCTGGGACAATCATTTATACAGAGGGCACACAGACCCTTCCACTTTTACAGCATTTCATACAGTCTGCAAGTACAAGACAGAACTGCATCCACAAAATGCTTTAACTATTCTTACCCTAATTACAAAGTTTGTGGGGTTTCTCTCAGTTTTCCACCTCAGTTTGGAGTAGCTTCAGCTATCTTCACAGTATTACAAGTAGTATAAAGAAGCCTCTGTCCCTTTCAACACATGAACTAGAGTGTATAAATTGCAATTAAAAGGCATACTTAACCATTCTCCACTTCTCTTTTTCTGTACCAATGCACAGTTATTCTAAGCTGGTCCTCAGCAAGAGACGCAGTGCAATGAAAGGAAGCAAGAGAAGTTAGCAATGACAAGTTCTTCATTCAGATATTCTATTAAGAATATTGAAAACAATGCATATGTTGAAGGAAATTATTTACTCAGTGTATTAGGCAAAGGTATTGTACATGCCTGTTGCACTTTTTCTTTATGCATTAATTAAAAGTTTTTAAAAGTTGGAAGACGAATAGAATGAAAAGAGAAATAAATTGGGTCTTATTCTATTAAAAAAAAAAAAAAAAAAAGAGCAGCCTGGATTTCATAAGTGTTTATTTAGCACAGTGCTATTTTCACAGCTCATTTCAAATTTTACAAATGGTCTTTTTCATTACAAATTTTCAGGCCAATTCTGTTAAATATAATAACTGAAAAGTTTCCATAGACTCACAAATTTTAAGAAGTTTTTCTTTTCCTCATCAAAATTTTCTCTTTTCCCCTTGTTTCCTTTCCATCACGTAATTTAAACCAATGGGTGGAAGTTCTACTCCTAAATAAATCTTTTTGTCCCTATTTCTTCCAATACCACATACGTTTTCTATATAGTGGAGCTATTCATGTTTTAGATGGGTTTGTGAGGTTTGTCTTTAACTTAGATGTTACTTTTTTTCAGCCTTCTCATCATTTTAGGCTTCCTCTCAAATCTTGGACTCAGATCTAAATACACTTGTATGCCCATCTGACTCTTCAGGACTTTCTGAGTCTGACTCTTCAGGACTTTCTGAATCTCAGAGGCAGGTAGTGAAGCACATTTGCCTGAGTCACAGAAGACTGAAAACAGGACAGCACAAGGAGCTGAGTTTTGTTAATCATTTTAGCAGGACTTCAGCTAAACTTGGAACTTAATTGAGGTGGGTGGTAGGTACACACAAATTGGTGAGGAAAGTAGTTCTTTACTTGACTAAGAAAGTAGGAAACACTTTCAGTGCAGGAGTTGGGTACCAACACTGAAAACATTTTACTCCTGAAGAGGCCAGGCTGCCATGTTTGGGCACAGAAGGAAATTGTTTATCATGCTTCTTTGTAAAAGCATGTCGGTGGAATCTGGGTGTAGGGAGTGTAAATTAGGCAATGGGGGCAACTGTGTGGACCTGCCTGAGCTGCCAGTACCAGCTGTCAAAAATCAGACACAAAGATCCTTCCCTGAAGAATTTTCTGACATAAAAACTGCAAGAACATAGGGGCACATGGCCTGAGACTGAGCTGAGATTGCTATGGAAGGCACTATGAAACTGAACTGCCAATCCTGCAGGAGAACCATAGCCTTTGATGTCTCCTGGGCACAGTCATTTAGGGTTTAACACAGCCTGAGTGCTTTGGGCTTGCTTTTTGTGACGGTTCTCAACTGTTCCATAACCTTTCCATGGGGACTTCAACTTCCAATGCCCTCATGGTTTATGTTGCACTGATTTCAAGCCCTCAAAATTCACCAGATGTGAATGCTGACAAACAAGCCCATTTATCTTGGGAAGACGAACCAAAAGCAAACATGAAAATATCCCTGCATATTGGCTCAAAGTTCCCCCTGGCATCTCTCTTTGGAAATAAGAAATGCAAGGCAGAAATTCTTCTTTCTTATTCTTGCAAGCTAAGCTAATTTTTCTCAGTCACATAGAAAGGAGTTGAACAGGCTATCAATACAGCTTAATAATGCTGTCAACTCTTTGCTCTCTGCTGAAGCAGTTGGGATGAAAAACTGGTTCGTTCTTATCACAGAAATCTGCCTTCTAACCCTTGTTTGCTTTCCCCTCTGCAACACATCAGCTTGTTACACTGGGATTATGTCAAATAAGCACATATTATTTCTTAGTCCCACATTTCCAAGCCCTCCACATTCTCTGGCTGGGCTTGGTCCTGAACAACAACTGACAGTTTCTGTAGGGCTGCAAAGGCACTCATCTTAATCACTCAGCTCCTGTTCTACTTCCTGAGCAAAAAGTCAGTGCCCAAGAGCTTAAATTCTTGATCTCTGTTCACCTGCAAGACACCAAGAGACAAAGTATAAACAGTACTTGTTCTACCAACCACCATACACTGCAAACTACCTCTGCAACTATGTCATTAATAGGATTTGTTAAGGTTGGAGAAAATAACCAAAACAACCCATAATTGCCCTGACAGCTCCAGCTGAAGGGCAAATTTCTTCTGCCTGTTCCACGCTGTGGAGCTTTAATTGTATATTCTGTTCCCAGAGGGCTAAATTATACTCTCAGTTACAACCATGATATAATTAAAGTTAATGGAGTTGCTCAGGTCTAATTGAGGGCGTAGTTTATTGCAGCAAATGTTACATTACAATAAATCATTGAGAAGGATTCCAAGCTTTATATATCACTCAGTTTCCAGAAATCTGAGTTGAAAGTCTTTAAATAACGCTCCATTGTAGTGGATAATTGTCCTCACCAAAAAAATCAATGACTGTACAGTAAGCAGATAAACACTGAGTAGCACATTCATCACTTCTATCAGCTTCTATAACTATCCTATTTTTTGGTAGTTTACTTGGGTTTGGGCTGTGATTTTTTGGGTGATATTTTTTGTTTGTGTGTTTGGGATTTTTTAAATACATTTTAAATTGTTATAATGCAAGGAATCCTATTTGCAAACAGATATCCGATAAAGAAACAGTGCCACAAGCATGCCTGCTGTGCACTACAGAAACAGATGTTAATTCCTGCCCATATGTGCACGCACAGCAGAGAGAAAGGGCTTGTCCCCATCTCATATACGTTACTGTGCAGCCAGCAAAGGACTCATTCTATAACCAGTGGGCAGAACTAACACAGCTGAGTTTTAACCCACCTAGCCTGGGTGCCAGTAACAGTGAAACCAGGACAAATTTGACCATTTAAAAGCCATCCTGGGGTAAAGTGCGCCTTTAGATTCCAATATTAGCTGCACGAGCTTTGCTAGAATTCCCCCAGTGCCCATAGCAAACCCAGTGCTTTTATGTCTCTTTTCTGCTATTACACCCTTTAAAGTAGAGTGGATAATATCTGGAACATGCAAAGTGAAAATGTTTTAATGTTCAATTGTCACACCAGTTTAGTCTGCATGAACCTGTCTGGAAATATTTATCATCATGTTCTTACAGGTAATCCCTGCCACAGTTCTACAGATCTGTCATTGTTACCCATTCAATTCATCAGAGGCACATTAATCTAAGCCACCATTAAAATAAAAGGTCTGTGCTTCAGTGACAGATAATACTGAGATTTGAGTCCCTAACGGATTATTCAAAGAAACTTTATCAAGTTAACATTAAAATTAGCTGCTTGCATTCTTATCATTATGAAAGATTTGGAAAAGATAACAGAGTATTTTTAGTGTTCATATTTTATAGCCAATGCTCAGAAAAGCCTCTCCATTTAATTTTGCCTCACATTCATTTTTGCTTCACGCTGCATTTTAACACCTCTAGAGACAGAGCATGGAAACACTGTGTGTGTGTATGTGTGTGTATGTGCAGCTGTATGATGTCTTTATTCTCTTTATCTTAAATTCTCTTTTTGTGTTTCTGGTTTGCACAAGCTGTTTCAGGAACTGCTGTTATCAAAAAACACTTTCTCTCCTCTAGTGCGACCACAGGGAGTCTTAGGAGCAGAAACCTTGTCCCCAGTTATTAGACAACTCTTCTTTCTTTACTTCCCCATTTTTATTCTGTAAGCATTGCTTAAACACACAGGAGTTTTTACAATACAGGCCTGAATGGATGAGTTATTAACTTTTTTCCCCTTTTTGTGGGGAGCAACACAAAGCTTTTAAAAGTTAAACAAGGATTATCTCCTGTGACTTCGAGTGATAATTGTGCCATTAGCAGTCGTTTATCCCAAGCTTATCCAGTGCCTAAGGGTCTCCAGATTTCAAGCTCTGGCTCACTTGTACTCTTCTGTTTATTGTCTGAAACCAGGGGAAAAGCAGGTCAGGATGAAGGTGAGCCTCTTAAAAAGGCTCAGGTCAATATTTGAGGATCCTTTCACCAGGGATCTCTCCTCAGGTAGTCTGCTGGCCAGCAAATTGGAAAACACATCACGTCTAGTTATGTTTTTCCCTTGATATTTTGTACTGCCTCACATCACTGTATCTTTTGAAGATTTCTCATTTTAAGTAGAGCCAGCAGTTGGAGACTGACTGTCTGGTTCTACCACCACTGAGCAAGCTTTCAGTCCTCAAAGGTATTTTAGATTAGTCTCCCACTCTCTCTCTCTCTCTCTCTTTATATATATATATATATATATATATATGTGTCTGTGTCTGTGTGTCTGTGTATATGGAAAAAATAAAAATAGATAAATGAAAATACATATAAGTGAATAAACTGAGACAATATTTATTTAAAAGTTATGCTCTTACACTGTTTATGTCAGAGTTGATTTTTTAAAACTTCAATTCCTTCTTTCTTTCCAGATCTAGACCACCACAGAATTATGTACCACTTGCCTTCAAGTTCTTCAGTGCTGGGGTTTGTTCAGCTTTGCACAGATCAAAAGTGGCTTTCCAGGGTTCCCTGCCAGCTTCCTCTGGTCTTAAGAAAATTGATTTGTGCAGCTCCAGTTATATCCTTGTCGGTAACAACAAAAAGCCCAATTTGTTTGTTTTAGGAAAGGAATATACTCATTTTTTTCCTGACAGCTGAAATACATGACCATTCTGTTGGCTGGATCCCCATCTGTCTTGAGGTAGTGGATGGATATGTATAATAGATAACATATAATAATTATATAATATGGATTATGGAATAGATAATATTGAATCAATGATGACAATAATTAAAATAGATATAAATAATTATAAGCCTAACAGACTCATCAGTTGCACAGGAGTAGCCTACACCCTTCTTGAACTGCAGACACACCAAGACTGGCCCTGCACAAATGGTTAAGCACTGGCCCAAGTCATCAGCTGAATCACATGGCCAGTCAGAAGACTCTGCTGGCAAAAAAAGGAAGAGGAACTCAAATGTCTGGCCGTGGAAGGAAAAGAGCCAGCAGCAGCTGCTAAAGCCAAAATCAATGGGCTGCTGAGGGATCCAGCAGCACGGCTGGCATGAGCTAGACCTGCTCCACCAAAAATTAATGAGTCCTCTGGGAGCTGTGTCAGCTACTGTCCATGAATCACTCCAGGACCTCCCATTCCCCTCCATAGAGAGTCTGCATCTTCTGTGGCTGTTGATCACACTTTTTGGTTTTGGTATGTGTCTCAGGAAGAAGGAGAGTTAGGCTAACCCCACACTAACATCCAAATAGCATGCACATCTTGCAGCATATGTCTTCCACACCCGATGGAATGAGTGAAATCAGATATTCTTGTGTTTAGAGTATTTCAAGCATAAGCATCTCTTGGGAAGATTTAACCCGCTTCCACTCTCAAATGTCAACCACACAGTGATCATGACAGCAATCTTTATCTGAATACTTTTAGCAGCTGTTTCCACAAGACAGTTTGGGAAATGGAAAAGCATCTTTTAAACTGATGGTTTATTTCAACATTTTTTTTGAGGGACTATCTTCATCACAAGTCAGTGCTTCAGTGAACTTTACTGAAGATTAGCATGAAGGAAAAAATATAAATACATGGAAATAATCCTGTTGGTCATTAAATTCAATTAAGTTGTTATAGTTTAAACTTAATTGGAGCTGTAGGGTTCTGCACACAACCATACAAGAGGTATGAAAATTAAAGTTATAGGAGATCATCAACTGCAGGTGTGCACTCAATTTCTGTGCATGCATTTCTACACAGCATTTTTAGGAGAAACACATGACATGATATTACTACAGACATACTGTTTACTGCCCAATGCACATTTGATTCATATTTTCCGGAGAGTTAATAATGTATATAAATGGATTATAATGGGCTTGAGAGAACATATATGGCTTTAGAAATGTTTCGAAGTCCTGCCTGCCACTCCTATAGACAGGAAGAAATTATCTGCTTTATTTATTTTTTTAGTAACCATCTATTTATCCAGGATTGTGTCAGACTGTTGCTGTAATGTCTAGCCATTTTCCAGGGAAATTATGTGTGAGCTTGCTTTTTTTTTTTTTAACCTCTGAACATTTTTGAGCTTTTTCTCATCTTACAACCAAAAGAGCACTTAGTCTAAGGATGCTTGAAAGGACTATCAAGGGAAAGCTACTCTGAATAATTGGGTTCTTGCATTGAGTGTTTGGAGTGGCACATGTGCTGGTCATTCTTATTTTGTCTGGCAGCAAGTTCCACAGCCTTAGTCCAGCTCCTGTGAACATTTTGTTTCCTGTGGTTACAAGGCTTTTCCTACAATGTTGACAGCTTCATTTTTTCAGAGAAGCAAAGCTGTAGCATGAGGTCATCCTGGTTCATCTGCTATCCCACAAAAAAGAAAGACTGGGAAGAACTAGTGTACTACAGAAGGTATTGGTGTAGGTTATAGCATACTTAGACACATAATGTGTGTCTAAGTATAATATATATACTTAGTGTATGTATAGTGTATAAATAGTGTATATTTATAATATATATAAAAACTGTGTTTATTCCTTTCCCAGGAGAAAAATTATAATGCATTGATTTATAACTGCAGAATTAATAGCCATCCTATTACGTGATCATTCTTTCCAGTTTTCTACAACACAACAGGCAGCAAAATCAAATTCTGTTCAGATGAAAAGTCATACAGTGAATATACTAAATTGCATCTCTCATCTTTTTTCTACAGCATGGTGTCACATATCTCAAAACAACACTCTCAGGAAATTATTTATCTTTTTCCAAAATTCTTTATCTTTTAGTTTTATTTATGCTAGACCTGCCTTGCACAGACACAGTGTCCTCTGTGCTTCCTGCTAAAGCCCTTAGTCACCATAAAAACTGGAGAAATTGCCATTACTGTTGTTATTATTATTGTCACTGGCAGTGTAGGAGAGTTTCCCACAAGCAGATGCTCCTTCCTTTCTTCTGCTATGCTAGTGAGCCTTTCTACTTTGACTGAAATACAAAACCGGGCCAATATAAAGGTGCAAGGCACAGGAAAGCATTCCAAAATTCTTAGACTGAGACAAATTCCTAAACTCAGGATGTCAGAGAACTTTACCTGTAAGGAGCCAAGATTTCACCCTGTCAGTTTCCCCAGCCATCTACAGGCTCTGTTGTAATGCAGCTCATGCCAATTTCCATCTCAATAAGATTGACAGAACATTTAAGGTATCATAGTCCGTGTTAGGAGCTAAGGGAAGGGCTGAGCCCATTCCCAGGGATGGATTCACTGGCTCCCCTTTCTCATAATCAGAGAATCATTGAATATCCTGAGTTGGAATGGACCCATGATGATCATCAAGTCCAACTCCTGTCTCTGCAGAGGCTGGGGATGGATGCTGTGTAGGGAGAGGAATGTACTTATCCCTTGGCATCTGCTCCCAAAGGCCCAGCTGAACATCCTAAGTTGAAACTGAGCAGCCAAAATGAGTGTGGGTGAGATGCTGCTCACAGCGTCCTACCAGGCTGCACGGTGCCCTCTCAGCTATCATTTTAATCCAAACAAACTCTTACCAAATGAATAACTGCCTTGACTATTTAAACTGGTAACCTTTTTCTAACATTGCTGCTTATAATTAGATTTCACAGAAAACCAGACTGGTGGGTTTCTCCGCGCCTGACATTTTTATCATGTGAAATATGTTGGATCAGGTAATCAAAAGGCCTTAAGGTCAGGTAGCATGACTGAATTGCTGTTAGTAATTAAATGTGCAATAAATAACAGTATCTGCTGTAGCTAGAAAAGACTGTGTAGGTAGCTTCGTGTTCTGTTTTATAAATCATATTAAAAAAAGTGTAGGGGTTGTTTTATATTAAACATGGTGGTTATATGTGCCAAAGATTTATTAGTCCAGTCTGTCTTATGGTGAGTGGCTGCAGTCCAGATTCATGTGGTAGAATAATAAAAATTTTTAAATGGCTGTAGAAGTTGATGGACCAAAATGGAGTTAGTTACTCCATTGGCTGCCTGTGATGTCATAGCCATGGCTGCAGCCCCATATATGTTTACGAGACGTTTATTCCCCTTAATTTCCACCTATATCATAATAACAATCAGACATTCAAAAGCAGACTGTTCCTAAGAAATCACTAAATTTCCCTGCTGACTGGAGTCTCTCAGCCCCATCTACTTCACCCTGAACCCAGGGTCTACAACTGTGCCCTGAATTTCTCTGTTCCTCAGGGCTGATCAGTCTTTGCCTCCACACTTTGCTGGAAAGGAACAGCTCTATTTAGGGTTAGGGTAGGCTATTGAAGAACTTTCTCTTCCAAGCACTTAGCATGAGACCCTGCAAATGCTTAAACACATATAATTTCCCTTTTGCAAGTAGCCTCACTCACTTCAATGTCACCACTATGTGAACAAAGTTATAACCCTGCTTAAAAGTTTTCAGGAGACTTACTACCTATATTTTCGTAGGCCAAGAATGCTGACGGCTCTTAAAGAAAATAAAATGAAATAGAGACACGCATGATTTGGACTATGTTCAGAATTTTCTCTAATTGCTTTAATCAAATTCCCACTAGGCATTGAAATTAAATTTTCTACGTTAGCTGAATTCCACTGGTCATTACTGGCTGGCAGTGGTAGATGTATCAGATTTTCTATTTCTTGTTTTTCTTATGCATGGGTGTATTATATAGAGAGAAACATAACTGGGGTGTCTGGCAGTCTCCCAAAGAAACTGCCTTAACTTTATGGCAGGATTTTTTAAAATGCACTGTTTGATGTTTCAAAATGGTTGCAAATTCAAATTTTGGTCTGCCTTTTTAAGACTTTCTGTCATGCAACCTGTTGCATAAATTTGGAATATCCATGCCATGAGTAGGCAGATAGATGTACTTGTAGTCTGCTCCATAGAGCACAAGGAACTCAATTTGAAGGATTTTCTTATAAATTCAAATTTGGAGAACCTGGTCTGCACTAAGCAAAATGCTATGCTGAAGGACACACCAAGTTTCTAGTGATAAAAACCCTAGGTACAAAAAAGAAATAACTTTTATTAGTAGTTAAATGAAAAGAAAAAACAAAGACTCCAAGAGCAAGAGTTACTCAGTTCATGTTTTGCTTTTTTTTCTCTTTAAAAAACTCTTTCATTTTATAAATATGCCTTCCAATTAGCATAACTTGCTATAAACAATACTTTACAGGTTCTTTTCAATAATCTATTTTTTAAGAATTTTGGAAATTGTTTTGTGGTGTTGTTTTTCCAGTCAAAACTGTTTCCAACCACAGTAACTACAAAACAATAAGATTCCTGTGCCCAAATAATAAAGGCTTCTTGTGTCAATACCACATCTCTGCATCCCTGAGGAGTAGACTCTTTGTCTAAATTGAATTATAAATGATACTCTGGTGAAGGAAGTAATAGTCTAGTAGTACTTTAGTCTTAATGCCATAGTTGTGTTTATTAGTTTTGTCTGTTTGATAAATAGAGAGATGTTTTAATTTAACATAATAGTCTTTTGCCTAGATAGAGAGCCATTATTTCTACAGCCAAGTAATATCCCTTCCCATGGGAGATCCTGTCAAAAAGGAAACAATATCAATTTAATTATTTTGTTTTCTGATCAGGCTGCAGACTTGGGTATTGCCTTCATGTTTTTCTTCAGTTAATGTAGCACATATTATGGCACCAAATTTAATGAACTTTTACTCTGATTTTTAAAACTGAGAATGGGAAAACTCTTTATTAAGCAGATATGTAAAAAATTTTATCAGCTTTCTTCTATGCAGCTATGATTCTTCTTCCAGCTCTGTAATTTCATTGTAATTTTAAGCCATACTTTAGCAAAACTCCAAGGATTTTACATACTGGGGTGTTTAATGCTACAAATATCTTTAGCTGTGCATTACTAATCCCAAAGGATTTGGTTTAAAATCTGTTCTTTTAAACAGTAAGATATTTTCAGAAGTTACCAAATAGAATAGAAAAAACAAAAACCAAAAAAACCCACTCTCCATAATACATTTGAGAGGTCTAATTATCATGCATGAGCTCCTATTAGAAGGTTAGTAATAGCAGTAGAAAATTGCTCTTGGATTATTGCTTTCTGCGCAAGGGAGTGTAACTCAAAGCGCAATGCAGACAAACCCAGTGCTCGGTGAGCGCTGAAATGTTTGTGACTGGAGAAGGCAAGGCACTGGGGCTGACCAAAGCCTCATTTAAAAATCGTTTAAGAGTCATTTAAAAGCCTCAGTGAGAGCTGTGTGGTGGCTGTGCCGGGCGTGTTTTCTGACAGTGCTGCAGACGGACAGTACAGGGCTCGCATGCCAAGGATCTGCAAGATTAATCTCCACTCACGTCCACTGGGATTTCACATTTCATAGATAAGGGGACAAATGACAGCCTGTGATGATATGGTAATCACTGTGATATAAGCCCTAACAGTTTGGAAATATTTGTGTTTTAAGTGGTAGCTGTATCTACTGTTATGGCTGCCAAGGAATTCTTTTTATCTGTTTTCAGTTGCTCAGGAGTTTTTTTTCAAAATGGATATTTTAGCCTGATGTGTTCCATGACAGTTATTTTGCTTAGACTCAGATGTGCAGGATAGACTGGTGAAATTCTTGAGACATATCTTGTCCAGAGTTATCTTTATTCTCTGTCCCAACTCCTTTTTGAAAAGCTGTAGTGCTATTATGCCCTGAAAAAGAAATTGAATTTATAGACCAAGATGCATAGTGCACTCTTAGGTTTCTGCCTTACAATCCACCTGAATTGAATACATCAGTTCAGGCTTAAGGCACATTCAGTTGAGCTTCTTAGAGAGTAGCTATGAGCAATTTTTCACAGACAATTTGCTAAGAGCAAGCTGCAGCTGCCAGCAGCCACCAATATGCTAAAAATACAGGAGTGGACCTGGGCTGTACTGCACAACTTTCTACTAAAAAAACCAGAAGGTTCTACTACTCACTGTCATCTCAAAATAAAATTGGGAGTAGGAGATGACCTTGAACTATAATCCAGCTCTTTCTAGTAATTTTACTTAAAGTACTATGAAAAAAGCTCTCATGAAAGATCTAACCAGCATTTTTATTATTATTATTACTATTACTATTACTTGCCTACAGTTCTGTAAGCCCAGAAAATGATGACTTTCCACTTAGAAACCCAAGGGAAAGACTGTGGGATGGGGCACTCAACTAAAGCAAAAAGATCAAACATTTTCACAGAAGGTAGACTTTCAGTGGAAATTCCATTTGGTCAAGAAAATCAATTTTCTCTCACACAGCCAACTATAAAGGAAGCAATTTCAACCAACTCTACTTATTCCCCTTTGCTAGAAACAGATAAATAGCAACTGCTCAATTTTTTAAAGAGGAAGCTGAAAGGCTGCACAGGAGAAAATGGCAGGACTATAAGCCGAACTCATCTTTCTAATATGATTTTTGACCGCCACACTTCTTTTAAGCATCTGTTACCCTGGTGAGCTGGGAATACCACCTTCTCCATATCCTCCTCCCAGGAAACAAGTGACAGGACAGGAGAAAATGACCTCAAGCTGCTGCCAGGAGAGATTCAGGTTGCACATCAGGAAGAACTTCTTCATGGAAAGGGCTGTTAGTCATGGGAACAGGCCACCCAGGGGGTGCTGGAGTTGCCATGGCTGGAAGTGTTCACGAAAAAACTCAGTGCTGTGGTTTAGTTGACACGGTGGTGTTGGGTCAAAGGTTGGACTCGATGACCTTGGAGGTCTTTTTCAACCTTTATGATCCCATTTAGATCTCTAGGGGCTCTGTGATTCTACAGACGTCACGGTGCTCATCTAGTTCCAGAATGCAAACCAGCATTTCTGGTCCCCAACCGTTATTTGCTGCCCAAAAGGGTCCACATTTTTGGACTGCAACCTCTCCTCTGCAGTACTTTATAAAACATCATATTTACTGCAAAGACAAAAAATTTTAAAAAATCTACAAAGCAGAAGGGAATTCAGCTAATTTTCAGAGAGTTGGTGATTTTTTGCTTATTAAGCATTCATCAAAAAAAATGTTTCACTTGCAAAATCCAAACTTCAAAGCTTAAAAAAACCCCTGCAAATAACCTTCCCTTGCATCCACTGGGGAAGATTCTGCAAAAAATAAAATCTACCTCAGCAAACTCCAGAGGATGGAAAAGCAGGCATAAAGTCATCTAACCTTGTAATTTGGTTCAGTAGATAGAGAACATTAGGGATGCAGGCAGGGTAGAAGAATTGCTCTCCAGTGGAGTATCTGTCTCTTATCAACTGACTTAGGCTGGCTACTCTCAGAGATACAATGGATCCCACCAGACCTGTCACCAGGAAAACTAATTGGAAACATCAATCCACGTGTTCAGTTCCAGTCATCGTGTATTTCACAAAATCTACTCAAGTTGCACTCAAACCTTCTGCAGCACTCAGGCACTTCCAAAGTGATTTTTGGAAAGTAGACTGTAAAAGAAAGGGTAAGTGGCAGACTGACAGATACGATCAGCTCTGTGCATCAATCAATCCAGTGACTGGGTATTTTGAGTTATTAGCCAAAGCCTGCACCAAACCCTAGAGACAACTGCTTGAAAAACATTATCTCAAAGGACAAGGAAACACCAGCCTCATTGTTTTAAAGTAAAATGGGTCATTTTGGAGACTATAATGAAAAAAAAAAATAGTCCCAGATGGTTTAGAAATGTCATCACGTTGTTCAGTTTAAATGTTCTGAAGTGGATAATGCCAGTCTGGCAATCTTTTTCCCTCTAACCAAATAATCTTCATTTGAAATTACCTATGAGCTTTGCTTATACTGAAATGTTTAGAAAAGTAAGGGACAAATCTAATGACCCATTCCTCATTCATACAACCAACCATCTTGGGTGGCTTCCCCCAACAATACCATCAGCTTCCTTTCTAATTAATTCAACTCCTTTGAAGACCAGATAATGAAGAGCATGGATCACCGTAGTGTTACTGGAAAGATTACTGGGACAAGACTTGGCTCTCAGAGTACCTTCTTGTTTCATAGAGAGGCCCTTCTCCTGCAGCTGGTTTCTCATCTTACTGATTACCTGCTACATGAGAAATTTCAGTCTGGCCTCAGGGCTGGACCCAACCCAGAGGCTTCTGTCGAGTTTGTTATAATTTATTTATTTTAACTCAGAATCCAATTAAACCAAGCCTTTCTCTGGCTTGCTGCACTGGCAGCACTTGGATCAGTTGGTTGGTGAGTGCTGGACTACCTTCAACACCTTATGAAACTTTCAGCTTGGAAGTTAACATGAGGCAGAACCCACTTCTCAGAGATGTGGGTACATGCTTAAGTCCTAATGTAATGAATGGGACTTAATACCTGCTAAAAGTTAAGCATGTGCTTATGTATTTTTATATATAGGGTAGAACTCCCCTGCACCGACAGAAATAGAAATGCTCAAATGTTTTGGAGGCTTGAAGCTATATTTCTGAAAGAGAGGGGGTTTTGAGAGTTTTTAAAAATTTTTGACACCTTTTCTGAGAAAAAAACTATTTTCAATGAAAGAATTTTCACGGTGATGTGTCAGGCTGAGGAGACTTTCAGGCCTTAATAATCTACTTTTTCCTTTCAATAGAACTGTGAAAAGTGCAAGTCAAACCAGAATTTTCTTCTAGACTGGGTTTCAGGGGCTAGAACCAAATTGCTTTTGAGCACTTCCCAAAGATAAACAAAATGTTTCTATCATCAACATCACTAGGTCTATCCAGAATCCACTTGTATTTTTCACTGGTCCATAATTTGGGACTTATTCCAAGACTTATCCTAATCAATGTAGTTCAAAGATGAGATCAATGGCAGAATGATTCAGTTACTCCTCTGCTGCTTATTCTTTCTTAACACGTGTAGTTCAAATATGAACAAAGAAAAAGACGTTTAAGCTTTTTTTCAGGATAGAAATGGTTGGAAATTATGAACAAAAGTTTGGGCTGTAAATGCTAGAAAAGAACTGATACACACTAGAAGTTATTAACTATTGTTAATTCTAGTGACAATAAATATAGCTTCACATAGCTTTCCCATTCCTCATATGAAAGGGAACATCAAGGGATGTAATTAATGCTATTTAAAGATTGTCTTCCAGGTGTTGGTTCCTTCCGTGGAAGAACCAACACATTTCTTTTACCAGTCAGACTTCATCTGTAGAACAAGAGAGCAGTCTTTCCTTTAGACAACATATACGAGTAGGAATAAAGATCCCTAGAGTAGTGGGGAGAAATAGAACTGCAATATTACATTTCAGTAATAAAACCAGCTAGGAGATTAGAGGTAGAACTTCATAAAATACAAGAGCCAAAAACCAGCTTCCTGAGTCTCCTAAAGGAAATATCAGTATGTTGGCCAGTCTACTTTTCCTTATCACTTCATGGTTTAGAAGTTGTTGTTTTCACCCCATGACCCTTCTCCATCCGCCTTTTATGTGAAGCCTTCAGGTCCCAAATCTGCTAATGCATTTATCATACATTTCAGGGACATATTCAAATGGCAGCAACTTGTATGAGTGCTTTAAATTATCCTGACTAACGCCAGCACAATTTGAGACGCTTCTGGCCTAAGCTATTAATGATGTTACACACCATTAATGGTGGAATTGCCCCGCACAATTTGCTCCAAAGAGGCGTGGAGTACACATAAAAATGGATGTCCTGCTGCTTTGTTTTCCAGAGGAACGCCTGTAAGGCTGCAGTAAGCTCACCACTTCCACAGCTTTGACAACGATAGCACACATCTGAGAGAGAAGCTAAAGCAGCCAGCATCAAACGACTGATTGAACTCCCAACTTCTGCCTTATACCTGCTTTCAGACATGTGATACGCACAGACAAAAGTCAGTGACAGTGTAAGAATTAAGCTGCATTCAAATATAAAAATTCCTTTAGGTTTCTGATTCCCTTCCCAACTCCTTACACCAAGTGCCTGTTAACTTATGCACTATTAATTATGCAGCTCTAGAGTTGAGAGATCCAACTCAAAAAACTTGTCAGTTGTCAGCTACTTCAACCACAATAACACATCTACAAAAACATTCATTATTTTCAGAAGACATTGGAAATAAAATTTGACAATCTGGTCCTATTGAGTGCACTGCCAGCACTTACTAAAGAAATTAAGTAATACTAGCAAAGAATGAGTAGCCTCAAATAAAGTACAAATTCTCCAACAATGGGTGCACTATTACTGCAAGTAAATATAGAATGGAAAGGACTGATTAAATGGTGTTTGCTGCATGTAAATGATTAACATAAGGTGAACAATAAATTATTTTTAAACATACAGAAACGAATTTTTCTGTGTAATTACTCATCTGTGGTGCTGACAGGACAGTATCCCTTCAGAGCACCTGGCACCGCAGTCAGGGATGTGCTGCAGGAACCGCAGTTTTCAGTGGTGCCATGCCAGAGTGACAGCTACAGCCTGCAAGCTCTAAAACATTTTGGTATAGGCAATAAACACCCTTCAATCCTTCAACGACACTCCTCCACATCTATCATGCACAGTGCTCTGGACTGTCAACATATCATCTCCCATGCTGCAGCAAGAGGAGCACAGAGCAGTTTTCACTTAGCATGATTTTCAGCTGTCACGCATGAAGGGCAGGCGTGTGTTAGGGCTTGGGAAAACTACACAGGCCAGGGATTCCCACTCTGGGGATATCTGCAGAATTATCACAAATAGAGGAGACAGCAGAAGAAGGCCTAGGGGAAAAAAAAAATAGAATGAATAGTAGAAAATTGCAGATCCAGACAGCGTTATTTTGAAAGTTCTGATACTTACGACGTGAAATTGCTGAACTGTAGAATGCAACCCAACGTTTAAATTGCTTTCTTAAGTAAATTCCGTAACAAATGATCCACCTATAAACAAATAGAAGATGTGCCTGTAGACTGCCTGTCATCTGGTAGTCATAGAAGATCACCCACCTCCTACCCCATATAATCCTGTCCTTTAATTTGGGTTCCTGTCAAAAACAGGGAAAGAACAATCACATGGCAACTTCTGGATTTTCACAATCATGGAGGAAATTTTTTTTGTTTATGGTTAAAATGTTCATAGTAAAAACAAAAATTGATTTGCCTGTGGTAAAACTCAGCTGTATACTGTGCTTGATTTTATCTTCCATTAAGTAAATTGCCAATCAACCCTTTCTTTTCCTTTTTCTGTAGTTTTCCAGACCTTACTGAAGAAACCATTATTAAAGTGCTACAGAGATTTGCCTGTGCAAAGACTGAGCAGAAGTCTAGGGGATTTGGACTGTAATGTGATAATGTTAGAAAGTTGTTGAGATGTCAAAATGTAAAGCACTCCAAATACTTAAGTGTGAGGGTTTAGGTATTTGTTTCCACTGATAATAGGAAGAGTTACATGGCCTAAATTTTCTTACTTCCTCTCATAAGTGCTCACCTCACTGCTCATCAGACACTGGAGATGACTCGGCAAGAGATTTTGAACCCCAACTCAAACCAGCAATTTCGCTGGCCACAACAAGGGCATTAGTGCATGACAGTGCCCATCAGTGGGAATGTCCAGTTCAACGTGATCCCAAAAACACTTTGGTTAGGGAAATACAAAAGCCTTACTGTTGTCGTCTTGCAAAGCAAGAGAATACTGGAGCAGAGAACACTGCTTTCCTGAAGGTAAAAGGGACCACTAAGTAAAAGTGCTATTGTGCACTAACAGTTTGAGACTATCCTGTGCACCAGTTCCTTTGGCATCTTTCACTTGCGTGAATTAGCAAATAAATAAACAGAAATGAGAAAACAAACCAGAGCCCTTGGGCTAAATTTTCCAAATTTGGCCCAAAGTGGGTTATTAACTTAGGAAAAATACTGAAGAGTGCGGAAAAAATCTATTCTTGTGACAAAAATTTCTCAAGAATATAAACTGGCAGAGCATTAAGACACTCTGGTGGTATGACTTCAGTAGTGATGGAAACAATATGTGGAGAGACCATTGTCATACCAATGTGTGGAATATAATCAGATTGGCATCTTGTGATCCTTTGGATGCTACCTCAGAGCTCAACCCAACACAGATGCTTCAGTTGTTAAAACATTTAACATCTCATCATATACAGGAGGCAAAGACATATTTTGCTAAAGGCAGGGAAGGTTTGTCATTTACTTCAGTAGTAAGTTTGGGACCTATGTGGAAGCACAGCTGAATTAATGCATAGGTGGGGCCCCACCCTGAAGAAGTAAACGAAAGAAAGTTTTATTTCAGCGGGGCTTGGACCAGGACTTCCAGTCACAGAACTGGGAGAATAGCCAGGAAAGATCTACACAAACTGCAGTTCATACGTTGTATTAACTGTGTGCATTCTCCCCTGTGCACTGCTGTGAATGCTCACATACACAAAGCACAAGCTTGGTGTTCCAGGGACAGTACGTGATACACATGGGCCATGCACGTTCAACACAACTGCTCCCTCAGCAGCTTCACTTTCCTTTGACATTTTCAAACACAATGACAAAGAATTTACACGTGTGCCCAAGCTACTCTTCACGTACATATATGTCTCCTTGCCTTTCTTCTGCTCCGACGTCTTACGCTGACAGATGAACAATGCACAGGATCATAAACGGAAGTAACACTGCTTGAAACTAATAAAGCCAAAAGGACAGTCCCAAAAATAAAAGATTGAATACAAAAGTACATTTTTCCCTTAGTATGCAACTCATATAACAATAACAATAACAAGTCAACAACAACAATGCTGAGGATTTCCTCCAACATAGGCAAAGTGATATCTAAAACTGCAGCAAAAAAAATCCTAGGATTTATTTTTGACAGGCCAGATCTTCACCTGCTGTTAATTTCTTCAATTGCTAGAATTCTGCAATTGGAAGTCTGGCCCAAACTTTATAAAATTGCAGGAAGAAGTGTTAAAGACAAGCTTGGCTCTATCACAATGCTGCCATTAAACTACCTGCAAGAGGTTTTGGTAGCAAATTCCAAGGGCCGAAACTTTTTAGTCTCAGTCCAACCCAGGGGAAAATAAACTTGTTTCCAATTAAATAAAATTAATGTGTGGCAGTCAGAGATCTTCAAATGCAATTCCAACAGAAACATCACTAAGTACTGTAATGTACATGTCTGCATTTTGGAAAAAGTAAAGCTTTGAAAATATCTGTGCAGACTAGATTCAATATACAATCAAAAGCCTACAGTTCTCATTGCAAAAGTTCCCAACAGAAGTGAGCTCCACAGCCATTGGCTCAATTTAAATAGCATTATAGAGAAAATTGCAGGGTTTGGATGTTCTATTCTATGTTTCTTGCAGCCATGAAATGAAAACTGTTCATGATTTTTTTCCCCTAGAGAACCTCAAAACATTGTTCACTACATGAGTGATTGAGCTGAAGATTTAATTTGTATCTGTGTCATTAGGACTGCTTAGTAGTAAGTTGAAAGAAACATATATCACAGACTCTCATAATCACAGAATGGTTTATGCTGGAAGAGTCTTTAATGATCTTCTAATTCCAAGCCCCTTGCCATAGGCAGGGCCACCTTCCACTCAGATGGGCCCAGAGCTCAGTCCATCCTGGTATTGAACATTTCCAGGGATGGGACATCCACAATTTCCCTGGGCAACCTGTTCCAAGGTCTCATCAGCCTCACAGTAAAGAATTTCGTCCTAATATATAACCCCCACACACGGCTCCCATGCTGTGTTATGGATGAGTGCAGCCTGGCTAAGGATATATTGTAAATTGTTCCATAATGATTCATGGATTAGTAGGGGTTGCTTTGAACACAACATTCCCCAAGGGTAAAGTAAAGCTGCCTTTAAGTGAGGCTTATCTGGAAAAGAAAGAAAAAGGAGCATTTAGCTGCTTACCTGGCTTGCACTGCAGTATTTTTTAAGCTGCTCTTCATCATCTTGTAACGATTTCAGCATTGTTCAGTAAGCCAATTGAATAGAAAATTTGGATAAAATATGCCCTTAAAATATAATGACTGATGGTCAGTAAAATCTTGATAACTTAAGAACCATCTCTCCTTATCTTTTCAAGACACTTTGAGAATTATTTGGTTAGACAGTCACAGAAGTGACGACAAGAAACCTTTTTATATGCTGACTCCGAAAGGTCTTTTTCAAGTACAGTGAAAAATTAAAAGGAGAAATACTTCAAGATTGATAAAAATTAGACATATCACCTCAGATTTACATGTAATATCTTCAATTTTCAGTGTGAGGAGTATCAGACCTAAAGGAAAAAAGAACACAGAATGTAATTTCTTTTATACAATGCTCAGGAAGCACCCTTTGAAAACACATTTTAATTCAAGAAAAAAAAATGTTTGGGTTTTTTTTCCTGTCATCTTCTAAATTTCAGTAGAATTAGGTAATAATTAAAATTGGGTCTTCAAGGGGAAATATTAAGGAAAAAAACAGCAAACTATCATCTGACTTTTCAGCTTTGTTAGCTCCACATTCCAATGCCTGGATGAGAGGGTCATGAGCTTGTGGCTTGCCCTGCTACTGATATGAAAAAGTTTTAAAAATGCACAATTCTAAACCAGATTGTAGAAAGCAAGAGAAAGATGTCATGAAAGGTTTTAAACTTTCGGGTACTGCTGAAGATATTTCTGTTTCCTTAAACAAGAAGGCAAAAAGAACATCTCTGAATATTTCAAGCCAGATAAATGGGAGTTTGTCTGTACAGTGCCCAACACTTGAGAGAGAAATCCAGCACAGGAAACTATCTCCTGGGCTAAATCCAGTTCCTCACCATGCCAGCCACTACATCACATAACCCTTTCAAAACTGCACTAATTCCTTTCAATAAACTGAAGCACAGATATTTTGTCATCAAAACCTGCTGCTTGAAAATACACTAACCCTTTTGCTTATTCATATAAGTGTAATGTTTGAACTTTTCAATTGCAGCTCAGTGGACACTTTGATGACAAATATGAATCAAAGAGTGCTCCATATACCAGAGTGCATTGCATTAATTTAGTTTCAAAGTGACAAGGGAATGAATTATAATGATTAAGCCTGCATTAAAGAAATAATGTTGAAAACTCATAGCCAGATGGAAAGGCTCAAGAGCAGTATTCTGAAAAATAGCTGAGGACCAGCTTTCTCTGACTATCATCAGACAATGTGATCTGTGGACACCGATTCAGTGGTTCAGATGCATAATTTCAGCATATCTATAGATAATATCCAACACTTTGCTGAGATGAAGCCACAAGTTCACTCTTCTTCACCTTCTTTTCATCCTACCTGAAGGAATTTCATTAACCTATTCTGTCTAGTTCAGGAAAAAAAAAACCAGACCGAAGTGTAATGAAACAGCAATAGTGTGGAAGATCTCTTCAAGAAGGGAATATACATATATTTTTCAAAGATTTTTGGCACTGCAGTGGGATCCATTTCAGATTTCCTGCAGCAGTCTGCTTCTTCAAAAACATTTAATCATCTTAACTGCTGGCAAAACATCTGTTGGAAGTATTGGAAAACCGAAAATGAAAAAGTTCATAACTCTACAGAAATCACTAATAGAAAGCGAGAAATAGAACCTGCACAGTATTACTTGAAATGTCAAAATATGATGATAATAAATGGAATCTGGCTAAAAACAGTTTGGAGTTGAAGCCCTGCAGTAAGAACTAGGCAAATCAGTTCTTACAAGGATATAGGAATCCACCTACACTGCAACCTCTGTCTGAACCCCCAAAAAAGGTCAAAAGTTACTTTTTACGCATGTAGAGAACATACTTTCCTTCTCCAAAACATGCTTCTATTTATTCTCTCCTCTTGCCACAGTTCCTCTTTCTAAATCTTCTTTAGTTGTCATAGAACCCATTCCTTTGTCACCCTCGGGCACTTGCTGCCAAATGAAGTTCAATATTCCCAGAAAATGCTATTCAAAATGGGTATTTTACAAAAGTAAAATCCCCAAATACGAGAATTCCAAGGTCAGCAAGGCCTAAGAACTTCACTGAAGTTCTTGTTCCTGCATCAGAAAATATGAGGCATGTACAGCCCCCTGGGGGGTTCAGGTGCTGAGAGCATCTGCAAATAAAGAAATCATATTGGGGCTTAATGAGGAAAGACTGTCTCAGTCCTTGCCCACTTGGGAAAACTGACATTAAAATGCAGATTATAAACTCCATCCAAATGGTTCACATTTAAAGACCTTTGTGAGCAATTCTGCTCTGTTGGGAGTTTTCACATTGGGAGACTGTCCTCAGCCCTCTCACCACTGCTGGTCTTATGTTCTGTAACTACAAAAAACAATAGGTTTTGAAATTTTACTCATGTTATGTTTGCAACTAACACCTTACAATATTGAACAATTGTAAGTTAAATAGAACCATAATCCCTATTTTCTAATAAAAAAGAGAGTAATATCTGAGTAGATCTTGACAAACTCAAATGCTACATTTGACTCAATGAGCCTCTTGAACTTTGGGAACTAGGTCAAAACCAGGAAATTTTCCAAGTACCATGTCTCCTCTGTGGATAGCTGTACAAAGAAGTGGTGGGTAAGGTCATCCCTAGTCACTGCCCAGAAAAATGAGGAACAGTTTCCCACCCCCCTGGCAACAGCATGGATAGCATAGGGAAGAATACTCTTCGAAAGTCAGTAAAGTTAAAGAGGAAACCGTTATTTCTCTATAGTAGGGTAAATCTAAAACTAAAAATCTAAGTTTTTATTTTAACAAAATAAATTATTTTAGTTTAAAATAAAAAGAAATATTTAAAAGAAAGGGACAAATGGATCAAAAGTGCAGAGCCTTCTTAGCAGACTCAAAAAGGAATCTAAGAAAGTATATATTTCTCTGCTTAAAAAACACCAAAAAAATTGCTTAGATGGCACTTTGGAATAGAAACACAAATTTGCATTGAGAATTTACATTTTACATTGAATTTTATTTAATATATTTAATTTTTTCATTAAATACCCACAGGTATGTATTAATAAACACACATACTACAGATGAGTAGACTGAAGTATTTTTCATGCAGATGATTGCCAGACTTATTTTGATATGATGTGATTTACGGCAGAGGAATAAGAGCAGCAAATCTGAAAACACGTAGTTATTTGCAGCAATACATGCAGAAACTGATACATATCAGCTGATTTGCAGTGTGCAGTCACCATTATGCTTGAGAAGATTTAGAAACAAAAAGTTAGGCAAGAAGTGATTTGCTTGCCATATGAAAATTCTAAATATTATAGTACTGCTACATTGTGCTAGGTTAAACCCAAACCCCTCAACAATAAAACAGCAGCTCTCTGGTACCTACAACATGGCACAGCAGAAGGAACCAGGGCATCCATTTGGTTTTGACCCTTCCTGACCCACTGTGGTGAAAATTAATTGTTCCAGATGTGAAAAAAAAAAAGATGGGCAGCATACTTATCACAAGTATGAACCGGCAAATAACTACCTAGGGGTTTAGTCACTCTCCTTCGTGTGTGGAGCCAGTTATGAAAGTGACAGGCTGTGCCCACTGATAGGCAATGGTTTGGTTCCCCCTTGATCCAGGAAAAAGTCCTTGCTTCAACTGCTGACTGATCCAAACATTATGACCAAACACCTAATGGGATCCTACGGTAAATGGAGTCTCCAAATTCACTTTTGTGAGCCTCTCACCAGGTAAATCAACCTTCAGTTGTGCCTCAGCCACAGGACACCAGAGAAATGTGTGCAACTGCCATAAAAGAGCCCTTCACAATCTCAAACAAGACACTGCCAACCCTCTGCTAAACTTCATGGGATAATTTAAAACACATGCAAATAGATGAATGGCTTAAAATTCCTTTGGATTCTGTTATAAAGACAGCATGCCATCAATTGCAGTAACTGCTTTAACATGCAGAAAATGACAATAGATATAGTCCCTGAAGTAGAGCAGCAATTAATCATGCAAAGTTGGAGGAATATTTTGTTGTTGCTTCACTCCTTGAATTTGCATCCCCTAGGCCACCAGTGTTTGAATGGTGATCACAAAGGAGAGGTAGTAAGTTGATAGAAAATACTAAAAAAGGGAAGTGTTCTCACAGTGCCTTGATTCCCAAGGCAAATCAAGTATATAACTTGACTATACCTGTAAAGTCTAACTCTATTTTGCTGAACATTCCTGAGATACTGAACTGCATCTACTATCCACTCATTTGAGATAGTAATCTAATATCAAAAAACATTTTATAAGTAAGAATATTCCAAAACCTTGTTACTTTTATGAGCCTGAAGGCTAAATAGATAAAGCTGACATATAAAAGCCCCAAACATACTACTTTACATTGCATATCCCTCGTTTCTAAATTCAGACTCAATTTATGAACACAAACTACAAATGTAAAAGGTGCTGCTCAGAAAAGGAAGGACAGATACCTAGACAGGCAGCTACAAACCCACAGAAAGCAGTCATGATTTGTGAAAGGCAGTGCAATAACAAGCAAAATAAATTTCATTCATAAGAGACCCCCAAAAGCATTACCTGGATTCAAGCAATAGCTGAGTGTTTGGATGTTTTAACATTGCATCATCTAACAAAGACCTGCATTCTGTCCACACTATAACTAATGTAGCCATGCTCAGAATTAAACAGTTTTACCATATTGATATTATAAAGCAGGCTAAAGTGATGGCAAAAGAAAAAAAATAAAAAGAAGACAAAAGGGTACACGTGGATTTGAAATCAATAACATTTCAGAACTCTTAACTTTTTGAAAAATCAAAATATAGAGTTAATACAGTAAGTGACCAAATAACAAAGCTTTTATGCATTCATCTGTGAGCCATTGAGCTAAAACAAACTCAGTTAGAGTTGAAACAAAACAAAACAAAACAAACCCAAAACAAACAAACAAACAAACAAACAGAACTGTTTGTTTCTCTCTACTAGCTCTCTAGATTAAAGAGCACGAAAATGCATCTCTGAAGCTAGAAACCTCTTCCAGGCTCCAGGCTGACACTTAGATATGAAATGGATGGAGACCTCACTTTCCATATTGCGTAAAGAAAAGCAATTTTTCACATAGACGAGTCTTTTATCACTTTGTATTACTTAAAACAAATGCAAACTCTATTTCTATTCTGGATCAACAGACAGAAATGTTTCTGCCACCAGAGAAGGAAGAACATCTACATTAATCTTCTGGAAACGAGTGAACCTGTTTTCTTCTGAGTCAAAGCAATGTCCTTTGAGACTACATCTTTAGCAAGAATAAAATTCCAGTTTCAAGACAGCCCCAACATAAGCAGGCTCTTGCTGGACTGGTACAGGGTTCCTAAAGACAAAATTTAGTCCAAAAGTGTGCACCGGCCCTCCTTCCCTTGCTGTTTTCAGGACAGGAAGGGTTCAGGACACGGCAGAGCAATCCCTATTCCAGGATTCATGCTTCACAGGAAGACTTTTAAAAGAAAATAAAGGCCACGTGGGTAAATAATGTGAAAATAAATATCTCCATATTCAGTTTTACATATGTAGGTGGAGTCTTTTGTTTCATCTAGGCCAAAACATCAGACTAAATTAATATTATCATTAAAAAAAAAAACCAACCCTTGGTCTAATATATCCAAAAGAGGAAAAATTTTCCTGTACCTACTTGTGCAATTAAAAATATTAAAGGTCCATGTCCTGTGTTTCATATGCACATGTTATGCTAAACATGCCAACATTTACTTTAAATTTCACAATGTTTTTAAAAACATTTCTAGCACAGTGATAAAATTTGCCCTGCTCTACTTCTATAAAGAATAAATGGAAAAAGAGATTACTGGAAGGCAGTCTCCCCAACAGACAACACTGACTTTATGAGCAATTTTATAATGGTGATTAAAAAAAATTGATCTTTGCAGTAGCTTACCAAAAAAACCTTGCATTTTGTCCTGTGTCAAGATGCTCAGTGGACATACCTGGCTTTGTCTCTGCATACACGAGATTGCAGTATTCTCACACTCAGTATGAGTGCATTATCCTGATGTAGGCATGAGCTTGGCCAGAAACAGTAAAACAGACATTTTGTGACAAGCTGGAATCAGGAAACGCTTTTGAGGCTTGGCCATATCTGCAAAAACAATTTTTTCAGACAAAAGGCTGTAATTAGAAAAGAGATATTCCAAAGGGATTTCCAAAGAGCATTAATCTAGGTCAGCATTAATCCAGACTCAAATGGGATTCAGCTTTTTTTCCAGCATCTTTCCACTGAAATGCTCATTTTAGTGAAGCTTTGAGAAACCCATAAGATGGCATAAATAACCTTTGCAATTTAGAGAATGAGATTTAGAAAGAGTTGCTGCCAACCCTTTTTTCTTCTGTACTTCTCATAGACATCTCTTAGACACTGAAGGTCACAGAAGGGAAGAACACAGTGCAAATCTCTGAGAAAAAAAAAAAAAAAAGCAGCACTGCAGCTTTTGTCAGAGCATTTTTCTTAGTATGGAGTGCTGCTTTTCCAAGATAGATGTAAAGTAAAGCATACAAAGCATCAAAATTCAGCAAAAAGGTCAGTGACGTTTATGTATGCCCCCTGCATGCACCTGGAAAAAGTAACACACCAGAATTATCATGTGCTTAATACCTAAGCCTGTCCTCAAAGTATTCCATGAAATTCACAATAATTTCTTGTTTTGCTTATTGAGAAAAAGAAAGCCAAAACACAGGTTTATAGAATTGATTTTTATGGTTTCACCCATCATTTCACCCTATTTACACTTTATTTACATGATCCCTTATGTACAAGCTGGGCAATAGTGCTTCCTCAGTGGCTTGATATAAAATTTCAATTCTTCCCATCCCAAAAAAAAGCATGCTGCGCTCCCATAAGGGAGCATCTAATTCCTCAGCATTAATTATCAAATGTTTCAAAATGTTTCAGGCTGCGTCACAAGTATCTCTGATCAGCAAAGATGATTTCTTTTTCTTTTTCCTTTTCTAGCAAATCATCCTATGTTTTAAGTACCTGCATATTAAAAGTTAACGTCAAGACAGATTTTAAAACAGTAATTTAATTATAGTAGCTGTTATGGCACAAACTAAGCAGAAACATCTTTCTCTGCCACACTGTTTGGGTTGTAAAAGCCTCTCCTCCCTGGAAGTATCAGTTCCAGTAAAATCTAACCTTTCCTTTTGGCCCCTCAAAACCTCAACTTTGCTCTAGCAAATTTTAAAATTTCTAGAACATGCTCATGTGTTTTGGAAAGCTGTCATATTCAAGCAGAAAGTCATGAGGCTTAATATACAAGCATATCATAAAATCACGTTTGAAGGGGTTTTGGAAAGAGGAATATAGAATGCAATTTATGAGGCTCATCTCCACTCACACTTCTGTAATACAGACCATGAGGAGTTGCCAATTCACCAGCATAAATAGGAAAATGGTTATAATCATGTTTCCCTGTGCTGTCATTCTGGAAAGCTTTGACCCTTTAGGATGTTCCAGAGCTAGTGGTTATCCAAGAAGCACAACAGCAAGGCCACAGCAGGAAGGAATCACTAAGCTTGAGGGTGCCAGTCCAAATGTGGGGTACCAGCAAGTGCACCAAGATGTTTGTAAGGGGAAAAGAAACTGCTAAGAGGCCTTAAAAAGGTTGAATTTACCACTGGGCTCCCATGAGAGCCACATCCTATGGGACAATGCAAAAGCGTGACTCAACTTTGTGACAGCTTTCCAGAGAGATGGAATCAGGATGATTACATTAGTGAATTGTCTCATGCTTTTACCACAGAGTGCACAGAAATGACCAGCAGAGTTTTGTTGCTGGCTTCTGTGGATGGTGACAGCATGAGCAAGTTTTTTGAGATGGTTGGTTTTAACAATTTTTTTTTTCTTTTTGAGTGAGAATCTTAAAACATCTTTTACGTAGATAAGGAAATATGGAAGGAAAATGGGAAAAAATTAATTCACACCTACTGACCCAGGCATCCAGCTTTTTGCATAGCATCGGTTTGTTAAAAAAACCTGTTGTGAGTCAGAGTGGAAATGTAATTTAGTTCCCTAAAATTAAAAGTTAATAATGTCTCTTTATGTGCCATGCCACTTTCAATTTTCACTCACATTAAATAAAACAACAACACAAAACAAAAAAAGGCCTTGAATATATGGTTTGCTCCTGAAATATATGTCCAAAAGTGTTTTTATGTGGTGAACACCATCTTTGTGTTAGGTGGCAAATATAAAACAGACTTCACCCATTTACATATTTCTGGCTCATGCAATATTTGACTGAGACTGGATACAACAACCATGAATAACTGAGCAAACCAAAACCATATCTGTATATTCAAAATCATAATTAAACACGTTTCCATTGATACTTTGTTTTCCCACAGCGAGCAACTTAATAAGGGAAAGACTGACAAAATTTTACCAGAGTAAGTTACTCTTGTTATTTTTTTCAGGAAAACTGTTCTGCTTGAGAAATATTAGAGACAACTTCTATGGGTCATTTAGGGATTGAAGAAAATTGATAGAGGGGGATAGCAACATCCATTTTGGTCATCAATAAGAAGCAATAGCAAAGAAACTGCCAAGGCTTCTTTCCTATGCCAGAAACACAAACCAGATCCTATTAATGGACTAGGAAAAGTTAAGTCAGTGCAGCAAAGCTGGCCAACTAGCTTACCTTGGGCAGAAGTTGTTTGGGCAGAACTTCTAGACTGTAATTCTGCTTTATTTGCTTTGGTATAAAATACTTTACCCACCCCACGCACCTCTGTGTAAAACCTGTTCTTCCTAAGGATTTTAAATTTGATGGCATGGTCAGCAGATGACTGAGCATGACTTCAAGCATTTTGCAGCAAAAAAGGGGTTTAGACTAGCAACTTCTACTCCACATCACCAAAACTATGTCAAAATGGTAAATTGCCTGTTGAAAATGCTATAGGTCATAATCCATACATTCAGCATGATCTGATGTAAGAAGGCACCAAGGAAGCCTTGGTCACCACCTACTGACATTTTTATATAACTGAAAAGCAAGAAAACAAATGGTTTTGATGTCAGGAGCTGACATTAGAGGAACCAGGGATTTGTAGATATATAGAAAGCCCAGTTGGGCCAAAAAAGATGAAACAACCTGACCTGAGGCCTCAGCAGTTATCATTACTTCAGACTGAGACAGAACTGTTGGACTTGATCTGTTTTCCAGCCTTAATGATTCTGTGATTCTCTGTCTATAAAGCGGACAATATGGCAGTCTGGATTTGCAGTGCCAAAGCTTGTGTACTTTGCTGAAGTTGCCATTTCATCTAATCTGAAGAGCTGGCAGTACATTTCACATCTCTCAGAAGTGAGGCAGGCAGCAGTGTGAAAATCTTCCTCTGGTCCAGGAGCCCTCTGAGAGGAAAAGCAGAGCAGCTCGAGACGGAGGCACTCACAAATCGTCCATCACCAGAAGGAACAAATGTCCTGCTCCTGCCAGCAGCCCCTCTAGCTGCCAACAGCTATCACAGCAAGACTAGGAAACAGCTCAGAGGTCACAGAGGCCACATTCAGAAGAGATCTCTCCTGTGCAGCATGAAGACAGCTGGAAGCAGACATCAAACCCAGCAGCTGCACGTGGAGCACCTTGTCCGAGCCTGTCCCCATCTCCTGGTTCCAGGGACACAGCTGGCTCGGGGCTCCCAGCTGCATGAACTCCTGTGTGGACCAGCCCAGCCACTAAGGACTCCCTACAGGATTTGGAGAGAGGAAAAAGGAGTCACAGGCCTTCCCATAACCCGAAACATCATTGCTCACAAGATGATGAAGAGCACTGTCACTTGTGCATCTGAAGTCACAATCTCTCTTGCACGGGTTAGGATAAAGGAAAAGGGTTAATGCCAAGCTCCACTATTATTAAGACCCCTCAAAAGGATACAAAACTAATCTGATCAGGTCCAGAGTATGGGGACACATTTTTCCCCACTGCAGTAAGAAGTATTTTCCAGAAAAGTAATTCTTAGCTCTTTTTTGTGCTGCTTTTCCATATTTTTTAATCCAATTTCTTTTTTCAATCACTGACTTCACTTATCTTTTGCATAAATATTTGTCTGAATGCATTTCAAATAAAAATTATTTCAATTTATTGACCCACAAAAAAATAATTCCGTAATTCAGTCAGGGATAATAATTGTTCTTGAAGCTGTGAAATGCCGCAACTGCAATTTTCCGTGTAATGAACTATAAACTTTTATATTCAATAATTATGACGTGTACACTCACTGAGGCATACATTTCTAACCACACAGTTTTGAGAGGAATGGCATTTTTTAAAGCAGTTACACTCCACACTAATTGATTTTGAGAACATAAACACTCTCCAAAGTTGCAAAATTAGGCAATTATACAATAATATGTTATAATCATAACAGTTTTTCAGCTCTGAAGATTTTTTTTTCCTAGTTATTTTCTCACCAGCACTGGGCTCTTGGTGCATATGGATGAGTACTACAGAGCCAATCAGCACTACGAAATGTATGCTTTGCATTTTAGCTTAGACTTCTGGTGTTTGCAGAACAGTGTGTGTCTAACTGCTGTTCCCACAGCTGTAAAGCTTTAAGACTTAAGAACGCATTGAACCAGAGTCTGTCCTCACATAATTGGAGTGGCGCAAAGTTTTGTTTGGGGGGGTTCATTTAAAGCACAAAGCCCCATCAGACGAACCCCAGGTTGTTCCCCACATGATAAAAGTGAGGGGTTATTCATTGCCCTGTGACATGTAATTAACATGATGATTGGCTCTATACACCTTATAAACAATGAACACTTTTCTTATTTCCTTTTAACTACCACCATTTAAAATCACTGGGAGGGAGGGGGAAAAAAGAAAAAAAAAAAAAAAAAAAGATACAGCCACTGAGGGAATTTCCAAATTAAGAGGTCCTTGAGATTCCAAAACAAGCCCGAAAAACATAACAGACACTCTTCTCTTCATAAAACACTCACAATAGCAGAGGCCCAGCTTACAACTTTTAACTGCTGCAGTGCTCACACTTCAAGGCAGGATGCTGAGGTCATACAAAGGGATCCCACAGCTACTGCACATCACGGGCTAATGAATCTTTTCCCATGACAGGTACAGACCTCGGGACTGGGGTGGGAGCCAGGATGTCAGAGGAAAAGTTCAGAGAATCTGCAATGGCAAAGGCTCAGTGTGCAAGATGCTGCAACAGTCTGGGAGATTTACCTCCATGAATCCTCTCATGTTAGACCAACTATTTTGTAAATCCCAGAGCACACCTACCTGTCACCATGTCTCAGTCAAACATATTTGTCAAACCAAGATGCTGTCAATCTTGAAGTTACTTGCTGAAGACAAATATACCTATCAAAGCTGAGAAAATTTTCATTCTGTTCTGTCAAAACCTTCCTCACTGTCTTGAGTAGTTCAATCTATTACAGGCATTCAAGGGAAACGTGGGGAAACCTTTCTTCAAATCTTTTTTTCTAGTTGCCATTTATTAAACATAATGTAGTAATTCTGGCCAATTCTTAGTAATTAGTGAATAATATTATTAATTCTATTTGAAATTTAGTCTAGGACCCTGGATACTTTCTCCAGTTATGTACAATGTGGTCTTCACTCTCATTTCTGAGAACCAGGGTACAAAACTTGCTGGAGCTAATGCACAGAGATGCAGCCCAGATCTTGTCAGTCTCTACTTCCTCATAGAACACCAGGATCTCTCACACTCTTTCCACAAAACAGCACTGGTTTTTCCTGAGAGTGGGACCAATTCCTTTGACAACTTTACTTGTTTCTGAAACTGAGAAAGCCTCAAAAGGATCTAAAAGCAGGATTCTTCTTGTACCATTTCAAATGTCACTGTATACATGTCTGTTAAGAGCCAGCCAGAACTTCTCCTTTAGCCAACAGGGGAGTAAACACTCCCAGATCTGACTTATTTTAATTTAAGCAGAGACTAGCTAAGTGCTGGATGCTCCTTTTCTTCCTGTGCTGACCATGAAGACTGCCAAAATGACAGAGATATCATGGTTAACCTATTATTTAAAAGAACAGGATCCCTAGAGACATGTTCTAAGAGCTGTTTAGGGGTTTCTCCATTAAGTCTTCCTTTCAGTCTCATTGAGAAGAAGCGATCTGAGCTAATCCTATTTTAGCCAAACTTGTCCTGAAAGAAATCACAGACTCTGTTTGACTAATAAACAATCAATCAATCAATCAATCACAAAACAGTTATGATTTCTATTAATTCTTTTGGTTCAAAAATGAAATATTTTTCTTTTATTATCTAAAGAGAACATTTCCAGTTTGATTTTTTTTTCTAACTGAACCTTTTGTATTCAAAGCCACACTTTATTTTGAAATTTGTCTGCATTTTAATCACAAGACAAATGCTATTGGAGTGAGCCAAGCAAAAAATCAACAGCTCTAGTCACAAGATTATGTTCCACATTTAGGGTGTCATCCTGCCGGGGAACACAATCTCTTTTACACCTGTACCCTCCCCTCCTTCAGCTTCTTACCGTGTGACTCAGGCCTTACACAGGTGGAAGTTCCTGGCATTGCAATTTGCCTTCCCCTTCAGCTTTTGGCTCATCCCTAGGGCATATCTGATGGGCGCTAATCCACCCTAATTAGCCTACTGGGAAAACAACAGATAGTTTGCAAGACTTGAAAGGCTTGTTCAGGAAAGTCGACATCTCTGGCAAAAAGCTCAATGTGTCTGCAATCAAGACAAAAGGAGAGATTGGATCACCATAATGAACTCTAATTTTGTATTTCTCTAGAAGGATAAAATGAGGGTGAATTGAGGCTCTGAAATCTTTTAGCACAAGAGCAAATGAAAGCTTTAAATTATGCATTTTTTTTTCTGTCAACTGAATAAGCACGACTTTATAAGCATGATTTAATCCAAAAAACAGATGCACTCTTCCCTTAAGACAGAAATCTAAGCCAACTGGCTTGCATAAGCATTTTCTGTGCGTGATTATTGGACGTGGCAGGTTGAAAGAACCAAGAAGCAGGACTTTGAGCCATGGCAGGAGATGCAAAGAACAGAGGTCCAAATCTTCACAGGAAATAAAAGCAGGCAAGAGAGAGAGCGAGCGAGCGAGAGAGAGACAAAATAGCAGGGGAAGATATTCCGCAGCATGTTCAGTGATGACATGCACAAGTGGCGGTAGGTCCTCTTTGTGCGGTTTTGCTGCGCGAGCAGCATTGCAAGTTGTCTTGCATTCCCCCATAGCCATGGTTACAATTTTTTACCTAGTAATGATTCCATTGTAATTAATGGATGTTCCCACTGCATAAGGCAGAATACTGATTAGGAATGTGAAGGGCAGACAATAGTTTGACTATCTTTGATTAAAGTCTCAGTGTAGAGCAAGTTGCATTTATCGAGTTGCCTCTCTCTCAGTTTTCCATTCTTCCTGACTATTGATAAATTGAACTAATGGATTTTCACCCCAGTAGATTTTTCTTTATTGTGTTTTGTGCACTGTCTTTCCTGACTTTTCAAGACAGACCACAGATAGAAGTAGGAGCCCCTTACATTTCTACTTAGCTTTGCTCTTGCAACAGAATGGATGTGATTCTCTGTGTGTTGCTCTAAACATTGTCTCAAGCTTACTAACAACTATTTACAGAATATCCTGGATAAAGCTGAAAAGCACTGAGTTAGATTTAGTACTAACATATTACTTATGCAAAATTGATATTACTGTATGCAAAATTTACTGCTGATTGAACTCTTCAGTCATCAGTAAATACTCTGAATATTTGGCCTGTGAACACATATGACTGATAAATTGACAAAGTACAGAGGACAAATTCTGGCCCACAGTGCACCTACACAACTGTCACTGCTTCAGTGGGAAGAGCAAGAATTCTCCCTTCAAACTTACATTAATTACTGCAATTTTCATTTTTGATATTTCAATGTCACTTAATTTTGTCCTGATGTTTCCAGCTGCTCTTGAGAATTTCATGAAGTTTTTGACTTTGCTGCTCGGTTAAAAAACCTAAACACATGTTGGTGCTTCTCTTCTATTTATTCCCAGGTCCCTTGTACCCAGTGGAAAGCAGAGAGGCCTGAGGAGCAGCAGATGAAGCAGGACCACAGAAAAGAGGCAAGTGAAAGGTGGCTGCTGCCAGCTCCCCACCAACACTCACTACATGAGAACTAGTGCCTGTAATCCCAACTACGTGCACATGCATATGCATGATTGTAGTGCCACTGATGAATAGAAATGTTTGTCTCGCTCATGTGAAAAGACATCAGCTGCTTTTGGCTTCAAAGTCAAGATGTCTGGTTTTAGCCTTTTTTCTGTCAGAGACACCTGATGGATCTGGACTGAATCCCACAGGGATAGATCAGGAGCATTTAGCTAACTTTTCTGTAGATCATGTAGAGTTAAGGGAAATGTCTAAAGTCGATATCAATGGTTTTAAAACTTTTGTTAAAGTCTCTCTTTTTTCTTCCTTAAGGAAGATACCAATATGCTGGGAGCTGTTAACAGAGAATGGAAGTGCTCAAATCCACGTTTGTCAGACAGAGAAGATGGGCTAAATATCGTGCATAGAATAAGGAAACCTATTTAATCCTGATTGCGTATTTACAGATAATCAAATAAGTAAGAGCCATGTTAACAAAAATCTTAACATGAAAAAGAAAACCATGAAGCAGGTGGGGTTTTCTCCATCCCAAAACAGATCTTCAAGTAATTGTCAGCTTTTGTGAATCAGCAAAGAAACTTAATTCCAAAGAGCTTCCAGTTATGATGCGCCACACAGGAAAACAAAAGTGATGGACTACTGTTTACTCTTTTGTCCTGCCCTGTTTGCATATTGTATGACTCAAAAGCTGTACTTTTAAAGGCAGATACATGTTTCTCAGAACTAGTGACAAAACAATGTTTTTTAACTAAGTACAAATCTAAACACAGAAAATCTGTTGAACAATTTTATTTCCCATTTTCTTCTTGTTCTTAAAAAGTAATTAAAAACCCCTACCTTATAACCACAATAACCTCCTTGATTTGTTTTAAAAAAAGAATGTAAACATTACCAGATCATTAACTTGCGACATGATGAACAGAAAAGGAAACTCTAATTTGATAATATTTGTTAGTCTTAGGCAAGCCATTTCAAACATTATTGGAGAGATCTAAAAGAAATTATAAAAAACTTGATCATTTGAACTATTTAAGTAAAACATGAGGAATACAGTATATGGAAAAAAAGTGTGCAGAGGTAATGGCAAAAGAACCACATGTTTTTGTAGGGCTTTTCAGTCTTTAACTTCAGCATCAGTATGATAAAGAGCAACATAAAAACCTGTCACTGCTACAGCCAAGCAAGTACACATGCACACACTTTCAGCACAGCCAAGATATGACATTTTTAGGAACATGGAGTGCATCCATTTTGTTCTCATGTTTGTACATTTCTGTGAGCACAGCCAAGTTTTTGCAAGGCAGAGCTCAAAGAGAAAGACCAGGAGGCTGGATACACTCGTAGCCTAACAGGATATACCGGGCTATTGGTTCCCCTCCAGATGTTCGTCAATGGAACCAGTGTTTCAATGGCCAAGTTTCACTAAGCTCCATGATGTCAAACATAAGGTTCCCTACCACATGACTCAAGAAATTAAGGATAAAAGCGCTGACTTAAGTGTGATCGCGAATCTGGACAAATTCCTAGGCATAAATTCTTGTTGCAGAATGTATATATTGACTAAAGACACACAAGGGGATGCTTAATGAAGATAAGTGAAATATTTAAAAAGTAAAAAAATCATGAACATATATTAAAAAAAAGAAAAAAGTTGCAACAATAATTAGGAAGTTTTCCAGAGGCACATAAGCTTACACTTAAATCAATGGATAAGTTTAGGTACACAGTTCAGCTGGAAAACCTTATTAATTACTATAATGGCCAAACTCCAGAGCCTGAATTTTTATGTTATTTTTTGACATTATGATTTATATGATTGTCCTGTTCTGGCGACCAAAAAATCTACCAATACACATAAAACTCTCGCACCAAAAAAGAGCGATACTGCTTAGTGTCACATTTTCTTCCCCCCTTTTAAATTGAAATGAGTGATTCTTGCATTATCAGATTCCAACAGAACCTCAGAAACACACTAAAAGATCAGAAAGTTGAAAGACATACAGAATTTTCCTCTTCAACACAGTGAAAGGCATAGGATGAAAGGAAGGAAACAGCTCCTGTTTTATTGCTGCTCTGATTACTATTTGTGTATCACTTAGTGAAGAATTTGTCATTTTTGACACAAGCTTTGACCACATCAATGGCAGTAACTGGAATACCATCTGCTGATTCATGAGTCAGCCATGAATTATTGTCTCTGTAGGTTACAGAGGATGCATAAAAAGAAAAATCACAGAGAAATCCCACCAAACAAAACAGGGCTTCGAAAGGCTTCTCGTGGGGTCACTACCTCTTTCAGGCATCCACCTGCTCTTGTGTGGGGTCCTTCACAGGCTGCAGGTGGATCTTTGCTCCACTGTAAGACTTCCATGACCTGCACCACAGGGGGAATCTCAGCTCTGCTCCCTCCTGCCCCTCCTTGGTGTCTGCAGAGCTGTTCCTCTCACATATCCCCACTCCCCTCCCTGAAGCTGCTGTGGAGAGGTTTATTCCTCCTTTTTGAATGGGTTATACCAGAGGTGCTGGTGGGCTTGGCCTTGGCCTGCTGCCAGTGTGTCTTGGAGCCAGCTGGCACTGTCTCCATCAGATACAGGGAAAGTCTCCAGCAGCTCCCCACAGAAGCCACCCCAAAACCTTGCCCTGCAAACCCAATATGTTCTCCTGCTTCAAACAGACAAAAAAAGCCACTGCCAACCCAGTGTCAGGGATATCTGTTCCCTTCTACACAGCACGGAGACAAATTGTAAGAATTGATGGATTGCACCCTTTTTTTCCTAAGAAATTTCTTGTTTCACAAATGCTAAGGTTCAAGGAAATGGCTTTGTATCAGTTCTTCAGGAAAAAATATGAGATTTCTCTAGAATGCCTGATATGCTCCCACCATTCTTGTATCACACTAAGGCAACCTCAGCTAAAGGCCTTGCCACAGTTCCATCTATGATTCTAAACCACAGTATCACATGATTTCACAACTGGCTCTCATTATCTTCCACCACATAAAAACCTTGGGATGAGTGTGCCATACTTAGTTAATTCAGTATTTTTTCCAATTATGGAGAAATGAAGAACATCTACATACCAGGTTAAGATTCTTTGGAATGTTTGAGAAGAGGATGCAAGTCTATAAATCACTTGAAAATGGACATGCACAGATGGTTTTAATTGACATAAGGACATGATTCATAGCAGAATATAAGAAAAAAATCTTGCAACTTTATTTTGGTCTGCTGATTACCCCTCCTGTGCAATCTCTGCATGCAGCCAATGTTGGGACCTGGGGTTTCAAGTACTCTGACAAACTGTCCAGGAATGCAAGTGCCTGACACCTTCATGTCATTAACTTTTGCAAGGTAGACTCTACCAAAAACCACAATGCTTTCTAGAGAATCAGTTTTCTAGAGCTCTATCTAATTTTAATGTTACACACAGAATTTCAGAAATACTCCAGACATTACATTGCTCAGGGAAATATACTGCTAGTGAGACTTGAAGCTCTGCTAAAAGCTAAAGAAGCTCAGTACTTCTTAGGACACTTCTCACGTGACTGTGCCAAACATGACTTTTAGGCACTGACTATTCCCAAAGCAGAGGGTCTGCTTCACAAAACTTTTGAAAGATTCATTTACCTTTTTCTAAGGAACAGAGAGGGAAAAACATGTGATTTTTTTGTTCCTGCTGAAAAAAAAAATAAATTAATAAGCTTTGCCTATTAAATTGGTTGTGAAACAAAGCTTTACATTAGACAGGAAAGTTGTTCTGTGTCAAGGATAGCCTTTCAACTACACCTGTAAAAATTTGCCTATACTTGGCCCACCCAGAATCCTTAAAAGTATAAAAAAGTCTATTTAAGCAAGTCCAACATGAACTGGAAGTTGGAATTGAACTGCTAATTTCCCTGAAGACTCCTCAGCCCACTGGAACATGCAGCTGAGCAAAACATTTCCTGCAATTAAAGAAGAGAACTTGTAATGACCCTTTTAATCCTCCATGACACTTTGGCTTAAGTCTGAAGAAGGAAAGATGTGACTGGATGCAGTTTGGAAATGTGAGGATGGAGATCAGATAGAGAATGAGGAGTGAAGGCATTTTTTAAGAGAAATCTGGAGTACAACTGGGCCTGCATGGCCAGATATCAAGGATGGAAACAGATACAACTGGCAGGAGAAACCGCCCAGTGGAAAGACGTGGGAGCAAAGAAGGGAAGGCAAAAAAATGTTGATACCTCCCTTTAGGGACAACCAATATGAGCAGTATAAACCACAAGGTATAAGACCTTGCAGACAACAGGAATTATGTTTGTTAAGTTAGAGCCTTCTGGCAAAATTTGGCTTAGACTACTTGAATATTTTAAAATTCTGCAACTGAGGTAGAAAGAGAAGTAAATTTCTCTGGACAATACATAAATTGGGGGGGACTAATTATCCTTTCCAACCCAGCATCTTGTATCCTCCTGTAGCCATGAGCAGATATTTGCTGAGCATGAAGTGGTATTTTTCCCAATGTACCCACAATCTCCAGTGGTGAAAAACTACCAGAATCCAATCAATTTTAAGCATCCAGTGTCCCAGGCCAGAGTTCTGCTCTGTGTGAAGCTGCTCCCTGTGGATGGTTTTGAGCCTGCTGCTGGCCAGTTGCATTGTACACCTTCTTTCTTATATTAGAAGAGACAACAAGCAACCTTTGCCTCTTTTGCTCCCTTCTGCATCACATTTGTCAGTTTATAGGCCTTTACCCTTCTGTTTCCTGAATCATCTTAGAGCTGTATAGATCTGATCATCCTTATACAAAAAAATGACTCCTTATTGCCTTTTCCTCTTTCTCTTCCACATCCACTTTAGCAGGCACAAAAGATCAGAACATCCGTCAATATTAAAAAACAATGATATAAATGCAGATACTATGCACAAATATGACATCAAGATTTTTAGTTTTATAAATAACACTCAATAAGTAATAAAATGTTGGCTGCTGTCATCCATGCCCAATATTCAGTGGTTTCCTACAGGTATTAGAGATGAGCTTTCAAAAAGAAATATTTCTAAGGGAAGGGAAGACAAGCATCCTTCTGGAAAAGCTCTAGAAAGAGAACATATTAAATGTATTGCCTAGGTCCACACCATGAGGGAGCAAAGGAAGAGGTTGCTTTGAAAAGAGAAACAGACAAGCAGATAGAGCCTCCAAAGGGAAGGATAACAAATTTTAATTTAGTCCCAGAAAACTCACTGAGAATATTAATGAGGAAGGAAGGAAAATTACTCAAAGATTATCAACTGTGTTCATTCTGGAGGTGAAATGGAGTCAGGGATACCAGAGGACCTAACAGGATAATAATAAAGAGTGAATTGTAGAAAAACATCGTGTTTGACAGCACAAAAACTAATGCTGAAAAATAGAATAAAAGGCTCAAAAAATTTAATAAATTTGTGTCTGCAAGTGTGTTTCCTTCTCTTTCTCCAAACATATTTAGCTTCAATGAAGACATGGGGTAAGAGCACACTGGGGTGACCTTGAGAGTAACAAACCATTCAGCAAACAGCAACATCATATGAGATTTCAGATAACAGGGGAGGTTTCGACATATTCAAAAAGCAAGATGAAGAGAGGAGGATTGAATCAAAATGTATTCAAAGTGTTTTGTATTCCTGAACATCACCCTTGTGACCACGCAGGGCCATCATCTTAACAAGAAAAAGCTTGAAAAAGTAGAGCTTAAAAGCATTTGAGTGGGCTCCAGGGAGTCAGTACAACAATTCTTAGAGAAAGCAGATCAAGCAAAACATCAAGATTATTACAGATTCCCTAAACAGAAATTAAATGTTAGCAGAATACCTCGCAACCCTGAAAAAATAATGATCTCCAAAACAGGCAGCTTTACACCACAGGGCCAGTTTAGATCTTCATCTGTTTTCAAGAGAGTTACGTACATTTTCCACTGCTGACACGGAGACCAGTCTTGGGTTCCAAGTGAAGGTCCAGAAGCCATTATACCAAATGACAAAAACTGTCACACAAAAATTACACTGGAATGCATATTCTGAGGGCCAAATTTGACATCACATAATCGGACAAAGTGTTCTGGAGTGTATTTCCAAGTTAACGGAAGGGAAATACATTTTTGAAGGGATAGAAAACAAATATCAAGTGCATCCTTTCTGGTATAAGCATTTGTAGAAAAAAGTCCAATATTTCATGAAGTTCAGCTTCAAAAAATTTCAGTCCGCTTTAGCTGCTGATCTGAAATTAAAAAAAAACAAACATATTTTAAATCTTTTAGAAAGAAAAATGGATGAAAGAAAGTGGAAGTATCCTTTCAGCTGATGTTTTTACTGCAAAGGCCAGCATTTGGGGAATGGCTTACAAAAGTACAGAGCAGGACATGCAAGCCATGGGCAGAGATCTTTCCCCACAAGAGCAAGTCAAATACTAATGTGGAGGAAAACTGAAGGAACACACTGAAGTGAAAAACTAACAATTCCTGGCACCTGGCACTTACAAGCTCTATTAATACAGAAATTTTAAAATGCATAATGTCCCTTTAAAACAGATGTGCAATTTTATATAAACCTCAGCGTAGAACTTGAATATACCACAGATCAAGTTACATAAACTGTGTAACAGATACATTATACTCATTTTTTCATTCTTGTTTAAGGTTTTACTCATTCCTAATCAAAAGTTTATATGACTGAAATTTGGGTCAACTTGAAATTATGTGTTTTATTTGAATTTTTGAAAGCATGCAATGCCCATAGTTGTCCTGGCAGTATTTAAAAAACTGAAGTTATTAAAATATTTTCCAGTCCAATAGGGAAAGGACCAAAGTTGAATGTGCTGTATGGCAACATTTTTCTAGTGGATGCACTCTGGTATCTGGCAATCAAAATTCAGTGTTTTCTCAGTGTTTTCTCAGGCTACTTTCTAGCCTGTTTCTCAGGCAAAATTGGTCCTTTAAGTGGGATTATAAAATACAAATCAATATACATCAATAACAGATTATAAGAAAATAAAATTATCTGGAATATAAAATAAAATATATCTCACGAGTTTGTATATTTTTTCTGCAAGAAAAGAAATTAAATAGGATAAGAAGAGTTAGATAGATTTTATAGCTTTAAAAAGTGAAAGCAAGGGAGATGTTAGCATGAGGATTCTTAATCTGAATTTAAAGGAAATGTATCAAATGATTATGGTCTAGATTGCAGAAGGAACCTCTTCCCAATTCACCACGATTTGAAACTTTAGCTGTCAGTGCACTTTGATAAATTCAAGACTTCAAAAATAATGTTTCCAAGAAGTTATTTAATAGCCATTAGAACCTGATGGTGTAAGCTTTTTTTTCAAATATCAACCTTCACTTCAAGAACTCAGGCTAAAATGCCTATCAGTAGGTTAACTGGGCAAATTTTGTCACTTAAATGGCAAGAGGACACCAGAGAAGAGAGAGTGCAGTGGTGACATTCTGTCTTCTGCCATGAAGCAGGCCATGGCACCTGCAGCCAAGGGGACTACAATGTAGATGTTATTTAAGCCATCTTAACTAAACATCTCCATATATATTTGGCCCTTGGTTTAGGGACCTGGGCTTGTTGACACAGCCATTACTATTCTCAGCTGTTTTCTTGAGATGATGAATAGTCAAGCAATGATTTTTCTCCCTCCCAGACAAGGGAGGAGAATCTGTTCATGTGTCTGTCAGGATGGCTGTTCATACATATTCTGTGCTCCAGATTGGTTGAATTTGTACCTCAGCTTCAAGCCTCTGAACATTCCTGCATCCTCTTACAACTACCCTGACTACACCACTAAGCTCTTCTAGACGTTGTTCTCATCACACTATTGACTGAAACAAATTTACTTAATTGCAAACATAAACTTCCAAGAAATTATTAGAGATAGTTCTGTTGCTGAGTTTAAATGAACGCCAGTTAAAGAAAGAAGATGATGTTGTGATGAGATAAAAACATTAGTGAGTTACATCTGTCCTAAGCTCTTTAGAAAGATGGTACAGATGTTTTGGAAATAAACTGATAAATGTTTAAAATGTTTAAATTGCATCATTTCAGCAAACAGAAAACCTTATCCCCTGCCAAAGTCAGTAACTATTGGCATTTATAAATCAGTATTCATAGTATATGCCTGCAATCCAGTGAGGGTAACACAGAAAAAACAGAAGCTTTGAAGCTGTGAAGTTCAAACCCAGACTTTGCCCATATTTAAAGACAGCTGAAGCCAGATATTGTTTCAACACAATAGAAAGTTTGGAGCCAGCTGCAAATTTTGGTTATATAAATGGCTGTTTCTGAAATTCAAGCATGTTCATGAGCTAAGCTTTGGTTCAAGCTATGAGTAAGATATGGACCAGCCACAAAAGTTTATTAGGGCCCAAAGTCTGGGTCAAAGTTTTCTGGATCCAAAGTGTGCAAAAACCAACTCTAATTTTTGTCTTTTTGGGTTCAGCTAACCCAAAGAACAAAAAAATGCATGTTGGATGAATGTGAATATTCCAGTTCTCTTTTGTAAAAGTGCACATTTCTGATGTAAAAAATTAGCAATGTGGCAGGCTCCACAACAGTCTTTTGAAAATTTCTCCAATGGTGATCAAAACTGTCCATTTCCTTTCTAATCTACATTTATCCAGGTATCACCATGCAGTCATTGAATCTTCTGACATCTTTCTTCGCTACACTGGCAACCCAAATTTCCAAGTTTTGTTCACCTTAGAAGTATGCATCAGCATGGACTGAAATATACACTAAGCTTCTCATAGTCAGGAAAAACAGTATAAACATAAATATAAAACACACATGTTTCCTAACCCCTTCTTGATCCTGACATTTGTTTTCTGATCAGCTTTTGACCATCCAAATTGGATTCATGGTGTTGGGGCATGCTAAAACCCAATAGACACTGCATCAACATCCTGGATTTCTTTTCTTATTTGGGTATGGATCACATCAGCTCTTTTGGCCACAGCAGTAGTCCAGAAGGTAGCAATCAGGTATTATCCTCTTTGATTCACAATTCTTTATTTACTCTTTCCAAGTTGGAGACCCTTCTCCTGTAATTAGAGCTGTCCCCTTGGCTAGTGGATGTAAGAGGTATTTGGCCGTATTCAGACACACTATTTGCTGCATCCAGATGACCAGATGATCTAGATTTTCCTCTCTCATTAATCACTCCCCAGACTTCATGCCACTATTACACCATCAGTAAAGCTTTTAAGTTTCATTCCAGCAGGTTAATATGGATCAATGTTAAACACAATGTTAAGGCAGATTACCTAAGTCAATACTTTTTGCAGATACAATCCTGTTTATGGCTGTGGAGGAAGATGGTGTTTTCAACAGAATCAGGACAATGACATGACCTTAGAAACTTCTTAAAAACTCTAAAATCCTCAAGCAATATAATCTGCCAAGTTCTAAGGTCAGTTTCTCACTGAGGAGAAGATATGGAACAAGACAAGGCACTGAGAATTTTGTAAAGTTATCAGGTTACTTTGTCAATATTCCAATTTTCCTTTTCCAATTCTCCACCCAACGTTATGGGTCGAAACCATCTGAAGGAATGAGTTGGAAAAGTCTGAAGGATGACTTGAAACTCTTCTTGCCCTCTGGAAAATTCTGAAATCCCTCCTATTTAATTACAACACAGCTTGTATAACACTTTGGCTGCCTTTCTTCCTCTGCTTTGTTTTGTTTGCGTTACTAAGAATATTTGCATGAAAACAGGATATTTGTTTATTAAGAGCTCATCATCTCCTGCTGTGTATTCTCCAGTTTAAGTCATATTCCTTAACATTTATTAGCAAAAGGAGACCATAAATCCTGTTTCCTGTAAAAGTGCCTAATAATAAAATGAGCAAAGAAACTCAAGTGGAGTAGAGAGATTCAGGAAGAAAGAAAGAATGAGGAGACGCTACATGATAGATGGTGTAACTTGTGTTTTACAGGGGAAATGGCCTAAAATATTCCCCAGGACGTGTGAACTTTTCTTTAGCACTTCTTATCCACCCTTCTATTTCTAAGCAGGCATTTTTCAAACTGGGCAGAAACACTTTCTTGCCATCAGCAGACAAGTCAGTAAGTCCCCCTAGTCCCTTTTGGTTCTCCTGATTTCCTCAACAAAGAATGCCAACCTGCAGGAGTAATATATGACAAGGAAAAGGAGTTGACACAGCTGGAAGCATGGATGTGGAACAGCAGAAGAAAAGATCTAAGTGCTTGCCAAGTAAGGACTAAGCAAACCTCAAGTGCAATCTTAGGTTTAGCTTCATACTGTCTTCTCATTTATCATTTTCCTTCAAAATATGGTTTGCATTTCCAAGATGTACTAGATTGATAGATTCCCACATGACTGAATATGTTTACAGTTTTGCAGGCTTTTTTAAGCTCTAAAATCTGCAAACATCTACAAGTAGTTGGCTAGAGAAAACGAGCAAGGAACTATTCTGAAGTGGTAAGGAAGAGCCCAAAGCATTCACATACATTACACACACCTAAAGTATTTCCACTTACCCCTTGCAGGACAAAAATAGAGGCTACATAGAGATGCTAACCTATTTCAGGGCTATATATTTATAATATCTGAGATCATTTTTTTCCCAAATAAGAATCTAGGCATCAGAAAAAGATTTAAGGAAGGGACTGGGAATGATTCCACAGCCCTGGCATACAGTGCAACCAGTATTAAACGATCATCTCTTCAGAGATGTTATGCAAACAAAAATCTAAAAATAGGATAAATATTGCCTCTTCAAAACTGAGTGATTACATTCATAGTGTGTTAAAATGCATCTATCTAGACTGGTCACAGCAAGAACAAAGGCAAGGACCCATTTACTTAATAGAAGTATTATAAATGCTATTTTAGAATGAATAATTTTTACTGGTTTCACAAGAAGCTGGCACATCCATTGTATCCTTTCTCTTTCCTTTATCTTTCTTAAAACATTACTTTGTTTTGCCTAAATTTAGATTCAAGCTCTTCTGTCATTCTAGACCCAAACCACATATTTTCTTTCATCTGCAGCTACATGAAATTTCTCCTCAATATATGGTTTCCCATACACAAAGTGAGTCCTAAAATTCTGCCACTTAAAACTCTCCCAGGTACAAGGAGCTTGAAAAGAGAAAACAAGAAACTTAACAGTTCCAAATCAGCCCAAATGTATCAGCAATATTTGTGGCACCTGTTTTCATGCCATTTTTCTTAGTTTCTCACGTCTATCCAAAATGTTACAATGGACCCAATCCCAGGTCAAGGTTCTGTCTCTCACAACATCCAGTACTAATGGCCAAAAAACCTACCGCACAGAAAAGTCAATTAACAAAGATAACAAAGAACAGGCTAAGAACCTGTAATACATCAGAAATATATAAATACACACACACACACACACACATATATATATATAATGCTACAGCTGCATATACATAAATACACACTTAAAAGACATCCATATGGAGCATACCTACAACAACAATCCATGGCCCAGATATTTGGTTCTGGAGTACCCATACCCATTTCCTTCATCCTGTTCAGTGAACCAAATGTTCTTGTTGAGACACAAATCTCAAATCTCTTGTCTGGGAGAGCTGATCTCCCAGCACATGGAAGAAAACCAGATAAATGGACAGAGAAGGTGTTGCAGGGAATTTCAGAAGCTAGCCCAGTAGAAGCAGCTGGGTCAAGACCATGTTCTTACTTAACATCTTAAAAAGCTTGCAAAAAGCAGCCAGGGATGCCTTCTCTTTTTCCATTTGCTTCCTTTAGGAGAGCTGAGGACAAGACCTCTACTGACAGTTTTTTACCTTTAGTGGTCTTTCCATTATCACTAGGATATAGACAGAGAGGTACAGGCTAAAACATGGATTGCTCAAATTTTAATCAGAGACTTGACCACCTGCCAAGCCATCCCAGAATTGGTAAGGAATCAAAAGGTCTTAAATCATGTTTTAGATACTGGCTATAAATCATTTGGACTTTACATTTATAGTAAACTAGATGCTTTATATTCTCTCTATAAAACTCCATCAGTAACAACTCAAGCCAACTGCTTGCTAAACCCAAATTATTCCCATGACTAGAAGTGCAGATTCTTTAAATGTAGTTAACAGAATTTGAACAAAAGAAGTCGCAGCACTATTCCAAAATTATAACTGGCAAATTTTAGAATAAAAAAACCCAACTTGTTATTCTCAGATACCTGCTCTGAGACTCCTAATTCCATATTTATACTACTAAAATACAATGTACTTACTTTCAGAAGCAAAAAGACTCTACAAGTTCCTCTGCAAACTGAGATCTAAAGAGCTTGAATAATCATCATTTAGGATAATCTCAGCTTTACAGCTCTTACTATTTTCCATTGTTAGGATATAAAGTGCTAACTATTACGTCTGATGCATCTTGTTGGGAATTTGGGACCCACATGACTTATGTTAAATAATATTTGTATATTCTGTTTTTGTTGGACTCACCAACACATCTGCCTTGTGCCAGAATAGGAAGAAATTTTAAAAATATTTAAAGGGAATACCAGTTCTCAAGCCACTTAATTTTCAATCCTTTTCTCATTATTTGACTCCAGCAAAAGAAGGCCAATATGGCACATAGAGGCTTGGAAATAGGCACCAAATTTTATTTTAGAAAGAGTAACAAGCACCACAACCACAGAAAAGTGATTCCTTTTCATTGTGATATGAGCACCAGAGATTACAGTCTATGACATAGGCCAAGAGGAGAGGACACATATTTTTGCCTGGGTGCTCACCTACATCCTCTGACTCAGCCTCTTCAGTATTTTAGGACCAGACCTTACAGTAGGATCTGGCTATGCAGGCTTCTGTTCCTGTGTGGCATCTCACGAAGTTCAATGGGAGTGTGCATTGTTCCAGTACTTGGGAACACTATTCCAGTGTCTTGAGTTTCTATGTCTGAACAATATCTAATCAAAGTGTACATATATATCTCAGATCAGATTCCACAAAAGAATATCACTTAAATATTTAATGGACAATATTTTTTGTATTTTTTCTACAGATTCCTTTCTTGTGTCTTGCAAACCAGTGGCAAAATAGAAATAGATAAAATGGAAGGATTTTCCTTAAGATTGATTTTCTTCTTCAAGGCAGCTTCAAGCTTCTTAATCATCCAAGATCACACTGGAAAAGAAGGCAACACAGATCCCAAACTCTGAGTAGAAATAGTCAAAAAAGTTCTCAAAATTGAAACTAGAGCTCTCTAAAAGCAACTTTTTCTAAGGATAAGCACGTACAACCAACAGAAAGACTTCTCAAGGTAAAAACTTCCTGTTGAGGACCCAAAGTCCACACACTAAGCTCTTGAAGAATAGGACCATGAGTTTCACAGATTTTTTTGTTTGGACCAGTCAGGTCCCATGGCCTGAAAGCTCTTTAGCTGCTGGAATGCATTAACTGCAGTGCTGGAGTGTATCTTCCAGCATAGTTTCATTGGAAAGGAACATCATTCACCTTCTCCAAGACCCTTTGCCAAGGCATATCAAAACAAGATAAGGGTAGACAACTGGTAGATTCTCTTCAGAAGTCCTGAGCTGGACTAAAACATGCAGGAAGATATTCCCTGTGCATCTTTGTAGTGTGGAGACTAGCAGAGATCACTGACCCACAGAGTTTCAGAGGGACAATGCCATCACTGATATGGCCTTCCTATTTAAAAAAAACAACCCCCCCCCAAAAAAAAACAAAACAAAACAAAACAAAAAACAAAACTAATAAATCATGAGTAGAAAAGTAAGATAACATCATTCCTGCCCTATAGTGTAGCTTTTTCCAAATACAAATTTGTCTGGCTTCATCAAGTCTGCTATGTAAATATGTATGGAAACTAGAGATAGTTTCAGGCAGCTATGAAACAAATAAACTGATCAGTTACATAATCCTTCGGTTAAGATATGATCAGATTATGGAAAAGTCTGAGAGAAATTTTACTCTAAGTGTCTCCTCTACTGTTTTCTTTCAATCCTCTTTGCAAACAACACATACTGGCTCCAGAGATAGCTCATTTACCTCTATTTACTTAGCCTATACAGCCAAAAAAAACTAATTAAAAAAATCTTCATATTCAAGCAATCTGGCATGATGAAACAGATTGTCTCCCTGTAGGTGTTAGTATCTAAAACCAAAGGTAACAGCAAACTTTTTAAAATAAAAGGAAAACTGACAATGTCTCCATACACCCGTCTCTGTAAAATCTAAGTATCTGCTCAAGATCCTGATGCAGTAACACAATATGTCTGCAGCTTTCGTAGTTATGAATAAATGCATCTTAAAACACAATACTGCAAAACCCATTCCTCCTCCATATGCCTGCCAAATTCAGAGCTCAGAAATCTCTGACCTGGGTCCTCTAATCAGTTTCTGGCCCTCTGGCCTCCCTTGGGAGCTGCAAAGGTGGAGGGAGTTGGCTGTGGCTAGCATTGTTCCCTCCTCTAGCAGCATTGGCACATGAGAGCCAGATCCAGAAAGGCTTTGTGCTTCCCCCCTGTCAGCCCTGACAGAGCAGAGGTGTTGGAGGCAATGGAAGGCACCAATGGGGCTGTGAGCACAGGCCAAGGTTTGATGCCCTTGAAAAACTGGAATGTGTCTGCACAGTTCAAACCTGACATGGACTTCATTTGGTAAGCGAGAATCACAGGCAGTAACGATGTCAAAATCACCTCATTGAAACAACACCTTCCACCTGTCACGTTATGGTCAAAGGTGTCCCCTAAGTACAACACCAAGGGCTCAAAAGGTATGGAAGCCTGAACATTATTTTCAGTATACTTTAATATGTCAAAAAGAAAAATTACAGCAAATAGAGCCTTGAATCCTTGGAATAAAAAATAGAAACTGGATTTTTATTTATTTGTGGGGCAGTCCCAGGTGAAAACCAATTTAACTCACTGCTCTTACGAAGAGACAAAGGTTGTGGTCTTTGCTGCCTGGGGCTGCGATGCAAGTTCATGGAACTCTCTTTAAGCTCTTCTTCAGATATGTCATGATTGTTAAATTCAGATTTGGCTTAGTCAGTGACATTTCTGTACATTACTTCATGGATCATAGCTGTGTACCAAGGTAAATGTATGGCAAGAGTCTTTTTATTTGATGTTTAATATCAACACACCTTGTGACTATCACAGTATTAAAGCAGCTGCTCTAACAAGAAACACCTTTAAGTTTGAAAGGCTTTTTAGCTGAGTCCAATTTGTTTATCCTTGATAAATTATTTCTGATTTGTTACTTAATTTGGGTTATAGAGTTATCAGCTCTTCATGAAAGGGCTAAACCCCCAAACCTGCTATTTTTCAAGGGGGCAGGGATATTTCATTATTGTGTTCCACTTCATTCCCTTTTGTTTCATTTTTCTCCTGGTAGAAGACTCTGCCAAATATTTCAAAACCTTTCTTGGCAAGTAATAAAATAATTTGGACAGAACAAACTGCAATTAGAATTTTTTGGCAGGTATCATATTTTGGATGCTGATGAGAAGGGTATCAGTTTTAGCGTACTTGACCAGTTCTTTATTTCAGATAATTTCCTGCCACACAGCACCATTGCTACAGATTGTGTTTGGTAGAAAAAACAGCAAGAAAACATATCCCAGTTTCTGGGGGTTTTGAGTGCAGATAACATTAAATACATTGTTTTTTCTCCCCCATCTGTCATTCACTCTAAGTTAACTCATAAAATCTTATTTCCCTCCTTAATATTGTGTATCCAGAAACTGTTTCTTACACTCCAGAATGTAATATCATGTCACTTATTATACAAAAAAAGGTTGTAAAACACATAGAGGAACACACTTGCATTGCTCTTATTAGGGGGCAAATTCAATTATTCCCTCTTTTTGCTTGGCTTTGGTACCACAAAAGTCAATGTACATTCCAATAAGACAAATTTTTTTGCTTGTTTTTTGGAGTTGGGGGACTTTAGACAAGGGCTGTGACCTTCTGCACTTTTCTACACACCAGAAGTCATAGGTTTTTATTGGATCCTGTTCTAAATTTGTGTCAGCACTTCCTTTATAAATCCTTATTTTGATATGGATTATAAACTGTTCATAAAAAAACTCATCCCAGACTAAAAGTCTATTTTGTTGGCATGGAGAGTGTTAAGTACCAGATTTGATGGTTTGGTATTTCTAGACCCTAGGATTACAAACAAAACACATCTTGTGAGAGTTCAGAAACACTTTTTTACCAGTCAGAGATTTGTTCACTGTATGCTTTGCAGTTAAAGTATCAGGCAAGTTGCTTGCTGAAGTTTTTATTCCCCCTGTACAGATTTTCCAATAAAAACTTCCATTGAAACCAGCAGTGACAGACTGCAATGCAGGACACATCATTATGCCTGTTTGTCCCCCTGCCAGAAGTCCTAGTGGTTTCTGTTATTCCTTCCTCACTGTTATCACCTTTGGAGAAAAATACCCAGTAATACTAAATCAGGGTCACAGAGCACTGAGGGGGAAAGAGGGTCAAGATCCATGTCCTCATTGTCAGGAAGAGTTGTTTTTCTCAAAATTTCTGTCTATGCTGTGGTATTTCACAATAAAAGAGAATTTTATTTTTTTTACCTGTCACTATACTCAACATTGCCCAAGGATCAGCTTGCCAGCATCCCCAGTTCTTCAGCTTCATCTCCAGCACATGCCATGCTTTTTCTATTGAACAGACCTTTATAATATGGTTAAGGAATATGTGAGACAGTTCTAAAAGTGTAGCTTTTCCCCCTTCTTTGTTCTTCTGCCCTCAGAAAACATGCTTCTGCTTTGGGCAGGCAAAATCCTATCTGTTAACACCATAACCAACAATTTCTTCAAAAGTGCTTCATTGCCAATGATCTCACATTGCAGGGCAACCTAAGGAGGCAAAATGGACTTTCACAGAGCACTTCTCCTCGATCACAGTGTAGCTTTGCTGTTAGCCTATCTGTCCTCCACACACTTTTAAGCACTATGCTCACGCACAATGCACACAGCCCTCATTGTGATCTGTTTTCCCTGTCTGGAAAAATGTGTTTGACTGATAAAACAGCAATACACAGATGTCATGTGCAACACCTCCAGGAATGATCAGCTGCCTCTGAGAGGCCTCAAAGAGAAGGACAACCAGCACCATTTGAAAAGTCCAAAGCTAATTATAACTTTAAGGACAAAAGTTCTTTATGGAAAATGTATGGAGAGCTGACACTGATCGCTACACACATTTTTGTAAGAAACAAGAAGAGAAACCCACAAGTGCTGTTCACAGGGTTTCACTGAGTTCAGCACAATACTGGAGCCCCATGTTTCAAGGAGAGCCGTTCGTGTGGTCCCTGCTGGTGGTGTTCTCACAACTCTCGTAATTAATTTGATATGAGTGTTCCTGGCAGTGTTGGTGGCTGAGCACTGCAGAAGCTGGATAACACTTCACTGATGATTTGCAGAAACCCCTGTATGTTTATATCTTCAGCAGACCATCAAATCCACCAAACGCTTTGGTCAGTTTAATAATTATCCTGGGAAGCAAAGTAGGGCTGCCATTATCGAGACGCTAGCTTCTGCCTAATGATTTAAACCAGCTTTCATTCTTTGGGGTGACAAATGTGCTTGAACACTACGCAGAATGCATTACTTCCATAAAGGGATTGTGACTTGTTATTGATCTCCATCGCTTTCATCACCACATTCACATCAGCTATTTATGTCAATCTCAATAACTAGTCACACGTATGTCTATCTGCCTGGCTACATGAAGACTTCCAAAAATCTTGTGAATCTTGCTCATTTTATTTTGCCTTCTGTTTTGTTAACTCTGTTTTACATCATTCTCTTCTTAAACTGAAGCAAGAACTTTTCTTTTTCTTTTTTTTTTTTTTTCTGCTGTTGAGTATTAACACCTTCATTGAAACTCTCATAATTGTCGGCCTCCTGTAAGGGAGTGTTTTCCCTTAACAGCATTCAGATCTTAGGGAGTTGGTGGAATCTTAGCTTTCAAATTAATGTCATCACGTACAATCAGTAGGGGAAGAAAATCCATGTATTTACAGTAGCTACATTCAAAAGAATTAAAAGAAATTTTAAATATGAATGGACATAATTGCAACATTTCCCACTAAAAATACCACCCCTACTTAGACTCCATGGAATGCAGAGAACAGAAAAAATCAACACAAGAGGATCTCAAATGAATTCCATAACTTCCATCCATGTCTTCAGCTTTCTTGTTTAAAGAAGGATAAGCCAGGCTCTTAACAAAATCCATGAGATTTACCTGTCCCATACCTACAAGGTCCTTGGCCTCTCTTTGCATAATTTCATCTCCTGATGTTTCAGTTTTTCCTGCTTGTGCTAGGTTGATAGAAAGAACAATAAAAATAGAGCTGGAACTGCAAAATTTTTCAGTTTTTCCTTTTTTCTTCAGTATTCCTTAAATCCAAGGCCAAATGTGTGATTGAAATAAAACAATTGCACAAATCCCTTTGTATTTTACTAAAGGAAAGTCAACATTTGTGCACACTAATGAAAATTGGAAATATAAATCATAAACAATGGTGCATTCCCCAAAAAGACAAATTCTCCTGAAGACTGGAGTCAGAACTGCAGCTTTCTCTCCTAAATGATGGTAAAACTTGCTTTTCCTTTGTATTATTTCATGAGCATGTAAATGAACAGAGGTAATTTCTAGTGCTCACTTCATCCTCCATGGAAAAGAATTTTCCTCTGCACAGAGTACTGCATGCACACTTAGCATACTGAATCTAGAAAAACCTCGTGATTTTAATAAAGACAATTGCATATAATTGTATATAATATAAAATAAAGAGAGAGAGCGTCAAATCTTCATAGCCTGCTACACCAAACACAAGGTCTCACATTTTTTAGTTTCTTTCAGACAACTGTATCATGATATCCCTGCTAAATTATACTGAAGTTATGCTGTAAGATGTACAAAGAAATGAGCTAAATGCTGGTTCACTGAACTCCGAGACATCAGGAAAATTTGGCATCAAACCCATGCTGGCTCAAAAGCAAACTTTCAAATTGGAAAGGGAGGATACATGATTAGTCATCCTCTGTAATTAGGAGGATGATGATGCAGTCTACTGTAGATGACCTTCACTAAGTCACTGTCATTGTGAAACACTGTGTCTTCAGCTAAAAAAGCACATAATTCTTGCCATAAAACTGTCTTTCCCAGGAATAACTTTTGTTTCTGCCCCAGATGAGTATTTTTGGATGGAATGTGTTTCAGTTTTCAAGTCCAGAAAGAGTTAGTTCAACCTGGTCCTTATTCTACCTACTGGATAATACCATTCTGCATTTTTAGGGTCAGATTGAGGCACTTTGATGAAGGTATGCCACAACATAACACGTTTTCTCCTGTCTCAAATCACAGCCTGCCTCTCTGGCACTTTAAAGCAACAGGCTCCTATCTTAAACCTTCAAGTTTTAACATAGATTGAAGTTTTCCCCTTTCTCTCCACCCCAACACAGGCAGCTAGCTCAGATTTCGGGAGTTTTGGGAGAAGGGATCTTCAAGGACAGGGATAGGAAATCCAAAAGAGGCCCCTTACCTCAGGATGTATTCCAAAGCTTTATTTCCAATGAAGGGATCTCAGGAGGTAAAGAGACCGAACAAGGAAGGACACCAGTTTATCTAGGTTCTCTGTCCAAGACCAATAAGCTGGCACTGAGCCAATTGATCAGAGATAGGGTCAAACTAAATGGTCTATAGGCATTAGGGGGTTTTCTTGGAGCAAACCATCTCCCAGAGGGATACAACAGTAGATGAAATTTCCCTCCACAGGGCTCATTTCACTACGATTTTCTAGCTATTTTGTCCCTCATGGTCTCTCCCCATGCCCTCTAGAATGTGACCAAGCTGTTCCTGTGCAGGCCCTCTCCCTCACACTCCATCCATAGTGATAGGCATGCTGCAGAAGGCAGAAGACACACTCACAGTACCCACAGTGTGCTGGGATTTGCAACCTCCTTCACTCCTGAGGGAGTCTAGTCCATGGCCAAATACGCATGCAAGTCATTTTTCTGCATTTATGCAGTACCAGACTTCTGTGGCAAAGGGCCAAACAGAGCTGTGATCATTCCAGGCTCCATATAGATTATGGTATTGAACCCATTGACACTGTTTAAGAGGGTACATGTTAAAAGGTCCGAAGAGAAATGTAAAGTAAAACGTGTGGCCTCCATATGCAACTCTGTTCCCCAAACAGGCAAGGATGTAAATCTCTGGTTTCTCAGCAGTTGAAAGGAAAATCCTGGGATCAGAAACCTGAAGTCTACTACATCCCAGTGCCTGCTATTTTCCACTGGCTGGCTGTGAGTCTTCAAAAAACACCTCACATTTGACAGGGATTAATTGGAGATTAGTCTTTCTGACCTGAAACAGAACTTCAGAGAAATACTGACTAATATCCCCTGTAGCTGTAATAGACTAACATGAAACTGCAGACTCTGGGAAAAAAACGCTCAGCTGAGTAGAAGAAAAACTACAGAATGCTCAGCAGATCCTGTGTAGGATCTACAAGGATATAGAGTTTACATCCAGTCAGCCTCTTCAATAAACCTACTTGATTCTTTCTGCTACCCCAGTTGATCCAGCTCCCAGAGTTGCCATCCCACTGATGAAGAAAGTAAAATTTGTCACATCCACTCGAGACTGCTTCACCACAAAAGGATGTGATTTTGTGAAAAAAAAAACTGTTGATTTAAGTAACCTACAAAGTTCTTTTTCCAAAACACTGGACATACTGGCTTCTGCTGAACAGAAAATATGAGAGATTTCTCTCTGTTCACATGTGGGTTGAAGAAGGCTGTAGCAGTTTGGGTATTTTTAGGTAGAAACAAAAGGAAAAAGGAAAATAGTGTATTTATGCTCCTCTGTGTCCTCAGCTATTCTACCTACTGCCATAATAACACAATAATAGCATAACATAATAACACAAGCACTCTACAGGCACTTTTCTGCACTGATAGAGAGAACCTTGCTGTGACATACACACAGGGATGCTTGGGCCAGTTAGCAACCCCTGGAGTTACCCCATTTTCAGGGTGTTTATGGATTCCGGATAGCAGGTTGGCATCAGCTATAACCAGTTGAAGTAAACTGAGCTAAGCATTTCCTCCAGAAGAATGAAAAATGAGTAATCTCATGGCACTGAGCTTGGGGGCCCAAAGCATTCTCCTCCTGCAGGGTCTCTGCTCCACTTTGGCCCTGGCCTGACCGGAGCTCGTGTTTAACTGTGGAGTTGAAAACGCCTGTAATTGTGATCCTGAGCAACAGATGAGTTTATTTGACTTACACCATATGATGAAAAGACACTGAGCCAGATTAGATAGCTTAGTTTACAAACAATAAATGAGGTCATTTAACCCAGAAATCTTTGCTTAAATGCTTGCCTAAGTAGAACATATGGAATACACACGTAAACGTATAAAGCATAAAAAAACCCTGCTTTCCCATGTGTTCCCAAAGGTGTTACACAAATATGCACTTTTTTCCACACAAATTCATCTGAGCTCACATAAATAAAATTAGTAACATTGTTTGAAAGGTACCTGAAGGTGTCTGTGAGGGTTACTGGCACTTTTGTGATTTCTACAGGTGTAGTTTAAGCACAACTGTTTGCAAGTCTGTTTAGCCTGGATGTAATTGTATTCAATCAGAAAAACTTCAGAACAATGCAGATAATAGAAGCTCCTTCCAAATTTGGAGGGAATTATGGCAGTTTTTACCTTATAAGAAAACAGTCTATCTAAAGTTTTTTACAGGAGTTTCTGTTTGTCTTCCAATATTCCTCCCTGAGAGAACATCCAGAACTAGAGAACAGCTCTGTATTATGTTTATGAATTATCTGAGAGCACACTGCAAGTTATTACAATTTTTACTATCTGAAATAATTTAATGGTCACCCACAAATTGTGCAACTGGTTACCTAATATACATCATGTGACTTTCTCTTCCTTGATTAGATTAAGCAAATCTGAGCCAAGGGCTCAAAATGTGCTTTCATGAGTGTTCTTATGAACAAAAAGGTACTTTCACTAATATTCACAGAAGGAAAATAAAAGCCTCAGGTCAGGAAATCACTAAAGCATGTGTTTAATTCCTCCCCTCCTTAAGAGAGAAGTTATGCTCACACTTAAGTTGCATTGTTTAACTGCAGTCTGAACACTTTTCTGAACCAGAACCTGCAAAGAGGCAGCCACAGTTCAGTCATCTTTAAACACTAAAAATGGTTTAAAGAGAATGAAGTCTTCTGATTTATTGCAGCAATCATGCCCTTTTAAAAGTTACTAATTTTGCATTTTTCTAACCACCAATATTCAGTTAATTTTGGCTTTCAGCCCCCCGTCCTTAAATTCTTTTGCCCTCATGTGATTGAAACACGAATAATTGGACAGACTCCATATGTCTTATCAGACAAAATTTGTGCTCTAAACCTAGATCCAAGAGTAATTGAAGTAAATGGAAAGACTTAATTGTTTTCAATGAGAGTTGGATGAAGAACTGATAGTATAACTCCGGACACTCTCTTTTGAAAATACTCACCAAGGATAGTATAACTCTGGACACTCTCTTTTGAACATACTCACCAAGGTGATGATCCAACTCCCAGTAAAGTCAATAGAGGGATTTGTGTTGGGATTTGGATAATAACTCTGTTCTTCTTGGAGTCTAATCCCCTTTGTCAATATGCACACGCACAAATACAGAGATATAAATGAAAACAAATGTTTGGCAACTTGTGACAGAAAGTCCAAATCTGTATCTGTGTATTTGGGCCAAACCAAAATTGTTACGCTTGACAAAAACATCATTATGCTGATCTGGTTTTGGTTTTTGCTTACTAGTAATTGTTTGGTGAGTATAAATCTAACTTCTCATATTTTATTTTTTTTGCATAAATATATTCTACTGTCACTGTAGACAGTAAAATGAGAGGGATTTCTATGTAAAACTCTCTGTTCAGACTTGTCATACCTTTGACAAACATAATCCTCTCAGACCAGAATTTTCCATGCTTGGTCTCCATCAAGAGCAATTCTGTTTTTGCCAAGTATGAAGCAGTTTGCTTCAGCTCCTTCTTAGTTTCCAAAATACAAAAGGTTTCTCATTTAGGATCGATCCTACATGCAAAACAAAAGGGATGTGGGCTGGATTCCCAGAGGTGCAGCACTCTCACAGCTCTCATTTGCTTTAGTGTTTCTAAAATCAGCTTCTGTGTTTTTAAAACAAGAATTCCAAGAGGATGAGGGAATTCTGACTTGGACACAATGAGCCAAGCTGAGCCTTGGCTAGCAGAGTTGCAGGGAGTAGAGATACTGCTGATTGCTTCATTTGCTGCGAGTGTGTGTTACGTGCCACACGTCTGTCGTGCTCTGGGCTGAGGGAGCTGTGCTCCTGGTCACACACAAGGACAAGAACAGGGTGGACATTGAGGGAAAGCTAAAGGGATGGGAAATCTTCCCAACTTTTGAAGACCTCTGTGTTCAACACAACTGAGGCAGCTTTTTCTGCTATACAGATAAACAATTTCACAATTTATGCCAATAACAACGCAGGCCATTTCATACCCCAGGAATGGGGTAAACAGGCCCAGTGACAAAATAACTGGCTCAGCCCCTGGCATCTTTTCCAGAATGGTGCAGGCACTCTGCCATTTTAGGCTAAGATGATCCTTTCTGAGTTGTGCCACCCCTCCAAACACCAGCTCAGGCTACTCATTAAACATTGAGGCCATCCTGCAGTTACTTAGATTTTGTTCTCCAAGACACTGTATTGCTGTAAATTTTATTGCATGAAGCAAATACCATCAAATTATCCATCTCACTGTGTTCTCAAGATATTAGATGGCCACCTTTAAAGTACATCCATATCCCCTTATGATGATAAGGATATGAGAAATACATAGATATTGAAAAGCAGTCCTTAAACTCTAAATGTCACTGAACAAGCACCAAAAAATTCAAGAGAGACTGGCATAGTAAGAATCCAATCCCTACAGTTTGAAAATAATTCAATTAATTCATCAGTAACTTAACACAAAAAAGTTTCTGGGTATTCATTCTCTGGCTGACATAGGCATAAAATACTTCCCTCAACAGGTCTATTTGTTGCAGCAAGAGGGCTTGGGTTATTTTTTGTGTGTTTTGCATGTCTGTTTTTAAACAAAGCCTGCAGAGTTTGGAAAATCTGTGAAATAGTGATTATAAAATATGAAGCTGCAGTGAGAATTTGGAATTATGTTAAAATTTATTTGGTAAATGGATACTAAAAGGGACAAAAGAGACCGACAATCAAATCCATAACTTGAGAGTAGAAAAGTCAGAGTCAAGAGAAGGAATTCCACCTCCAAGGGAACAGAAGACAGAATAGAAGAGTTCAGTGGGAAAGGACCTACAATGATCAACTGGATATGTGATAGGTCCAGCTGCAAAGGTGATAGGGATTTGAAGCCATCTGTAGCTGGAGAGAGAAAATAATATACATCATACCAAAAATCCTGTAGTTTAGCTGCTCATAATTTATGGATGAAAAGTGGGTCCTTAAAAGAGTTCACCAGCCTGCTGTCGTGTTTATCTAAGCTTTTGCTTGTTTTATAGACCTCGCTCCTGCTTTTAACGACATAAAGAAAACAAATTAAAATAAATTAAAAGAAAAACGTCCCCTAGCAATAAATAGGCTGTGAATTACAGAACAGCAGTAGCTGCTTTTGGAGGCTAGAATGGCAAACGCACATATGCTGTCACAGCCCCAGGGGTTGACAGATGCCAAAATGCCTGGGTGATCTGTTCATTCATCTCCAGGCAGGTACTGACAACAGCTCCCCTCCAAAGGAGAGGCTGCATATTGTGCTGACATCCACATCAGATGACTGAAATCTCACCAGGATTTCTTTGCCACACATTCTTTAGCCTGAAGATCAGATTATTATTTTAAGGCATTTCTCCAGTACCTGATTTACAAAAGGCAGCAAAAGTGGAGAAGAAAGAGGGGATGCCCTTTCAAATGCACCTCTAAATTCAGTTACCAAAGTTGTGCTCAGCTTTGTAGCTTTTCCAGATTGATCACTTATTTTGAAAAGCAAAAAATCTACCATTGAGGGAAAAAAAAGGAAAATATTTTTCCAGAAACAGCTTTTCTGGATAGGACATGTTATCATGGTAAAGAGAATTTACAATTATGTTTCTCAAATCTTGATTAATTTGATCACCTGCTATGAAATTCCCTAACATCTACTGAATCAGGTGGGTAACTTTAGCCTAACTCATAATTTAAGTCTGAAAACTCCTTTCTGTGCCCACTGTGCATTCCAAGTGAACTCAAAACCAGATATTAGAACTCAATATTTTTCTTGGGGAACCACCAGTGTTCTTTGTATTTAACCCCGTGACCTATGCCTCTGTATGGGCTAAATTACACCAGCCTCTGTGGGAGGAAGATTTAAGTCCTGAGCCACAGTCTCACAGGACAGGAGGGGCCTGTCTTTAGAAGAATGAAATGAAGCACATGATGCTTGAGAAAGTTCAGATTGGTACACTTGGCAGGACAAAAGGACAAGCCTACAAACTTGCTTCACTTAGCAAGATTCGAGAGAAGTGCGCCGACTGTACATTCTCTGCCTTCATTATATTCTTGGAGTTTTGACTTCCTCTGTTGCTCCCTAGCCACAGATAGGTATCTAAACACAGGGAAGGCAGAGTGTTTTCACAGCTGCTAGAACCATGTTGTACCTATGGGCTGCAGGCCACACAGAGGGAGCACAGCCGTTCGGCTATTGAAATAATGAGATGTTGCTTAAATCAATAGGTTTTAATTGTGTTGATTTACAGTCAGTTCTCTACCTAGACACACACCAAAAAAAACCCCAAAAAAACAATGTTGCTAGCAAAAGGAAAGTAGTTAGATCTCTTTTGGGGGAGTCAGAGGAGGAAAGAATACAATCTTTTGAAACCAACAACACTTTGAAGCTCTTTGTCTGTACTTGACAGTGTATATATGGCTCTGCATTTCTGAATGTACCAACCCTTCCCAGAAATCTAAGCACCTGATTGAGCAAAATGGAACTTCAGGAATTATTTCTTTTCTCTTCACAAAGAAGATGAAGAAGAAAGAGAGGAGTCCAAACTTTGAGACTTCATTTTTTCCAAATGGAAGACTTCATTCCCTTCGAAACTGAGTATTGCACTTAAAACGTCTGAATTTCAGTTGAAAAACAAACTACCTGTATTTGATATAGGGCTCAGTGTATTTTTGGCACATTCAGAGTCTCACTCCACTATCTTATGTTGGCTCATATTGGCCAATGTCATTTGTCCAGTGGCCTAAAAAAGCACTTACTGCCCTTTATCCCCTTACTCCCCTTCTGGAGGGGAAGATCAGCATCACAAAAATGATCTTGTAATTGGTACTGTTGGTAGGGCCAGATGAAAGACAATGATTCTGAAAGCACTTAAGAAGCTATTTGCAGTCCAAATCTGCAACTTCTGGAAATTCATGTAGGTCCATTAAAATGAATTGAGTTTTGCCAGTAGGCCAACTGATGACCTGCCTGATAAAACAAAAGAAACCCAGCCTTGATCACTCTTTTATTGTTCTGATTCTTTTGCAGATTTAGAAAAGGTAACACAACTGCTTAAAATAACCCCACCATTTATTATTCCAGGAGCAATGTTTTCTTAATAATACAGTCAAAGTGTGTCTGGAATTTTGAAACAAAATTTATTTTCCCAGAACACGCCAGGCAATCAAAAAAGTTACATTCCATATCCAGAACAAAAAATTGTGGCTGTTACAAAACAAGTAAAAGTAAATCATTAAAAAAAAACCCAAACCCAAAACATAGCTAAGGCTAAAAATCTATAAAATAACACTGACCTTTTTATATACCTCATAAACAGCACATAGAAATTCCTGCTTCTGCCAAACACTCCAGTTTGCAGCAGTGTTCCAAATTTTCATTAGCACAGCAACCATGCTGCCCGATATCCAGTGGCTCAAACTGTTTTTTCACTGTTCCTTCTGTAAAAAAGAAAAAATGAGAGAGAAAAAAGTAACTAAAAACCAACCAGACAGGTTTATTTAATATCAATATGATACCTCTAGATAGTGAAACATCTACAAGTGATACAGTTAGAGCTGAAACATGTCCAACTCAGAAGCCCAGGTTATAACTCAGATTTTGGAAAAGATTATTTTAGGCATAAGGCCTTTCCCTTAAGGTGCCTCAGCCCTGGTACCTGTTGTTAGAACAGCACATGCTTTTTGATATATTTAAGTATATTTAAGACCATTTTGAGAATAACTTGAAGAATAAATATGTTTGCAAATATGTATTTTGATTATTTTCAGAAGACTGCAGGGAAATATTTGGAGGTTAAACTGGTATGGTAAATAAGCTCCTTTTTTTTTTTTTTTTTTAATACTCAGTACAAACACATTTAAAAATTTCTCAATCTCTCTACCGTGACATGAAAACAAAATGCCATAGAAAGCCTCTTAGTTTCTTAGTTTCTTACTATACAGAGAAATTTACGGGGCAGCATAAGGAAGAGATAAACATACTGCCTGCATAAGATTCAAATTAGGATTCTGATTTTACCAATCCCAAAATTCCAGATGATTTGATCTAGGATTTTCAACCAATAAGCAAATATCTCTTCTAAATATCTACATTCTCAGTTTTGAAGTTCATAGTAATTTCCTGTTTATCTGACAAGACATTTTGATATGTGACATGTTCCAGAGCAAGAAAAGTAGTTGGTGGCTGTTCATGTTTTTCATGATGTTTATATTGAAATAAAAGAGTGTGCTAGAATGGTTATTATTAAAACAAAATAGGAAGGAGATATAATTCCCTTATTCCTTCTCTGATGCAAAAGAATAAAAATCTATCCAAACCAACAAACAAACAAAATCCAACCCAACCAACCAATTAAAGATAACCCAAAAGATGGAAAACAGGAATAGAGAAGAGTAAAAGACCCATTGTCCAGTTCTCTTCCCTGTAATATATAGATGGAAAACAAAACTAATGAAGGGGGCTTTGGGTTGGTGTATGACATTTAGGTGTCACAAAAAAAGTCTATTAAATCCTCACCAAATATTGTTTCAGCTGCTTCAGAGTACACTCTGCAGTCCCATAATGTTGAAGGTACCTGATTCCTCATCAGAAATGTTCAACACCTCCTGGGCCTGGGTCCTGTTACAAGAGAAACAGTTTAAAGGAACTGGAAGTGAAAATAATCTTTGTAGCAGATGATGTGGACAACATAAGCTCATTGTCAGAAAACACTGGAAATCAAAAAAAGTGAAGGAAAATTGCTCCTTTGTATAAAGTGTATTAAGGATTATGTCAGAAGACAAAGAATGACAAATAATGAAAAGAAAAAGGAATAATCAAATTTAATTGAAAGGTGCAGTTTTAAAGGAAAGAATTTCGTCTATTAGATTAGTAAGAAAAAAGCATGAAATCCATAATAACATATAAATTTATTCTAGTCAGAAACATATTTAATAATGCCAGGCAATTGAGTAGTGGGATAATTGCTAAGATGTGGCTAAATAGGAAAATTTTATTATTTTAATACTAACTAAAATTATGATTTCTTGTTTTCTTAGTTCTTTCTTTCACAAGAGCAGTCATAATCCATCAAGTCCCAAATTTGGCATATGTTTCTATGTGACTTTATGATTAAATTCCACACTCAAAATTCACAAAGAATAAACCTGATGAAGTGCACATGCATCTTAATAAGTTAAAGGGACAAATGAATTCATTGTCTATTGAAGCAGTTTTATAGTATCTAAACATATGCTGAACAAAGCTGCAAGCTATTAACACAAATCATACAGGTTTTAATTACAATCTAAATCTGCATTATTAAAGTAATAAAATGACCCTAAAATAAATGTTATGGAAGTCATGTTGTCCCTACAAATGAACACAGCAGGAGAGCGATAAAATAAAACACCCTAACATTAATATGTTGTATGAGCCACTGTGGCTTCCCACAGAGCTAAATCAACAAGATCTAACTATTCTCTTCCATCGCTGTGGGCAAAATTCACCCCACCCTTAATTTGCCTTTGTTGGCCACATTCATGAGAGTTCCAAGAGCCTGTGTGGGGCAGCATGACCCTGCTGGGCCCAGCCTCCTCCTCAGTGTCCCTGGAGATCTCCAGTTCTGGGGGATGTCAAGGCACAAATCCTATCAGGAGCAGGATGGGGCAATGCAGAGCTAGGGGAATAACTCAGCCTAACTGCAAAAAGAGCCCCAGTTTAAACAATAAATTTGGGCATTACTGTGTGGCAGCCAATTACAATGGAGGAGTCATTCTTGAGATTATCCATGTGAAGAACATTATCCATATGACATTTACATATGAGAATTTGGAGGGTCAGCCATAACTGTGAGGTTTTTTTCTTCTGGGCAAGCACTGATCTCCAAATGCACGATCTGATATTATTTCCTAAAATAATCTGCTATTTTAGAATACTCGATATGCGATCATGACATTTATGATCTGTTGCAGAGCCTATGCTGAAGTCTAGAAGCATTTTAACCAGAGTATGTGCTGCCATTCCCTAAGTCATCACATCCCACATAGATTCTGACAATAGAAGAATGGATGACAAGGGCACTGAAATAGTTGAATGTTGAATAAAAGGCCACAGTTCTTACTTAACCATGTGTTTACCACAGACTGTGAGATAGCACAAATAAAGGGCTCCTTTCCCCTCCTCTGTAACCCAGACCAGGTAATGTCCAAATCCTTCAGTCCAATTTAAGTACAGTTAGGACAGCTCCTCAGGAGGGTCCCCTTACAGATAAATACTCACTGGTCTCTGTACTTCCTGCCAAAGCCCACAAAATACTTTCTGGATTCCTTCTGGGCACTTGTCTTTTCACTTGAGACACGGCAAACAAGACCAATCCTCACCTGGTTACATCTGCCTTTGAGGTAGAGAGCCATAAAGTCTCCCCAAGGCTCCTTTTCTCCAGATTAGTACCCACAGCTCCCTCAGCCACTCATCAGACATGGTTTCTAGATCCTTCATGACCTTCACTGCCCTTCCTGGGACAGGCTCCAGCACCTCAGTGTCCTCTTTGAAGCGAGGGGCCCCAAACTGAACATAGCCCTTGAGGTGCTGCCGCACCAGCAGCAGTGACTGCAAATATTGGTTCTAAGAAAGAGATTTCTGACTTCTCAACAGTTACCCCTCCCTTCCAAGGGCAAACACTTGGAAAACAGAGGAGAAAAAGAACAAATAGCCTCTCTGTCAAGAAACATGAAATTTAAACAGACATTAGACCACTTAACCTTGTGGAACACATGGCAGGGATTAGCAGGGTTTTCTGCCCTGTCGTAGTGGGACTAATGTGTTCAGGGCTGAGTAAGGCAGGAAGATGCTCCAGGTTCCTGCATTAAGTATGGCAGCCTTAACTGCTAATTCCCTGAATTATGTTGGGCTCCCACTGAGACAGGTGGGACACTATGCATTCATTACTCTTCAGATGCATTTGTAAGAAAAATATGAGTGTATGGGAAAAGAAAGAGAAGAAAGGCAAGAGACTGTAAAGCTGTGACTGGCTGAATAACAGGCGAGCAAAATACCAGAATAAAATTAAAAACTGCTACATGGTAATGGTCCCTAAACTGCACACCACAATACAATCATATTCTATATCATTATGATTTCAGGATATTGATTAAGGTTATTGATTATACCTGAGTGAGAGTGTAGACTGGTACCTACCTGTTCTAAAACATGCTAAAATTATTAGCAGCTTCTCTGAAGGCAAAATGATCAGGCATAATTAAAACATTTTAATTTCTCACAGTATTTAAAGTTAAACTATATTAGAAGGCTGAATGCTTAACAGATGGCTTTTATAGTTACATTCATAAATTAATGACTTGCAAAATAACCAAGACTTAGATTTTGCACAACATGATCAGATAAGATTTTTTTTTTTTCTATTGAAATTGCTTTATTTTCTATATCATTGTAAAATGTTGAATTTTCCATTTTCATTCAGGGAAGATAAAACCATTCCACAAGATTCAAATATTATGTTTTAATGTGCTCAGATTATCCTACTTGACCTTGCAATGAAAGAGGGTAGAAGAGCTCACACACTTCATCCCCACTGTACAGTTCTGGCTTTGGAAAATGTCTCTCAGCAAACTCTCAATCTTTTTCAGTGCAAAGTCAAAATGGTCTGCTTAAACCAGGTCTTCTTAAATAGGTGACCACTACAAACCAAAAGGCAGCTTTACAAGCCAGTACCTCTCTTCTTCTTAACTACCAGCTTCTTATCTACCCATGCTTCTGCGCGTTTATAATTTTTTCATAACCTGAAGGATAGGGGAGTCACAAGTTCATCAATGCTAGCTGGGTTTCCTCTTGCTCCAGGGGCGATGTCAGGGGAGGCAGAGTTTAGTTTGTTGGTCAGTAAATTACAGCTCAAGATCAGATGCCAGCAGAGGCTCTGCTCAGGAGAGTGCAAGGCAGGAGCCTCTGTAAAAGGCACCTTCCAGAAAATGAAATGTGCAAATTAATTCCCTTGTGGGGAGCTGGCTCGGAGGAGCAAGGGTACTGCAAATTCACACTGCTGTTCACTGCACATTCATTTTTTTAGGTAGATGACTCTAACTGAGTGCAATCTTAGAACACACATACTGTAATGATTACAGCACCCTCCTAGAAGGGGAGAGATCAGATTTCAGCTGGGAGCTGTAACAGGGGTCCCCTTCTTCCATGCAACTGTTCCAGATTGCCAAAATACAAATTTTGTGTGCAATTCAGATGTGCTCTGTGCCTGCCTGCCAGATGAACTCCTGCAGGTGTGTGAAGAACCAAAGCTGCACACTGCCACTCAGGCAGGAACTAGAGGCAGCTGCATTCAACCTAGGTGGCTGAGAGCATGTCTAGAAACACAGAGGCACTGCTGGGACTTTCCTAGAAAGCTTTGGCACCCAAAAGCATTACACACTTCTGTGGGCAGGTGAAATTTAATTTTTTGCAGACAAAAGTACAAGGAAGCGTTGATCCTGCAGCCCTATGTAGTTTGCTGTACCAATGGCCCATCTATAAAGGCATGTATAAAACCTCTGGCACCTCATTTCATACCTTATGCCTTTCTCACTAGTGTTAAATTACAAAATCCTGCCTGTGTCAGCCCTACAAATGCAGATTTCAGACAGAACAGGTAACAGTGTCTAATTAATGCATGTCACCTAACCTTTTATGGACACAGTAGTAGGAATAATTCATCCTTCTTTATTTTTTAACTTGTTAAAGGGAAAACAATCATATAAAAATAAATATGTCTGTCATATTTCATAGACCACTCTTAAAGATGGTTCGGATTAACTTAGTCCTTGTCATATTTTTATTTTTCAAGATATTTACACAGCTTAGACATTTAAAATATTTTTTTTAATTTTAATCTCTAAAAATAATTTGCAACATTTTAAATGAAGAAAAGCATTCAGATTCTTTTCCTTCATTTCACTTAAGATTTTGGCAAAACATCTTCTTCTTAACTGCAATGTATCTATACAGTCCATCATTTTATTCTTTAGCGAAACCACTTCAGTAAGGTCTCAGCAGCTATAAAATATGTTCTTTTATCATTTCAGGGTATCACTGGGACTAATCACTCTTAACCTGCTATTTTATAGCCATGGTGTGAGAATGTCTAAGGTTCATTTGGAGTATTGCATTTTTTTTCAGGATAAAGCACAGTAGACCATGTCAGGCATAGAAAAATATTGCTCACTTCCTTCTCATCACTCTTAACTGCGATCAAGTGGGTTTAGGTCAATCAAATTTATGAAAAATACAGGTCTGTTTATACATGATAGAGGTAATTAATGTTTTTTACAGACAATCATCATAATAAAAGCCTTTCATTCCTCATCCCTCACTGTGAGAAATTCTATGGGGGAGATGAATGGCTGGATTGTAATATTGATTTCCCTGGGTTTTCTGGCATATGCTCAGGGTAGCACACAGCTCAGTATCACTCACTTGTTAATCATCAAACACACACATACAACACAAAGCTTGTTTCAATTTCTAAATTTGTGTGATTTGACCAGATGGTAGTCTCAGCCTGTGTGTGTCCTGAAAATTCATTTAAATATTTGTAAATAGTAGCACCATTCCTGCTCTAGGTGATTAATAACTGCTGATCCTGTCACTCTCTTTAACATCATTTCCATCTTAACAAATGTTGAACTCCATAACTCAAAGGAAACTTTAACAAATACCTTTTCAACCTTACTTACTTGTCTTCATTAGTTATCCAGCAACTTCTTTCCCACAGTGAGCAGCATATATTAGGTTGTGAAAACTCCAGTCCTTACTCCCACAACTACAGAAAGTCAGATCTTGCTTATCAGTTTAGAAAACATGAGTCACTGGGCTGAAATTTCACCTCATGGTGAAATATCAGACACAGTTCATTAATTTAAAGAAAAAAAATAAATAAATATATCTATTACCCTGGAAAAACCTGTGGGTTTTTTTAATACCTCTTAATTTTAGACCTCTTATTTAAGTTCCTGTATGAGGGGAAAAGGAAGGGGAAGGGGAAGGGGAAGGGGAAGGGGAAGGGGAAGGGGAAGGGGAAGGGGAAGGGGAAGGGGAAGGGGAAGGGGAAGGGGAAGGGATGCAGAACACAATGACTTTGGGAGCACAAGGCAGGGAAGAGTGCAGAACAAGGCTTTGAGAACAGAAGGGCAGAAATGGAAGGGGAAAAATTGACACAAAAGGAAGGGTATCACAGATGATGCAGTAGGACAGTTTGTGGGAGGGAGCAATAGAGCAATGGGAGAGACTTTGGGACAGAAGTGGAGACCAAAGTTGGGGAGAATAAATGGGCTGGAAAGAGAAGGAACAGACAGAATAGTGAGAGAAAAGGCACTTCCAAGACCCAAAGCTGTAATCAGGACATTTCTAGGGGCAAAAGATGTGCTTCCATTCCCCTCTAGTGGCAGGTACATTTTAAAAAAACACTCATCAGTTAGCATTTTGCTCCTGTGGGGTTCAGGGTGACACTGTCACCTAAACTTTAAAACCTGACAGTGACTTATATACGGTGATCATACTGCTTGCTTTACCCCCTCATCCTTCCTTATTTTGCAACCTTTTCAAAGCCTTTGGAGCTACAATGGAAAAGTTACATAGATATTATAAACATGCAAAATCAAACAAGAGAAGTCAGGAAATTAAGCCTGTCTTTCAACACCTACCAAAGGGCATAGCTAGGGTAATGCACTTTTTAGTAATGCACGCACATTTCCCAAAGAGTTACAAATCTGTGTGGTTCCAGACTGGTTGGATCCCTCTGAATGAGCAGATAATTATTACTGCTATCCCATATCATATATTGGGAAATTGCCATTTGGCATTCTGGCACTATCCCTTCTGTGAGATGTTATCTTTAATTTGCATGTTAATAAATGTCAAAGCATGCCTTCTGCTCTGATTTGATTTCCACTTTTTTTTGTGATCAAATTCATATTTTTCCATATACATATTTCCTGCATGACACTAAACCAATATTCATCTGGAAAAGTAATTAAAAATAATTCATTTTACTCAATTTGGATTTTTTAGAGGAATAGGTATTCCACTGTACACAGAGATTTACATTACGGTAGGAATTAAACACTGATCACATCACACACAAGATTTTTACATATCCTGCACATTCCAGAGAACCATACCTCCTCAATGAGCCCTTTTGTTTTCTTCTCATTCCAGATCCTATTTTCAGAAATATAATTGCTTAAATGAAAATTGCAGTAAAAGGGGAACTATGCTGTTTACTATTTCTATTCATTAAGTTGGCATCTTTACTGAGATTAAATGGAGTACTTTAAAGTGAGTTAATTTTTGCCTTGCAGTTTTGTGTGAAATTAAAGTGAAAGTAATTGTCCTTACTAAAAATTAGTAACTGTTGGCATTTTACAAATGACCTGATTTGCAACTTAATCGAAAGCAGGCATTATTTGTAGGGTTGATCAAGTGACCCAAGATACAAGCTCAGCCTAATAGCTCCTGTAGCAACCCTTACCTTTTTTTCCTTTTCATATTGTTTAAAGAAACTCACCAGGGGACATATTCTAAGAGTTAACAAACCATATTAATTCCATTCACTGTAATTGTTCTTATCCTGAGTTTCATTACAGATTTCTAGAAAACTTGCCTTCACAAATCTGAGTAAGGTTCGCTTGCGCCTTGATCCCAGAAGCCTTTTCTAAGCCGTACTTCATACTTCAGAGCACTGAGTTTTCCTTTTGAAACCCTTATTTTCACTAAGCACACAAAATTGCCAAAAAAGGATGCACCTGAAGTTGCAGCACAGTCAGAAGGTCTAGCTAAGCAGTCTGATTTGTTAAGTTCAGGTTGCTAAGTCAACCAGAAGAGAGAGCTTCAAAGGCAAATGTGGTAAATGGTTTGGAAAGACTGAAACCACCAAATGTCAGGGTTTTAAAAAAAGTAAATAGAAAGGAAGTCCATTTTTGCCGAGACTACTATGGCTTGTTTTCAGTTGTAAGGCAGGGAAAACTCTCTCTGCTCTTTAATTGCGTCCTCATAAAGTTTTAATTAGCAAAGTTTCAAAACATGGCAATCATACCGCTGAAAATCAGCCACAGTTTTGATTTACAAGTCTGCAAAGGATTATTTGGTAGCAATCAGGATGGATTGCAGTGCTTAAGCCCAGAAAGCTCTAATATGTTATAAACACAAGCAAATGATGCAGTAATTGCCCTTGATTGCACTACTTAGAAGAATTTTAGAGGCAAGCCAAAAGGAAGTTGATAGCACCTATGTGCCTATGGCAAACAGTATGTGACAAGATCAAATCTGTGCAGGAAATCCTGAAGCACTGTTTCCTTTTTCCTGCATGCAGGTGATACTCAGGAGACCTTAGAAAGCCAGCTCTGGGACAGAACATCAGCAGGTGAAACTATCATCACCCAAAAGGGGCCGTGAAAGGAGAGTGTGGGTTTCCACAGGGTCTGACAAAATCAGCAGGACCATTAATGAAGATACCACAGTCACGGAGGAGTGGGGGTTTTTTTTCTCTACCTTGTCTGTCTGATGGTATCAATCTTGCCTTTTATTATAGCCATAAACCATGTCATTAGCCAGCAAGAGAAAGGAGATGGGTGAAAACTGGGAGGGAGTTGTGAAATCTGCTAGCTTATGACAATGCATTGTGAGGCAACTTCTGTAAAAGCACTAAACAAAAGAGTTCACATAGCCATTATTTATTTAATTTATTTAATGATCAGTGTAAAACTCTTCCTTCCCCCTTTAAAGATACCCACTCACTAACACCTGAAGGACTTGCATAGTGTGGCCATTTCAAACTTACAAATATAAACTTCCATGAGTTTACACTCTATGAAGATGATTATTAATTCACCCCTGTGTAATGAGCTTTACAATTTATTTCCTATTTGAATTTCTAAGAGTAAAAGTTTACTGAAGCCTGGGGCTGGAGGGGACTCTACTCAGGAACCTGAAGCAACTCCTCCTCCATCTCCCCTTGAATTTATTCAGAGGTGCCAAACTTTAAGAAATCACAGCAGTTCTGGAAGCACTGCAGGAGACCTAATATCCACCTGTGCTAAACTTAGTAAACAATTGCACACACATTCAAAATTTCTTGAACTGCTGGTATTTCAGGTGGTTATGTTTTCAAATATTTTACAAGTCATTACAAATATTGGATTCGACAAACAACCATCAGTATTAACATCAGTGACAACAGTACTGTTTAATTTGTTATCAAATTATTAATTTGTTACATTAAGTCTCTGGGCATAAAACTTAAAGCTGATAAGACAATTCAGCCTGATGGAATTCCTAATGACATCGTAAGAAATTCTGGTAGTTGCAAAAATTTTTTTTACTTTGGAACCACATTCTTCCACAGTCAGAAAAAATGACTGTTCAATTTTACTGTCAGATTTGCAAATACTATTTCTTGATTAGATATTTGGATCCTTAATGTTTCTAAAAAATTATTTGAAATCAAGAAAGAGTCTTACCACGGCAAATTCCCAGGGAAGAGCTCCCTGTGGAGCTACAAAGATTTTCCTGCTACAAGAATTTCAAAATCTCATTAGAAAGCATTTCCTAAGCTCTTTGAGCTCCAATCCCAAATGGAAAGAGCTAGATAAAAGGAATGCGGCTTTAATAATTTTTGTGTCAACCATACTCTTTTTTTTTATAAGTAGCTTACATTCACCCAAAAAAGATTAAGGTGGTCAGTGAGCTCCTCAGTTCTAAGGTAGCAGCATTTCTCAAATGGCTTAGCTCTTGGCTAAGCTTGCAGAAATTACAGATTTATATTTTTTTAGGACAAATTACAAAGAAAGAGTCAATTATAAATTTTATTGTTCTGTTCAAGGCCTTAAGCAAAGCTAAAATGCATATCTTTAAATCAAATGCAAAAGTACATATTAAAGAAAAATAAGACAATGCTTTTTAAAGAAGGACAATTATTTTCCTTCATTTAATATTTTCAGCAATAAAATAACTATGACCAAACCTACTTCAAGTCCTGAGAAGCCTGTTTAATATTTAATTTAAAATATTTGAAAAATCTACCACCTTTACTGTGGTAAGTATCTCCTGATACTTTTCTCCTTCTTTTGGTCACCAACAATAAGTTATCATTTCAAGATCACAAATGTAGCACCCCAGGTTCCATTTGATTCATGTGTATACATTAAGCAAGCCAGTTCCTGAGTAGCTTTATTTAAGGATAATTAGATGAAGTCCCAGAAGAAAATAAATGAGTCAAATCATACCTGAAGTCTTATGATCTTATTTATGATGACTATGATCTTGGACAAGTGGCCTGGTGGTGCTGAACAAAAATTACTTAAGTAGGCATAGTTATTCACTTCTGCATTTATCTGGAAATGCCATAAACTTTTATAAAAAATGTAGTCACTTTTATCCTTAAACCCTGTTTGATCTATATTACTGTACCTGCACACAAAGGGAAAAAAAGAGAGAAGTTTTATGTTCTATAAATATTATATGTTTTTATAGCACTACATTCCACTGAAGTTAAAAAAAAATATTGTAAGTGTTCCCTTGAAAAATTTAAAGAACCCTGTCTTCAAAATAAATGGATACATGTTTATTTGTTCTTAAACACAGAAATTTGTTTATGTCATATATATAAAGAATGATTCCCATTTGATTTAAACACAACTAAGACCTACTCTTAGTCTGAGGGAGTTCAAAGGAGCCACCAGTTACCTCAAACACAGCCAAAAAAATGTTCTTTGGACAGATTTGTACATTTTGAGGCCAGAAGTACATATTTGATTATATAGTCTGATTTCCTGCATAATAATTAACACATAGCTGCCTGTACAGACCCTCACCAAGTGATTTCTGCATCAAGCTTTTATTGTCTGATTTAGATAGACCACATGGTTTGTAAAAGAACCACCTTTATTTCATTCAATATTGACTTACTTGTAAAGTTATCACATGTAGGAAAGGCACCAGCTGACTTCTGTGATCACCAGATTTAAAATGAGATGGTTAGCACGAAGTACAGCTTAGAGCTTTGCATTTTCCTGTTTCTGAAACTGCCAATTCATATCAGTTTGCCTTCTTCTCCTAAATCTTAAATCTTTAAAGTGTTATTAGAATTCATATATTTGACACTGCTGGCAGGATTCAGAACCTTTTCAAAACATTAACACTCCTAGTTCAAACAGGCTGAAGAAGACTCAAACAAATAATTTTCATTGCCAAGTTGAAGACACATTTTCATTCAACCTTGCAAATGCAGAATGTCACTCTGTGGACTTACAACTGATTTCCATTCTTTTTTTCTGCCTAAAATGAGCATTATTAGAAATAGAGCACTTGCATTGAATTTGCTCCCTTTCTGCTCACAAGATCAGTATGTTCCAACAAGGCTGAGGACATTTTGCCTCTGAAATCAGTGCAAGAGAATTTCCTCATCAATAAGTCCATGGGGAGTGCTGCTGATGACAATGCCAGACCCCAATTTGCCTTTTTCTCCATTTCAAAGACACCTGAACAATTCAAGGTCCTCAACCAGTCCTAATGTTTAGCTTTTATGAGGAAAAACACAACAGGACAGCTGATAGATATTTTCTTTCTCTCCAAAATTAAAGAGTTTATTTAAATTCCCAGTGCCTAGCACTTCAGCAGAGCTGATTTTATTGTACTGCTGCCCAAAACCAGACTGATACACTCTGTCCCACAGCTGACCTTAGGTTCAGAAACATCTGGTCCAATGACATGAGAAAGTTCTCTACATCTGTACACAGTAAATCAATTAGTCAAAATGGGATTTGGCAGTCAGTAATATGGAAGTATGGCACACAGAATAAGAAATGATGGCTTTTACTGAGTTAAAAGATACTTTAGGACACACATGGTTTAAGGGTCTTCTTTCCTAAGGTGTCACCATCTGCATAACATTAATGATGAAGAGAAGTCCCAGGTCCTGCTTACACAGAGAATAGTTTATTTTTTTTTAACTTTTACTTTAGGGATCAGATCCTTATGCTTTGATTATACCATCTCCTTTTGATACTCCAACAGCAGCAATAGAAAATCCTTCTACAACTACAGGCAACTCTCATGTTAAAAATTGGCATCTTATAAACCAAACAGAGCCAATCCCTTCTTTAATCCCTTGAATGACTCACTCATTGATTTTTTTCTGTGCCAATTGAGGAGGAACCTTACCCCATGGCTTCATGGGAGGAGAGTTCATTCCTTTAGTTCTTCTACCTTCAAGGTGGACAATTCAAGACATAGAGGCGAAACCCAAACAGAAACTTATACACGTGAATTTTCTAGGGAAAAAAACACCTGAGGTATTTTTAAAATACCTTTTTACTAATCAGAGCCTTTCAGAGACCTGAGCTGCAGGAACAGCCCATCTGCAGGCTCAGGGTTGCACACAAAGTGGCCACTGGGACAGGTGCCATGGCTAAGTCCATGCAAGCAGTGAGAGGTAACTAAGAGGGTGCAGGCTTTTGGCAGCTTTTCTTTGAAGACTGTTCTGCAATCCACTGTTCCTGTGATTGCACTGCAGGAAAGCTGATTTTGCTCATTAGCCATGAAGGAACCCAGAATGGGTTCTCTGTTGTCTAACAGGTCATAACTCACAAAGAATTTTTCTGTGGATAAGCTTTCACTCTGTGCTTATTCCTTCATACTCTGGGATGCCTGGATTAACTACTCCTGATTTTTTTCCCCTCAAGAGGGGCATTAGTACAATATCTTTGCTGTATTTGGTCCCAGCTATCTTTTGTTTTTTTTATAATAATATCTCTAGATCCCTAATTTTCTGCCAAGAGTGGATAATTGGTTTAAAAGTCTAGGAGGGAGAGCATTCTTACATATTTGTTTTTGTGGGAGACCTACAAACAGACAGTAAGTAACAAAAAAAACCCACAAAACAAACCCCAAAACAAAGTTAACAAAGCTTTATCTTCTTAAGATATAAGGCCAAAAAGCAAAGTATTAAAATTAAAATATTTATTTCTTAAATAAATTATTAAAATTAAAACAACTCTCCTGAATCAGGTGCTAGGCAAGCAGGTGTTTGCCAGGAAACAGGTTTTATTTTCCATTCCTGCCTTTCCCTGCAGAGTCATCAGGTGCACATTGACACATCCACTTGCTGTGATTAGTGCTGACCACAAGCAAACCTTCAAAATACAGCTGGGTTACACCACAGTGTTTTAACCAAGCTTTGCATCCCCCAAATGCTTTTCCTCTGCCCTGACACCTCTCCTCTGTCATTTTTATTTACTGGCTGCAATTGGTTTTACTTATTTTTGTCTCCCATTGCATCCCTCCAGTTTCTCTGTCAGTAGAATGGTTTTTGTTTCTTGTTCTCTCCACATTTGGAGATAATTCTTCCTCTATCTCTCTCCCTTGTCTCTTACCCAAGCAGCTTTGTTAAATGTTTGTTTGGGGACAGCAGAGACTCTACTGTTGCTCAAGTAAATATTTTAAAGGCTTGTTCAGTGCCCTCCCTGCACAAGCCAGCCAGCAATAAATAGAATTATCTAACCACACCAAGCTCTCTGCTGCATTTACTTTTACTGTTGGAGCCTAGAATTGAAAATAGGAGTTTTAAAGTCCCTCCTTGATGAGTAGCCGATGTATATTTAGTTGAGCTAATGCAGTGTTCTTTCTTTTATGGCTCAGTTACGTTGTCACAAGATCAGAGTAAGAATCTAATTAATGCACCAAATATCAGTTCTAGCTGCAATGTACTTTCTTGTTATGCCTTAGCACTTTCTAGTGCCGTGGTGTATTTATGTTTGGAAAAATAAATGAGTATTTTAAAGAATGAGTATTAGCTCTAAAGCAAAAAAGCCCACTACATTTAGTAGAATGATCAGGAGGAACAAAACAAAAGCAAGGCAGCTAGGGGACATTAAGCTGATAAAAGGAATATTAGCTCTGCAGCATGAAAAGAGACAATTTTTGAGAATGGAAAACATGGGGAGCTACAGCAAGATTCCCCAACAGCTATGGAAAATACACAGCTTTTTGTGTGAGCAGGACTTGCAATTTTGAACTGCAGAAATTGAAAAACTGCTCCAGGTGCCCAAGCCACAAAACCTGCAGAGTTCCATGCTGTTGGCATTAGGAGGTGAAGCTGGCCATGGCATCAGGCTCCTCTTTGATGAGATCCCACTGAAGTTACAACAAATGTGCATAAAGCCCTCTCCTCCCTCAGCCCTGCACAGATCCCTAAGGATGAGACAGGGATTCTTCTTCTTGCTTATACTTCCAAGACTCTTTCCATCAGATCTGCTACCCTAAATGCTGCCCCTGCATGCCCTCAGTCTCTGAGCAACTCTCTCACGTGTATTGGTTCTCCTCTGAAGGAAGAATCAGTTCCAAGAATTTCTCTGGCTTGGCTTCAGCTGCAGCTTGGGCTCCTCTCTGCACTGCCCTGCAGTTCTCTTTTCGTGCTCACTTTCTGACTCTTTCTTGCACACACATACTCCCCCACTGAAAATATTCCCTGTATGTACTCAGACCCCAGGGAAAACTTCAGAATCCAGGCTCATGTGGCCTGGTGCTCTGGGCATTTGCAGTTTGGGGAGAGGCTGCCTAAGTAATAGCAAGATAAAGTGCTTCTGACATTTTGCTAACTGACCTCTCATGCTCATCAGTTCCAATGAGATCTCCAGCTCCCAACATCATAACAGGCAGATTCAGTCAAAAGTACAAGTAATACATAAAAATCTTAGTTTTAGAATTTTTAACCTATATTATGTCTATCCCCTTCCAAAACTTATGCAGTTACAAAAAGTGTTAATAAAAGCATTGTGCATTACTTTTAGTGGCTAAATAATACTGAATAATTACGAAATGTACTTAAATACTGCAATAAACCAAAACAAATATATAAATTAAAATAATACATAATATGTCCATCAATAAGTTAAACAATGGTCTTGAGGCATGTATTCTAGTTTTCCAGAGTGAAAAAGTTATATCTTTCCTTGAAGACTACAGTTCTGTCACTGAATTACAATGGGAAAGACAATACTTTGGTTAGAACATGTGCTTCACCAGAGAGCGCTGATAGCAGCCAGTGGGAAGGCAATAGCTGAGATTTGTTTCAGAGGTCTTCCAAGCCAGGAAGACTAACCACTAGATACCAGAAGAAAGCAAAATACACCCAGTGATGGACACTGTGAGATTGAATCTGAAGTCACAAAACTTTCTGAAGATAATTTAGCTGGGTTTCCGCCATTCTCTGCATAGCTTTATATTTTTCTGACAAGCGCGTTTTTCTTTTTGCCCACAAGTTAAAGCTGCATAGGTGACCCTCCAACTCGCTTCTTAGAAGATAAGTCAGAGCTCAGTGAGGTGTGTCACAATGAATTCTATCACTGCACTGCATTATTCCTGAAATTTCAGACCTTCCAGCACTCTCCAAGTATTCGCAGCTCATTTACCACCCATGAACATCTTAGCCAAACAAAACATAGAATATCCTGAGTTGGAAGGATATAAGGATCTGACTCCAAGCCCTGGCTTTGCAAAGGGTTGGGCTATCTGCTAATGGCCTGACCTTTCATCAGACACCCAGCTTCTTTCACTACCAAGTTGTGACCCAACACAACCAAAACTCACCTACTCTTGTTCAGAACAATTTAGCAAACACTCTCATTCCTGCTTTCAGTTTCTACCATCTGTACTCAGGCTGGCTTTAAAGCAGATCTGCTGATTTTAAAAGTACTTTGTTCTCTCTACTCATCTTGTGTCTCCTCAGTCATTTAGAAGCCTTTCACTGCTAGGGTCTCCTATTAATTTCAGGCCTTGGCTATCAACTTATATCAGCATCAACAGCAGCTCCTCCCACAGCTTCTAAAAGATTTTTGTTCACTTGTGCTGTAACATTAACTATTTCTTTTAAATGTGGGTATCTTCAAGTTACACTTTGCTGCTGTTGCCATTTAACAGCATGAAAGGCTCTTGTTCTGATTAGCAACAAGTGAAATTTCAGCTTCATGTTGCCATTGTTCAGTTCTTGGCAATTTTTCTCACCGTTTTACACTTAAAAAATAGAGATGGTGAGTAGGGAATTATTTCAGAGGATAGGTGTTTGAAAGGTCAGCTGGAGAGTAGATTACTAGAAAAATCAAAGACAGAAGAAGCATCAGAAATAATAGCAGTAAGGCATCAATGTCAACGATAATGAATTTTGATATTCAAAACCCCCGCCCCAAACCCCCAAAATCTTGTTTCTTTTCTTTGATGCTTCACCTTAAGATGATTCTATTTTGTATTTTTCCCAAATGAGAACTGGGGAAAAAGCAGTCAACTGTACAGTCTTCTCCCCAGAACACCAACCCTGGGGCATCATCTGGGACTGGGGACTCCCATGGGCAGACAAGCACTTTTCCATCACCTATAAGTCTTTGAGGCAGCAAATCTTGCCAGAGCTTTATATCAAAAGATCTGGAGACTTGGACTGGGGGCAGCCAAACCCAGAATTAGAGTTCTTTGGAGCTATTTCAAGAGTACCACTGAGATGGCACCTGCCTACCTTAGCTTAGACTATTTTTAACTTAATTCAGCTGGATAGCAAACGTTGCTGTATGCAGATCTGTCTACAGAAAAACTAACATAGCATTTACAAAAGCAAGGTAATTTGAAATACTTCTCTGTCTGATTATTTGCTGATTTAAAGTAATTTCCAAGGAGACATTCTGAAGGCTGTCCCAATAGCTTCTGGCATTTAGGAGGGAGGCCACACTTACATTATATGGGTCAGCTCTGCCCTCAGATATATGATTTTAATTTCAGCAAGATTCCTATGCTATACACCATCACCTAAGAACAAAATAATTAAGCCCTTTGTGCCCAATTATTGGTTCTCTTAAGCTGTGCTGAATTACCTCTCTTCTTCCCCAGAAAATCTATACAGAAAATTAGGACCAAATTCACTCTAAGATACTTCTCTGAGAAAAACAAACAATCAAACAAACACATGAACAAAAACACCCAGGAAAAAAATCACAACACCCCCTCACGAAAAGAAAAACCCAAACAAAAAAAAAAAACCAAAACCAAACACCAAAAACCCAAAACAAACAAAACAAACAAAAAAAAAACAAAGAAAAAAGAAGACTGAAAAAACCCTTCTCCCTTCAAACCCATTATATTTCAGTGTGAATAAGAATTGTTTGTGCACAGTTGAACTCATTGTGATGAGAATAGCAGTCCTGTGATTGCCACTCTTGAGTCTTATTTTGAATAATTTTATTGGCAGTCTGGTCGCTGCCTGTAAAGATGAGGCCACATGTGGCCAAGTGCACAGTCAGTAGGTTCAAGGCTTTGGTTCCCAAAAGAGTATTGCAATATTCAGACATTTTACTGACCAGTTTCTCTTTTTATAGACCCTGGATGTAGAGAATTAAATAGCATTTACCTCCCAGAAGCTGTTGCCTTCTTAGACCATCTGGGTAATGAGAGTATCATTTACACCACATAAAACTGTGACATCTGGAAAGGAAAAGGCCCAGATGATAAGATCACAGGTACAAGCAGAGTGAACCAGCTTTGGATCAGCCTTTCACAGTTTGTGGGGTGGCTCAGGTTTTGTTGTAGTTTGTTTTGCCTTTGAATAGAAGAGTTGAAGTAAATGAGCAGGTTTTTTTAAAAAAAAAAGAAGTTGAAAAATAGACAAATACAGCATTTCCAACAAATAAATGCATCTTCAGTTCACACTGCAAGTAACTAAAAATGTGAGTGTGATGAACAACCACAGTCATGGCAGGGTTTCCTTAAAAAACAAGCATGAACAACCCAAGAATATAATGCAAGCCTGAACTTCATAGGCATAAAGGAAAGATCTTTATTTCAGTATAATCAGAGGATGAATGTTGTCATGTTGTTACCATTGAATAGGCTCCTATTTTTAACACTTACATATTTATAACAGAAAGCAAAGATGATCTTTAAAGTAATGTCATTTTCCTGAGAGGATTACATCACTAAGAACTCAAAAAAACCCCACACAGTAATTCCAGCTCTGCTCCCCACAGTAAATTAACAAGCACACTCAGTTTCTTATGTTTATCAGATCAAGAGTAGGCGTTTCCTGCACAAAAAAACCCATCTCATTATGCCCATGTCCAGCATCACCTCTCTGCAGTCAGACCTGCTGATATGGAAAACAGGTTCATACAAATGTCTCCTGAGAACCTCCATTAAGGGACATTAAATTCCTAATTCTGTATTGTTTTCTCTTGTTACACATAGGTAAACCTTACAATCATAAGGCCTTGTAAAACATAGTTCAAGCCTTACTATTTTAACTAAACTAGCCTGTTAAATTCACATTAAAAAATTATAAAAATAAAAATCAGTTAACATAATCTATTCTTGTGAGAAAACAGTTTGCACCTACAAAAATAAAATCCATTACAAAAATATAAATATATCTAAAAAAAATTGAATAAACATATACATTCACCATTACCATCCAATAAACTAAGTTTCAATAAATTACTAACCAATTAAATTCAAACAAATGCCTTCTAATAATCATATAAATATAAATTACATAAATAAAAGTTCAGCTATTCTACATAAAAACTCAAATATCCTATTCAACTCTATTACAAGATTCTCCCATGCAATTAAGGCTCTTTCTTCAAAACCAGTGTTCCCAGGAAGACTGGATGGAGCACAGCTGTCTTTAGGTACAGCATGGGATGAAGTTCCTTCCCTGGACCACATTAATCACAACACATAAGTACTTGGCCTTTTCTTAATTTTTTAGGCTCCTATTTTTCCAATAAAATGAACAAAACGCTATAAGCCTCCTTAAGGCTAATTTTCACGTCTTTAAGAGTCAGGACTCAAACCCAAATTCTGCTATGCTGGGATTCCACTGCCCATACAAAAGCAGCCTTATTCTTCTGGAAATATTAAGTTAAGCGCTACATAACTTTGCAAAGTCAAAACAGCTCTTGTACTTCCCAAATATAACTCTCTGCTATATTTTCTCTTTGGATACAATACAATACTGGGAAGATTCCTTATTTAAGCTGTTATCGCTTTTTTCCTCTGTATATTTTTCTGGAATTGTCTTTCAAATATTAAAATGTCTACATAGCCATGCTCGAATTCTGATCCTTCTTATCTGATGACAAGCACCATACCAGAAATCTCACAGGAAATGCCACCACCCCTATCACTGTGTTTCTACTTCTGTCCAGTATCTGTTCTTCATCAATACAAAGTCATGAAAATCAGAGTTCTTAGTTAATTAGGTTTATTTCAAATCTATTTTATTTTGTTATTGAAACACCTCCCTGAGGACTTCTTAATATATTTAAGGGCACAAGTAACTCAAGTAAATAGTCCCAGGGAGATCAGATAGACACGAGTTCTGTTAAATACAGCCTAAAACAAGACAACAACTTAAATGGACCACAGAAATATCCAGAAAACTCATATCTAATCCTTGAAGTGCTCACATACCTACCAATAAAGTCTTTTTTTTTTTCTCCATGTGTTTAGGTTCTGTATCTGTTCTGATAAACACAGAAGTTTAATGCCAACTCCCGTTCCCACACTAATGGTTACATTTACTGAACAGGAATTTCTTAAACACCCAGTCCAAGAGATCAGGTTTTATTAGCAACAAGAACTAATTTCACTGACAGATCAAATACAACCATAGCTTTCTTGCAGCTGTTAAAAGTGTTTAAAAGAAGGAATGTTTCTTCCAGTTGGGGAAAAGCAAGACCAAGCTATACCAAGGTTTTAAAATATTTTCTTTATACACAAGCACAAATAATTTTTCCTCAGAGAGTCTAGAATAACTGTGTTGGAGAGTGAACCAATCATAATATCACTGTGAAAATTATTCCTGAACAAAGAGCACTGATAGCTAGGACATGACCCCCACACCACCATCAATTATAACTAAAACCACATCACGGCATCCAGGAGCATCCTTGACTTCAGATGTACATCCTGGCAATGCCCTGATCTCAAAACAGGGAGCCTGACATGCACCATTTCCTCTTTCCACTCTTCCCACACCCTGGTTTCCACATCAAGGAAACTCGGATTGGGTTGAGGAGGTTGCCTAAACGGATAATTTTTGCTCTGACAGGAAAGTTTCAGTATCAGAAGATCCAGTAAATATGCAACAGTTCTTTAACTCATTTAGAAAAATTGTGGTCAGTTGCAAAGATCTTTACAAGGGCTACTTAATGACAATATGTGCATCAGGCTGCAGGTGACTATTGCACAGACAAGTTATTGTTCTTTTAAACTATCAATATTGAATCTGCACAGGCACAGCAGATATTTGCACCAAAAGAACAAAATCTAGGGAAAATGTAGCAGATACCTTTCTGCTTTTCTGTGTTTACTGCTCCACATCCACCTATTGATTTCAACATACTACTGATTTAGTTTTAACTTTTTTAGCAGAACTTTTTGCCCCTGACTGACCAAAATCTTTGGCAGCATTGCTGCTTGGAAAACGGAAACTGCACTGCCAAATTAATTGCCTAGAATAAGGATAGATCCAGTCTCTGGAAAAGGCATCATACTTTCAAATTGCCAGTTTTCACCTGACCAATGCACTGTGCACTTTGGCTTAATACAGCCTAAGCTGACTCCAGTGAAAACAGAAAAACTCAAGACCAAAGCTCTGACTGGGAAGGCAGCTAAGAGTGCCCTGTCCCATCTGGGAATGGAAGCCTGGAGACCAAAGTGTGTGCTGAGTGTACTCAAAATAGTCATGTGCAAGTAGGGGAGAAAAAGGGGTTTACTCAGTGAGTGTTACGCTCAAC
>CM031860.1:5169225-5268214 GCA_018697195.1 Certhia americana
TTTTATTGGCTATTTGAGGGTAGTTTGGGTTTGCTTTTTTGAGGTTCTGTGCAATTTCTATTTGACACATGCTTCAGATTCCTAAAACTAAGCTTTTTTTGTGTCTTAAATTATCTCTCTTTTTTTTTTTCTTCACTATTTAATTGTTAGAATTCTGCAGAAAGTAGAACTTGGCTTATAATTTAGTACAGTCTCCTTTCAGAAAATCTTTTATTCACTGAATGTAAGGGAAAAGTTATCCAAGAAGGGAAGTAATCCACAGTTATCCACTGCCACCTCCTGTAAAAATGCTCCTGTGGTAAGTCAATAATTTTCTTGATTCATAAACTCTATTAGAAGCAGTAAAAATGGACAGTTCATTTCCTCAATAGTGTTAGAATTTGGGGCCCTGGTTCTAGAAATCTTTTCTTTAGCCCTCCACTAAAAAAAAAGGCTGTGCTCAGGTGAGGTTTTCTTCCTCCTAACCTCCCACTGATTCAGGTGCAGTTCTCATTTTCAGTCATACTAAATGCTCACAATTACTTTTGAAGATTCTTTCTGGACCTTATCACACATGAACTGTCTTCACCAACTCAGCGCACTGGAGTTCTCAAGTCACATCCCTGTTTCATTGTTAGTCTGAGCAGGATAGAAGCCCCACCTGGCAATTAATCCCACCTTTAATTATTAACCTGCTTTAACTATTAAACCATTAAACAGAAAAAATTACTAGAACACCAAAGTTCCTGGGAGATATGCCCCTTCTCAATATAGGCAATATTCTGAAAAGACGCCTCACATGCAAATTTTCAAAAGGGCTGAAATCCATGACTCCAACTTGCTCTCACTTAGCAACTTCTCAGCTCGAGCCTGGACAATGCAGATATTGTTCTACCTTCAGCTGACAGCAGGGATATCTGGGATGCTCAGTAACACATGGAGCCATCTGATGACAGACTAGCCAGCCAGCTGAAGGCAGAGGCAGACAACCTCCTCCAAGTGCAACCTCTGCAAGCCTGATCCTGCAAGGTGCAGAGAACCTCGACTCCCGCTGGCTGCAGTGGGAATTAAAAGCAGACAAAAAGTTGCAGGAGATGATCAATATCTCCGAGACATGGGCCCTCTTAAGGGGCTCAGATTTCAAATGCCTGGCTCACACTGCAGATGTGCAACAGAAATTAAACCTCCTACAGCTCTGAGGAGCTGTTACATTGGAACAGAACGTGGCCAAATCTTAATGGTTACAGGGTCATTAGATCCCCCTAAAACATAGGAGCCAGCGAGACAGAGGAGCAAGTTTTAAAACCAGGTTGAAAGCAAAGCCCATGGATGCACTAGCCAAGAGTGATAGCTAATTGGCCTGTGGTTCAAATTACAAAATCATCTCTCCTCAATGGAGCCATGAAGAAAAAACAACTGTATAACCCACCAAGTGGAAGGTACACAACAAACAGGGCTCTCAGATAATTTTAAACACAAGGCCAGCATTTCTGTAGATGTACATCCATGATGCCAGCAGCACAGGCAGTGACAGAGTAAAGATAATGTTCCTTCAACTGACAGGGACTCCATCTAATTGTAGTGCTCAGGGGTGTTTGTGCCTCTCAAGCCTGTAATTGCAGGAGAGTCATTTCACACAGCCCTTTCACTCCACAGGGCAAACCATGTCAGAAATAGGACTCCCTATTTCAGAAGGATGCCCTAGCCCCCATAGCCCAAAGCTCACTTAAGTTTTGTTCCCTTGTTGGCCCTTCTTCAGATTTTTGCAGTACTCCTGGTTGTGTGAGGCATCACTTCAAGGATTAACAGCTTCCCCCTCTCAGCCCATTTATCACCATTTGTGACTATATTTGAGCTTAGTTCTCAAAGCACTGTCCTCCAGAATGAATTTTGAAGACTTGATAACGGAGTTGAACCCTGAATTCACCTCTTGGTTTCTAATTTTATTTTTCCCCCATCAAAGAACTCCGTACAACAGGCTGTTATACGAAAGATTTGCACTATAATTACCTTTTTATTAAAATTAATAATATGATGCACTTAGATAAGCTCTGCATTTCTACCTTCAGTCGGATTTCATTTAGCAGGGGTTTTTTTTGTTTTATTTCTTATCATTTGAAATGTTAGGTCTGTACCTAGTCACATTAGTTGGTGATTTCTGAAACATTATGAATTTTTTGTTTATTTACTGTTTTTGAAAAGTTATGTCAAACAACTCTTAAATACTACAGAGGACTTACTCTTAAAAAGCTGCGTAAATAAGCAATTTCTCATACGCATTATTTGATGGCAGGACAGGATCCACTTTACAAATTCATGAGCCAACATATATATAAGTGAAAATAGGTAGCTGAGCAAGGTATATGAAAGAAGAAAAATGACATTTGAAACCAAATAAAAAAAGATCCTTTCAACAAAAAACCACTAAATATGTATGGCTCTTCCAGATGTTTCCTGAGATGAAACAAAACATGCAGCAATTGTTAACAGATTGATGATAGAGCATTAAAATGGATGGAAAAAGAAAATTCCAAGGTACTGAATAGATGTGACACCTGAAGGCTTCAAGGTTAGGCTGGGAGCCCAAGAGAACAGAGGCTCCAGGATGTTGATCATCCATCAGGCACAAGCACAGGGCTAAAGGAAGCCCAAGAGCTGGGAGAACATTGAGGTACATTTGTGAACAGGAGGGGAATGAGTGTGGCCAAACACATGGAAGAATTACTGCACTTTCTTCATGGATTTACTTTTACCTCCAAGAAGATAAAGAGCAAGATCCCAGAGCATTTAAATGTGTTATGGCTTAGGATCCAAGGGTTTGGAGCTGATTGCAAGGCCCGCAAAAGTTGCATTTTTCACCTCTGCAGTAATAAGAACCTAAAGTTACATGCAGCTGAATTGATTCTGTAACAGACAAAAGACAACATATGGCATTTTGATGTCTTTGTTTTAATCCTGAAGTTCCCACTTGTAACATTAAAATACATAAAGTCCTCTAATAGTTGTCCATCTTTGTTCATTACTCTTGGAAGCGTTTAGCTAAACAAGAAAAATGCACATTTTTTACAAGTTCTCATCCCATGTTTCAGCATAAAATAACAGGCTTGCATATGTGTCCTAGAAAAATAAGGTTTAACTGTGCTGCAGCTCCTAAGTTGTACCCAACTCCCCTCCTGCCCTCCACATCAGTATCGAAATCTCGATTGTTTAACTTCACTTGTTGCTCTGACTTACCAATGTGGGTGTTGAACAAATTTAGAATCTCTGGATTATTTTTTTTCACTTTCATCTACTCACCAGTATTTATTTTGAATCCTGGGAGTTTGATACTGGGGCAATAATACCAGACCCCAGTAAAATCAAACAGAGGTGTTAAATTCAGGGACACCACCGTTTCCCAGATTCTGTCTGTGTTTGCTATGAGGGTAAGTTGCAGCTGAGTGAAGACAGACTCAAATTCCTATTCCAGAACAAACAGGTCTTTCTGTTCCCAAACACATTTTTAGCTTATCATGAAAAATGATATGATGATATGAGACTTCTATCCAAGATAATAAAGATGAGCTCCAGCTATGTAGGGCCAACTTGTGAGCCTAAATGAGTAGGGAAGAAGGCAACAGGTTTTTTTTCTCTGTGTGATATATACTACATTTACACATATTAATGTTATTCTATGTCAATTGTTCACAAAAAAATGGACTCTGAAGTGGTGATTACCAGTCAAGAACTGAAACCTTGGAGCCATTACATACATTGTCGTAAAAATGAGCTTTGGAGCCTACAAAAAAAACACCAAAAAAACCCAAATAAAATTCCAAGGAAAAGCCTCACTAAACCAGCTTGGTACTGGACATCCAGAGGAAAAAAAATGCAACCTCTTCTCATCAGAATTTGTTTCAGAAACATGCTTGCAAAAACCTGAAAATCCCTTTTCAGAGGGAGCTGATGATCCTCTTTTCCTTGCACAGAAACCTGATTGTTACCCACAGGTGAATCAGTCACCTTTTAAATAACCGTCACTGTTCAGACTCTTACATTTTCCTACAAAAGCTACTTCTGACCCCAAAGACAGAATTCTGGCTAAGTGGTCTGACCTGGTTAAACTATTCTTAGCTGCTCTTCTCCCCCCAGAAAGGAAAAGAATTATAATCTTCCAATGATTGATGGACGTGCCCAGTTTCAGCAAAAAATGGAAATACTTGACTGTTCTTACAAAACCTTCCAGAATAAAAGTGAAAATTTGTACAAATAAAAATGAAAATTTTGATATAGTTCTTCTTCACAATGTGAAGTGGCACTATTTTCTATTTATACTTCACCCACTGGAGAGGTTTCAAAACCACTATCCCTATGCTATTTCCAGCTACCACTGAAATCCCTTGACTCTGTAGAGTTCTTGTAAAAGTCTTACCTCATTCGCACAATTGAAAGTGGATCCAAACCAAAGCTTTCTAGTTTTACTCATCACAAAATTAAAGAGGGTGTCCCTGCTAAGTAAGAGCACAGGACTAAGAATCACACACAATTATTTTCTATTTTATACACCATGGTATCTGAGCACTTAAGCAACATAAGAATCAATTTCTCCTTTTCTAAGATTAAGTTTTATGAACCGTGGTCACTAACTGCCAATTTTAAGACCCAGGTAGAATCACAAACACACTTAAAACTACCAGAAAACTATTTTATTAGCAAGATAAAATGTATTAGGTGAGAGCTACTCAAGAATACAGTAACAAGAAAAATTATTCCCAGCACCAAGAGAAGGAAAGGAGAGAGCCTTGAGGAATGAGATAAAGATAGGGGGATGTGTGGAATTCCTTCTCTACTTCACTCTTTTATAGATTTCCCCCTCCACTCCAGGTAGTGGAATAAGGCTCCTTGAAATTTCTGGCATAAATGCCTTTGCTGATGCAGAAGTAGAATTGAAAACTACTAACCACAAACATCAAACGCTGACACAGATACATTGTTCAAAAGAAAAAATGAGTTAGAATCCCAAAGAGGTTTGCAACAACCATGCTTAAAACCTTGATGCTGCTTTGTTCTGTGCTAAATGGTGCCATCCTTGTCCTTTCTTGCTCTGCAGGAGCCATTATCAGTGCACCTCATCCAGGGCTCTGCTGGCTCTTCCAACTCCCACAGCAGATTTAGGATTTACTGAGGGTAATTCAGCAGTGCTCTATTTCCTTAGAGGAATAAAGAACAAAAGAAAGCCTAGTAAATTCAGAGCAGAAAGAAATGGAACAGAGTCAGGCTAGGAAGGATTTTCTAGGGATATTTTTTTTAGGATCATTGCTAAAAAGATTTTAGGTTCAGAGGTACAATCATGATAATTTAACCTGACTAAATTTTACAGTCTCTTATGCAGCACCTCCAGTTGAACTTGTAACCCACTGAGTAACCTTATCACTTCCCCTCTCAACAGCTTCTGCAGGGGTGACAATACCATCTATCTCCTGTGATCTGAGATCCATTGATCTCCAAATGCTGGATGCCAGACTTGGGGAAACTTGGCCGTTTGCCAAATAGTGTTAAAAAACTGGCCCTATACTGATACTTTACAGGAGAAATAGCTGAGCAAACCAAGGGTTGTTTTGGAGTAAATCTAGGAAAAGCTTTCTTTTTCTTTTTAAAATTAGAATTATCTCCTTACTGTCAGGCCTAAGTCAAAGCTAGCACATTTTAGCCATGAAGAAACTTCAGGGGTAAAATACTTGTCATTATATTGAAGTGACAATATAATTTTTCAGGGCACTTGATGAGACAGAAAATACTTACAAAATATTAACACTAACAAATTAATATTATCCTTTCAGGCATGTTGAAAATGCTATTCAGTTAAAGAGTGTCTGCCTGAGATTCTCACCCCTCTTTTTTCCACCCTCTGCTGCAATTAAAGCTCCATTAACAGCTCTAAAAAAACCCTCCAAAGCAGCACCTTCCTCTTGCCCACCTAATATCCTTCCTTGCCAATCTCAGAAGCTCTTCTGTCTTTCTAAGCACAACTCTCATTCTTTTCAAAGCCCAGACTCTCACATTTTTCATGTTCAGAAACAGGTCTGAATTTATGAGTTTTTGTGGGCACTAAAACTACTTTTCATATAATACTTCCTATGTAAATCAAAGTCCCTGATTCTCTCCAAAATTTAGACAGCTACATTGCAAGAAGCTGAACTGTTATTTAGGGAAAATAGCTTTTTTTACAAAACAACCACTTTATAAAACACTAAAAGCTTGCTTTGTAGCGATAAGCATCACTGTAGCGTGATGCAGTTAAGAATTAGATCAAGACAGTTTAAAGCTGACTTAAAAATACAATCTTTTGAGGCAGGAAAAAATTAGAAAAAAAAAAGATTTTTTTCTTATTTTACATTAAACTCATAAGAATCAGGAGGATCATTATGGTATGGAAGAAATCTATCATTAGGTATTTGGTAGCTTTTTATTGTACTAAATTAGGCTGACCTCAGGAAACATACTTTGCTCCTCGTGCCCCAGTTCCTACCCCATCTCCCTCTTGCAAAATATTTACAATAGGATCCTATTCACTCATTACTTCATGAGGACACTGTGTATTTATTTTTGCTAGCAGAAATCCCAAAGTATGTCTTTATTTCCTAAGAATAATCTTTTCAACAGCAGTAAAGAGGAAGGAATACTAGATCAGCAGCAATGAAAAGAGCTGTCAGAATACATCAATGAAAATATTCCAGGAGCCCCTGCACTTTAAACTATTTAAGCTAAACTATTTATTCCACTTTTAAGCAATGATTTTGAAAAAAAAAAATCCCTTTATCTGTTTGCTATTTAAGTTTTGTTAATAATCTAAGAGAGCTGTCAATGCCATGGTGGCATCATTGTCATGACTGCAATGATACACTCAGCTGCATGGTCTGGAGGAAGCTGTAGCCTGCTGGTGTCAGGTTGGCTCTCCAGCTGAGAACAGTTCTCCTCAGTGCAGGACTCCTTTCCTCCTTGCAGCAGTATCATTTCCCTCCTCATGCGGGGGCAAACAGTCCCCAGCTGTTCAGACAGCTATTATTAAAATACCAGATTATGAAAGTTGACTCATTCTTCACTCTGCAAGTCCTCTCCAAAAGAAGGCAAAAGATATTCAGGTAAAAAAAAAAAAAAAAAAACAAACAAACAAAAAACCCCAAAACGTTAGAATAAATGAATGCTACAATCAGTCATTTTAACTCAGCAATGAGACCTGTTTGCAAGCTTTCTTTCCCTGCCCAATAAGCCTAAAGCCTCTCCAAGTGTTTTCAATTTATTTTATTCTATTTTCAAGCCTCTAATTTAGATGATTCTCAATCTGTCTAGCTGATTAGTTGGCACCTCTAACCACACTGCATGAAAACCTCACCGTTTTTGCTGGAGGTCCTTCTGAGTGCAGTGAGTGCAGTCAGGCCCACCAGCACTGCTGCCTGCTTATTGTGATCCTGCTCTAGCCTCACAGCCCATCTGAGATCTGCAGTCATTTGCAACCCATCCAACTCTGTTCGTACTCTCATCATTCCCAACACCTTCTGTGAAGGAGTGAGCGATGATCCCCAAATTCTGGGCTTCTCAGTGCTCAAACAAAGCCAGTCAGCTGATGAAAACAATCTGAGCACAAAAGGGCATCATTTCATAGCTCTGAAATATGATTAAAAACTTAAAAATGACACAGAACTCCTGCTGCAAGCCAGATTGACTTTCCAAAGCACCCAGGCTTTAATCTGGCGTGCTAGAAATCCTGACACGCCAAGTGTAGCACTTTCAAATGGTGTTAGAGCTCAAGCACTGTGCACTTAAAATACGTTACACACAGATATGTACTGAGAGAGCCAGAGGGGGAGAGAGATGGCTCATAAAACAGGCTCCAACTACTTCATTTTGCTGCCTCAGACAATTTCTTTAATATAAAACATTTCTGCTCCAAGAAAGAGGTTTGAAGAAGTCCTTACATAGAGTAGTCCTTTTAATATGTATATTTATTACTTTCCCAGTATAACCTCATGAAGAATTGTGACTGGCTGTGCCAGTCCCTCCAAGGATGCCTTCTTCCTCACATGCACTAGTCCTTTCCAGGCCTTTTTACAGGCAGAGAGATTCCTGCTCCGAAGTACTTCCACAGCCCATGTACCATTAAAAAAAAAAAAAAAAAAAAAAAAAAGGAATTTTTGGAGTTAGACCAAGCTTCCCTTCTCCCTGGCCATTTCTTTACCCCTTTTTTTTCAGTGCACTGGAAAAATCTTCTTGCCACACACTGGCAGCTAAAAATAGTTTGAAGTAAGATTTTTCCTCCTTCCCCCGTATTTGTTCATAGGATTTACATGACTGTAAGAAGACAAATGACATAGGATATATTCAGATTTTGGCAGGTTACCTAATAAGATTTTTCAGCAGAGTTTATGTCCTGTCAAATCTTATGCATGATAACTATTGAGTATTTATGTAATAATATATATTCATTAAGACCTTTGCTTCATCTTTCAAATATCCTTCTCTTTTTATCTAAAAAGTATGAGCTAAATGAAGTCACATGAGCAGATGTCTCTCAGCTGCTCTGAAAATACCTGAGTCACAGCACTGAGCATCAGTGGTCTTCTTGCAAACATTGCTACAACTGAATTATGGCTCTAAACATCGAACCTGATTAATTAGGGGCTTTGTGAACATTTCTAATAAAGGTTGTAAGTAGTCACATCATTTTCTCACTTGGGCTCAATGCCACTTTTTTTACCCCTCTTCATTTCATTTAATTACCATTAACTATACCTCGTAAACAAACAAACAAACAAAAAATAAATAAATAACAAATCTTACTCTAAGATTAATCCATCAAATTATCTTACAGAAAACATTTGTTTTCTCCTGTATCTCACACTCTTCATCTGAGCCTTTCTGGCTATATGTAACTTTACCCCAATATGATCCCATCATATAATTTTGCTAGATAACCTAATTTTCAATTCCTCAACAGCAAGGGCCAAACATAGTTGAAATAATAAAATCTATCTTGTCTTTACCTGATATTTTAGCCACTTTCAGCAGAGGTGAAAATCCTGACCTCCAGACCAGCTGTGGAACAGGAAAGAAAGAGTAAGAGAAGAGCATCACCAGCCAATACATTCTCCACCTGAAAGAGATAACAAAAATTGCCATGAGAAACACCTGCGCTCAAGCAGCTCCCGTTGGGGCTCTGAAGAATAATTACTGTACATCCCACACCCCTCAGGATCTATTTTAAACATCCCACAGAACTCCTGGCAATGACTGCTTGTGATTTCCCCTCTCCGCTTGCAAGCATAACCCTGCCATATGTTCCACACACATCAAACACTGACATGCCCATGGACTAAGAATTAGTGACAAGGACAGTATTTAACAGCAGCTCTGCAGTGTGCTCAGAGATTCCAAAAGGAATCCACGAATCCAAGTGCACCATACAAGTCCTTGAAAGAATCTATCCAAAACCTTAATAATAATAATAATAATAATAATAATAATAATAATTTTTTTAAAGCACAGCATAAACCACTAATTATTGTCCCATAGCTATGAGAAATCTTTATTGAAAGGGATACAGATCCTCCACTCTCTCCTCACCTGTTGCTGGAGCTTCTAAGCTGGGACAATGTCTCTGACTGAAAACACCAATCAGCTGCCCAGAATTCATCTGTCAGACATACCGCTTAAATATAACTTAGAGTTGTCACTTTCAAAAGCCTGAAGTGAAAAGATAAAACCTAGACACCTTCTGATAAAGAGAAATCATTGCTCTCCCCTGTTTCCCATCATGGCCATTTGTGAACACCATCCACTAGTTCTCATCACTACTTGGAAACTGCTTTTAGGAAAACCTAACGAGAAAGCTGGTATTATGTGGCTTAAATTCTCTCTAAAAGTGTCCATACCTGCAACAGGAAATGTTTCCATCCGTATTCTCTTATTAAATTTCTAACTTTCCTTACCTCTGTGATCAGGTGTAAATTCCTTTCCAATTCATTCCGTAAATTCTGCTATTTCCCCGTTTCCCCTCCAAGCAAATAAATCCTCTCTCCTGTGGCGGTGATGGTGGGGCCAAGGCTCATTGACAGTTCTAACACTCACCAAAGGCATTCTCTGAGCCAGGCACTCTTTAGAGAAAATGCAAGGGAAGGTGACAGGCAGGCTCAGTCTGGGTGATATTTAACATATTCCTGGTCACCTCTCTTCCACTGGTACACAGGAAAGTCTTTCACATGGGTTTAAATTCCCAAGAGTAAAAGCAACAATCTCAGTGGATGTACTGACTTCTTGCTGCTGAAGTCACCTCCCTGAAGTGAAGAGAGTTTTGCTGATATAATGCAGAGTAATTTATGAACCACTTCAGACACAGTTTGTCCAAATGTCTTTTGAAAATTTGGTCTGGCAAGCATAAGAGCTACATTAGCACTATGCTGCTAAAACTGCCTCAAGGGTTATCAAACTATCCATCTATCTTTCATGGAAACTGGGGATGGAAAAGAGCTCATAGGTGCTTAGCTCATATCTCTGCCAACACAAAACTGCTCCATGCTGTGTTCCAAGAGGTTTGTCCAGTTTTTAATAGAGTAAAGAAGCTCCCACCATTTCCCCCAATGGTGAAACTATTCCCTATCATAAAAGATTTCATTGCAAAGAAACAATTCCTGACACTTAGCCTAAAATATTCCCTTGCTGACATTTTTACATTCAACTCTATTATATACACTCATATATTTATATACGCACGCTATACAACAAAAGCCAAACTGCTCCCAATTACATCACACAAACCTTGAAAAGTCAGTCACATTGCCTTGGTGTAAGGCTGGAAAGAATTTCTTCTCACACTTTGTTCTTTGGGAAATGTTGGTGGGGGTAGCAGCTTGACTTTCATGACACACATTAAAAGAATAAACTATATAAACTGTCAGAAAATCTCATGTCAAATAAAAATCTGCAATTCTGCACTATCCAGGCTCTTGATGAAAGTTATTTTAAAAAGGAAAAGGTGCTGGGGAGTGTGTAGGTAGTAGAAGGATGTCATTTACCAGCAAACCAGAGATGCACTCTCTGCAAATTTATCTCATTGCAAGAAGTTCATTTCTGAGTAAAGCTGCTACTTCTTGGTTCTTTGAATCCATTAAAAGGTACCATAAACAAAACCAGCAACAACCACACTGTACACATGTAAATACCTTGGCTTCTTAATGTAGTATTTAATCAGGGGATGTTCTGCATTTACGTTTTCTGAATCTCAGACCAGCCATCTTTAAGGATATGGAACTGCTGCAGCTCTATGGCACACGTGACCCAGGGATTAATAAATTCTACATCACCAGTTGCACAGTGGTTTTGCTACTCTTGCTTTCCTAGATGCCCCCTAAAAATAATCTTTTTAAGAAAAGTCTGTTCCTTTCAAAAGCTAAAAATTCCTTTCAAAGCAGGAACTAGAAAAGCAATTTGTCTTTAAGTTTTAATCTGGATCACTTTGATAATTGATCAGATTGTTGAATGCAATTTTCTGAAAAATTGTACCATAAATACAATATGGCCATAAGCAGTACATATACCGTAAGTAGTTCTAGAAAAGGGGGTGTGTGCTTCAGAGTTAACATCTTTATATGTGAAATAAAAGCTGAATTTGAACCCTGGTAGATATTAAAAACAGATGATTTTTTTTCTGATTTTCACTGACAAATCCTTCAATTAGTTTGCTCTTTAGGCTTGCCAAAATTACTTGTGACATTTTATTCATTGGCACAATAACTATAGGTCATATTCAATAACCCATGGCTAGCCCCATACAAAGAGATTAAGCAAATTCCCTTATTTCTCATGGGAAACCTTAAGGTCAGTGTTAAGGCTGTAGAAAGATGGAAGGGTTAAAATTCCACCACCAGAATTTCTCCAGCAAGTACAGATGGAAAACAAACAAAAAAAAAAATGTTAATTACAGCAGTCCCTCAGGAAGGGGGAACGAAAATTTGCACAATGAAAAAATATATTTCCCTTTTTTAAACTGGTCAGCTGAAGTACTTTATTATCCTCTTTTTGGTCACAGCTCCTGTGAGGAAGGAATGCTGCAGAGACCTCAAAACCAGAACACCTGATATGGTACTCCCACCCAGTTTTGGTCATCCTTACCTCCTGCCATCACTCTGATTGTCAAGAAAAATGCTGCTATTGTTGAAGATGCAGAAATAGTGAGAGAAACCCACAAAAATCTCCCAGGAGATTCACTGATTCACTGAGATTCTCTTGATCTCTCACAAATCACTTTTATGGCTGAGCCCAAGACCTAGGCTGAGCCCCTCTCCTGATGGTTTGGGTGTCACTAATTTAGGATGTGGAATTTACAGAAGGTAAGAAATTTGGGCAATTTCCACTGACAGACAGCAGGGCAACTCCCAGCTTACCCCAGTTCCACCCTCTGGATTTGTTAGTCCATTTATTCAGCCTCCCGGTGATTTGGGAGAACAAACCACATCAGCAGAGCTGCAAAGACATAAAGCTTTGGATGTGAGGAATTCCTTTTACACAGCTCCATACATCTCCAGATCCCTTAAAGAAAAGCTAGCCAGCAGTCTGACAAAAAACATGCTGCCTGAGCTACTGCATTTTGAGTTTGCAGTGCCACAGAGATTATGAATGCTCAAATCAGCACTTTTTTTTCCCCGCTGTTTTTTAAACCTAAAATACTTTCCCTTATGGACCTAGTTTGTCCTTCTGACCTGCAGAGTGTGGCAGTTCTGCAAAAATAGGCCTTCAACAGTGGCTTTGTGAGAGTCTAAGTATGGCTCATTGAATCAAGCCAGAAGTTCCTCTGTTTATTTATTTAACTTTGCTAATGCAAACTAGCCCACGCAGAGCTTACCTGCAACTGGAGGCTAGGATTTTTCTTGGTTTTGGTTGTGTTAGATTTCTATTTTACTTTTCTGGTTTAAAAAACACCCAAAAACCCCGGATAAAATTAATCCCTCAGTAGTACTGCTGTAATTCAGTGTACAGATGAGAGTTAGATGCCATTGCAACCAGAAATCATGATGACATGGTAATTATATTAACAGCTATCTCATTCAAACTAATTTCTCTGAGAATGGAACCAGAAAATCTGAGTAATGAAATTCTGGAGAAAGGTTATTATCTCTGTTATTCTTGCAAAAGGGACAAGTTAGCTAAAAAGAACTGGTCTGAAATAGTTAAAAGGGCAAAACCACAAAGATACCTAAAACAGAAACATGGGACAAAATGACATTTTTGTTCACTCCACAAAGCTTTAGCATGCCTGTTTGAGAAAAAAACATTTTAAAGATAAATATCTGAGATCACGAAGACATGAAGGTATTATCTGTGGGAAGGATTGTCCATCGAGTCATGTGTATTTTGAGATTATAAAAGTAAATCTGAAATGTAACTCTGAAATAAGATTATGTACTTCTGCCACTGCTGCTGCATGTGGAAGAAAACATAACAGTAGTAGAATGGTTCTCCCAAGTACCATTATAGGTATATTTGAGAGATGAAGTAAATCTATAAGCCTTCCATATTCCTCCCTTATTACCTCTATCTTTGAAATTAGATATTCTAGAAAAAAACGGATTATTAAAACAGTACGGAAAATCCATCTCACAGCATTTAAGTGCATGATGGTAAGGGTTTGGTTTGTTGTCATTTCTCAATCTTTTTAAGAAAACCACCAGGGACACGCTTTGCAATGCAAACTTCTTGAGATTTTTGTGGTAACTGTAACTTTAGGAGACAAATTGTATTTATAAAGGAGGAAGGTCCAAGAGAAAATATGAGTCTACTCCCAGGCAACTGAAATTTCCATTCATATTGAAAGATTTTGTCAAGAAATGTCAAAGTTTTGCTGAAAGCCAAAAGAGCTCTTGCTGCAGATTCTGAGGGAAAATGGCTAATGAATGACCAGGTAGATGGAGTAACACTCTTCCAGTGAGAGTGCTTGGCAGGTGCCTGCTATTCTGAAGGGCATGAGGCTGGAGCAGGGATCCAAATGCTGTTTATCCACCTTCCTGGAAAGCCTTCTTACTGTAAGACTTTTCATTTTCAGCTCTGGCTGCTTACACAGCTGGAATATTTTACCTAGTCTTGTAGGAGAAGCATATTATGGTAGATTCCCCATCCCTGGAAGTGCTCAAGGGCAGGAGGGATGGGGCACTAAGTAACATGGTTTAGGGAAATGTGACCCTGCCCAGGGCAGGATGATTTGAACATAATGGTCTTTGAGGTCCTTTCCAAGCCAAATCATTCATGATTTTGGGATATTATATGAAATATGATAGTCACAGTGGATCGTTCAAAAGAGCAAGAGACTTTAAGTGGACAGTCTCAAACTGGTCCACAATTCTCATACAGAAGCAACAACGTAAGCAGCAGCGATAAAAAAATTAAATAAATTTCAAATTTGTAATGTTTTAACCTATATTTGTAATGGTAAGTATGGGAAGTTTCTGTTGTCACTGAACATTACTGTTCTGATTCAGTTCCTACTGGGAGACATGCTATCATCTAGCACCAATGCTATAATTCAGGGTTAGTTTTAAAGCTTAGGGAAATCCCTAATTCATTTCACACATATGAGAAAACATTTTGGAAAGTGGCAGCCTGACTAGTTTTGTCATTTTTACAGGTCTTCCTTGTAGCCTCCTTACATTATTACTTTATCTTATGGTTGAAAAAGTTGAGTTTGCTTTTCATCTTCTGCAGCCTAAACATTTCAGGAAGCATCAGCAAAAAGACATTGATTTTTCATATTGGATGGCTTCAGCTGAGCTCCAAATTTAGAACTATGTGCTGGCAAATGCCACTTCACTCCAATTTTATTTTTTTAATGAGATACCCAGAGCAAGCATTTTCTCAGATTATTGCCTCCCAACTTGCATGATTTAATCATGATATATGTCTTTAGTTTGGATTCTATATTTGAGTTCTAAACTTGGAAGTTTCACCCTCCAAGTCCTTAGAACACTGACTAATACGAATTACTCACCGTATCTGCATTTTTCTCTCAAATCGCATGGGCCTGCTGTTCAGATCAACATTTCTAATCATGGTTTCTTGATTTCATAATTCCCAGTAGCACTCTGAAGAAACTACAGTGGCTGTATGAGGGACTGAAGATGGCTTCATCTGCCTTCTCCTCTCTTAGACCTCTGACCTTGGATAAATATCTTGGCTGCAGAAATGAAACCTGTTCAGGTGAAAGTGCGTGGGTGTCAGTTCACTTTCACAGCCTGGGATAAAGCCCGTACATTTTACACCAAATTTGGTGAGGACTTCCCCAGTATCTTTATCACTATGCATTTCCAGAAGGGGCCTTGCACCTGCAAGGAATGGTGAGAAGAGGTCACCCATCTCGCACATCTGAACAGGGCTCAGGTGGTACCAGAGGTGTCCAACAGAATGTCACAGCATGCTGTGCAAAGGAACACAGCGTGCAAAGGAACGAGGGAAATGATACCAGAAACAAAGGACAAAAATAATTTTTACAGAAATACAACCCTGACAACAGTGCAAGAAAAGCCCATCATCTCCTCCAGGTTCCAATACATCTAAATGCTGAAACCATATTTGTCTTTGGCATCTGGCAATGTCATTTAATACATTCTTATGGCCCTGCATGCAGTTAAGCATGCACTGTATATTATTTTATGATGTTTGGATTGGAATCATACTTTCTGGGTACAAGTATTCATGTTTTTGCAGATTCTTGTATAAAGCTGGGAGAACCTGTTTCCAATTTCATGACCGTTTATCGCTAATCCAAAATGACTGCAGCATTACCTACAGACAGGAAGCTGGATGAGGTCTTGTGTGTTTTGGATTCATCATGCTCTTCCCAGGAAACTCTGTTAAACTAGTTTTATGCTTACATGAGAGGAAGACAGAAATTACTAATGGACATGACTGTGCCTAATCTATATATAGTTTTACAAAACAGAGTTAAAACTGAGATGGGTCTCGTAGCAGCTCTTCATCCATATGAGATCAAATAATCATTTCAGCATTCCATTCAGGTTTCTTCTTTTGCTTTCTGAAAGCTCAAATGGCATAAAAGCACCCTGCACTCACTAGTCCAGCCAGCCTTCAGTAATTTTACTGGTTTTAGTCTCTAGGCCTAATGGTTAACTTTTCCTGAAATAAACAAATCTTGTGGCAAAACAACTCTTCTATATAATTCACACTATCATCTTGGCATGAGATTATGGTGGCCTGAACTTTTATTCCATGTCAAAGAAAGTACATTGCGGAATATTCCCTTGAGGGGCAAAAACCAATGTTGACAGGACAATGTTGACAGATTAAACTGTCCTCCAGAACAAGAAAGATGCACTTATCATTTTATAAACTAAAAATTTAGAGAGTCTTTTTGGCCAACAGCTGATTTGGAATTCTCTTAGTAAATTCTTGTGAGAAAAGGATTTTTGCTGATTTATGGCAGTCCAAGATTTTGATGGATAGAAATACCTGTCAGATTACTCCCTTAATAATTCTGGAATTTTATGTTTAATCATAATCATACAGTAAAGGTGCACATATTTTCTCCTCTTAAAAAGTTAATAATTTCATTGGAACATTGCCAAAATGTATTAGAATCCTATTTGTTTGAAAAGCATTTGAACTGATTGGATTGTTTACCATTCTGTTCAAATACTTTGCTCATTATGTTACTCAGGCAAGGTTTTCAAGGAATATGTATTGTTGGCCAGTTAGAAAAATTTCCCTAAGTTTAAATTCCAATTAATTGAACCTGTAGATCGTAGTAAGTTAAAACAATAGCAAGCAACCCTCAAAGTTGCATCTTTGTTAGACAGCATTTAGTATTAAGGAACATCTACATGATCCATTCAGCATAGCACGGGGAAAAATGAAAATGTGAACTTAAAAAACATTTTACATAACAGTAAGAAAACAATAAAAGATATTAGTAAGGCTCTGAATAAAAATCTGTTTTCAGAAACCATCTAAAACTATTTGATACAGTAGTGTCATACATTTTTTAGGTCTTTCGTTGTCTTTTACAAACTTTCCTTAAGAACATAAAATTTCAACCAACCAAGTCCAAATGCCTGCATCGAACCCCTTCCCTCATAACAATTCCATATCTAGATTTTATTCTCTGAGGAAAAGCTGTACCTGCACTGGCTCCTTTCTCTTGTGAGAAAGTTAAAGAAGGAAACTCCCTTTTTGAAGGGTACTGATCTCAGTGCTTTTCAACATGATGGAGATCTCTGAAGACAGTGTTTTCTAGTGCTTGCTTAGTCTATATGAAAAAATTTGGCACCTTTTTCCTATGGAAAACAACTCATGGTTATTTGACTAACATAATCATGAATTACACCATGCTTTGGTGTTTCTTTGAATGATTTACATTTTTCTACACTACTTTATAAATGTCTTCAGGGTTTTTCTCAATAATTTTATTATTGGATTTTTATGTATTTAGTTACAGCAGATTATTATTTCCCTGGCTAGCTTTTTAACTGTCCAACTATTGAAAAGGCTGGAAATGTAAAAATCAACAAAGAATATATGTCAAAGTATGTTCACAATCGATTTGTGAACCCCTAGAAATAATTATATTTGTAGGAAACTAAGAACAAAAGCCATGTTTGTCCCTTGCCACTTGAGCTCTAGAGTGTGAAGCCCACCAGAATTCAATAGCTGTGAAGCCACAGGCACTACTCAGTATCCTGAAGGGAAAATAACCTGAGGCAGCTCTAACAGCTCCCCATATCCATTCAGCACAACCTCCTCTCTCCTCAGAAACACTCTCTCACTCAGGTTAGATATTTTTCAGGCAGGGTCTGGGTGATTTTGTCACGGAAAACTGATCAGAACCATGTCTACTTGACCAGAAGGTACTGACAGAAGTCAAGCACCTCAAAAGGGAAAGCTACAGTCCATCACCTGCCCCAAAGGAAAAAGTACTTCAGCATGAAAGGGGAGTAGGAAACAAGACATTCTGGAGTGTTCGAGGATGAATTACCTTGACAAGCTGGGGAGGTACGTGAGGATCCAGAAATCAAGAGAATGGCTGTGCCCAATATATAGCAAGTCAAAAAATGCTCCACCACCTTCTATTTCTTCTTCCTGCTAAATCAAACACTTGATTGATGGTCACAGCCACACACCTAGTGCCAGATGTCACATCTGGAGGAAAGAAGGAGAGAAAATGCTCAGCTCATGGGAAAATATCACAGTTCAAAATACCTACATGACTATCAAGGACACAGAAAACAGTTCATGGATGAAATGCAGGAAGAAGCATCAAAAGGTGTGCGTTCCATTTCCAGCTTCCAGGATCTCTTGGTGAGTCTTCAAAGAAGGTCATTGACTTTGTTGTGCCCTAATATCTACAAGATGTTTTTATATTCCAAATTATTCTATAACTTGTTGAGAAATAAGCTCAGTCCTTTCTGATAAATATTTCACATGGAGTAATTAAATATAGCCAGCAGAGAAAAAAAGAGTGTGTGAAATCATCAGGCACCTTCCTAACTGTTCAGATTTTTTAATTCATGATCATTATTATTATGGAAAAATGTTTCTCTTCAAATAGCACAGATTTGTCAAATTGTATGAATGTATCAATTTTAACTTAAAGTGCTCCATGTCCAAAATATAAATTGTGTTGCAACCCCAAGATTTTTCACTACTGCCCATCTCTCCTATATCTAAAATGTGAGAGATTCATCTCAGGAATGCAGATTTAAGTTCTGGTTTGACTCAGAGATAAGAGGTCTTGACCCTGTGTCACGCAAAGCAGAAGTTGTCCATAACCTCAACCAAAAAATAGAATGGTTTTGTTCATAATTTTTTTTTCTTAATTGCTAGTGTTATCCAGAGACAAAGAAGGAAGAGTTCCACATCCCCATTTTAATTTTGCTTTTTTTTTTCCCTCTGGGCTGGGAAATCTATTTCCTGTTCAGCTTCAGGCACAACTTATTCACCCCCACACCATTTGTCCATCATAGGACTTTCTGTATCTGCAGTTTTTTCTCTCTCTTTTCCTAAAGCTGCCATCAGGGAATTAGTGCTCCAGGTTCATTTTTGAGCAACTTCCAGGGAAACCAAGTGCAGTGCTCCCTGTTAGTTATTCTCAGCCTGCAAAGGCAGAGCTTCGCCCAAGTCCTGCAGCTCTGGGTTCTGAACCTTGTTGGCTTCCCATTTCAGGAGACAAATCAGCCTCTCCCACAGCAACCTGCTGTATGTTTAAACAAAAAAAAAAAACCAAAAAACCCAAAACCCAATCAAACACATGGGTTTCTGAACTCACTGGAAAGATATAAGACCAGATTCACCAATAAGTTCCAGCTGCTTGCTGCTTTGCACTCCTTTGACAGCAGAAAACAGCTGTAAAGCTGGTTTATCTGTTTTTAGCCAAGCCCACGGATACTTTACATCATCAGAATATGGAAAAGTCAGGACTTTATATGCTGAATCTGGACAGTCGAAAATATTATACTGCTACTACACAAAGCACAGGGAGATAAGACACAAAGCTACCTTCAGCCTGCTATACACTATTTTTTTTTTTTTTTTTTGACAAAGTCTTGTCACAGATTTTTTCACAGAAGGGGAGGGGAAATATCCATTTTGTTCTTCTCAGTTATGAATCTGAAAAATGCTTCATGCACGTGCTTCTTTAAAGATACTCAAGACAACAAATAACCATATTTAAATGCTCCAAAAATATCAGTTTTGAATGATACTTTGAATGCATTTTGTTATACCACATATTTGAAATATTATGAAAATTGGCAAAGTTGTCCCATTTTAAACAGACAGTATTTTATACAGGGGATATATATTTTAAATACACGTGCAATAAATTTGAAGCAAATGCATTACAAGTATATAGAAAACCTATATTTTTTTCCATGTGCGAAGCAATGATCCCTGTTACAGCCATTTTATTGCTCACTGCAGACAGTTATGTGAAGCAGACTGCATTCACTTTATTTTTTTTTCTCCAGAAATCTGGAAAATTTTTGCAGATCCTTCACTTACCGTTAGCACAATAACTGAACCCTATTACAGAAACTGAGTAGCTGCAATGTAAAAAGCTACCTCTTGAGCTCTACTGACAGAGTTGTGTGTTTTAACATGAGCTCTTAAAAAGCTGGAAAGCAAATCAGTCCTGCTTGGGTTCATGTCCTCACTCCTTAGAGATCCATATCTTTATATCCTTGACTTAATCATGCTGCATCTGAAAGCTTCCACTCACAGTTTCCTCTCAGTACTGGAAATATCTACATCAGAAGCTGAGGGCCACAGTTGAAATAATGTGGCAACTAAGCCAAGGATTACTTGCAAAATCCCCCTAATGATGGTGGAGTCATTTCATTTCACAACCAATTTGTTGTCACTTCCAAATTTTCAAGTGTTTTGAGCACTGAAAGAACCGGCGCTCGGGGTTTAGCACTTGGGATCATGGATCTTTCTTGGCTGTAAAACAGCTTTTGTTTGTTAAGCATGATTTCCCAGCTGAAAGCAATTTTATTCATATACTATAGTAAAACCAAACAACTGACCTGCCTGGGATGCAGAGTTCCAAGCCATTCTATGGCTCATCTCAAGTGCCCAAACAATAAGAAATTAGGAATCAGAAGAAAGACAGATCTGTTCTCCAATCGCATAAACTTTTGATCCTACTTGTAAAGAAAACGATTCTGTTCAGGGGCAAATCTATTTCTAGAACTTTAAATTGTCATCTCATCCTGCTATTGCTATTTTATTTCAACAGCCAGCTATTTTAGTATTTCAGTTTCTAGTCATTGCAGACTAGATCTGTCCTCTTTTGACAGATCTGAAATACCACGGTGTGCAGAACATGCAGTTATTTTACAGCTTTTTCAGATAATAAATTTTACTCTCCACACAAGATTGTTTAAATCATATCCAGACACAAGCTCACTTAGGAGGCTCCTGCTTTGAGCCATTAAACAGTATCTTCCCCACTGCTGGGGAAAGAACAATACTCAATTTCCCCCATCAAACCCCATCCTGACCACAGCCAATAGATGACACCTCAGATTTACTGAGAAATCTTCCCTGAGGCTTCAGGCTCTTTCTAGCCATTTCTGCACCCTGTTGAAGTGTACCAACTGAAAATGAAGAAGCCTGGCATCTGAACAGACACAAAAATTTGTGTGTCTTCAGAAAGAGTCACAAAAACACAAATGTGGTTCTGGAGTCACCAATAGGTGACAGGACCTTTTATTGCTTACATGGCAAAATACTTTATTACTTAATAATTCATGAGTTACACAGTAATCAGCTGCTCTGAGCCACAGCACTTTCCCTCCAGCTCTCAAGAAATGCTGTCTTCTAAGAGAAATGATGAACACTGGAATTCTCTCTTTCTTCCTCTAATTTCAGTGGTGTGGTAAAGGATTTCTGAAAGTTCCCCAGTGAATTTAGATGTAATCAAAGGAAAAAAAAGATAATTAAATGGTGACTACAGTGCATATGATGATAAACACCCCAGCTTAATCTAATCCAGGTAACAACAGCAAGAGAATGCACAGCAGTATGGGTTTGTGATTCCTACACATAACCACAGCTGGGGAAGGGTTTGCACTCCGTTTTGATGTATATAAAAACTTGTGCCATCTCTGCTCCACTGTTATTTTATCATGCTAAGCAGGATGAGTTAAGACAGGGATGCAAGCACATGCCAAATGCCTCTGGTTTTATACATGGATTTACTCATAATTACAAGTCACACCCTGACTGTGGTGTTGGAAGTTAATGCATCCCAGAGGTTATGAGATTCCTTGGAAACACCTCCCAAAATGGGAAAGTTCTGTAAAGTTCATGTATCTTTGTGTATTTAAATGACAGGTATGATACACAAAACCCCATGTATATTTATATATATTTATAGAGAGAGTGAATATCTGCAGCTGTATAGACATACATAATCAGTCATCACATAAATTTCAGACATATATGTTAGTCATATGATTGGATGCCACCATTGCTAATGAGTAAATCATCTTGCAAAACTTACATTAATCTATATCAGCACTGCATAAATGGTCATAGATCACTGTTAAGGTCATGTGTGTATCTTTATTTTTCATTTGAAAGTCAAATATTTATTGGATTTTCTTCTTTTTTTAGGGATAAATGGCTTTGTCCAATCACCTTGGGCAGTTTTGCTTAATGGTATGTTTCCTAAATTTCTCTGAGTACAATGGGACTGATTTCTACCCTTCCTCAACTGCCTCCAAAAAAATGAGTCAGTTGTGGCCATGTCTCTGAAGATGCTTCAGTACAACTCTGGAATGGACCATCTTCTTGTGCACTACAAATATACCAGTGTATATTTGTATACAAAATATACCAAAAATTAGTGTGTATCTGTGCTGCCACTTACCATCTCCACAGTTACCTAGAGGCTGCCTCAGAGTCCAGGTTCACAATGAAATTCCAAGAAAGCCATATGATGGTATTTCCATCCAACATCAGAAGAATGTCTGCCTCTCACACACTGCCAACTGACTCTGAAGAAAATAAGAAAAAATTCAAAATTATTTTTTTATCACTACCTGCAGTGAAAGACTTCACAAACATCCGGGAGCATAATCCAAGCAAAGTTAAGCACTTTGGGAATTCCCTCCTGTACTATTAAACATACATTCATTTTGGCTTGCTTTTCTGGGAATATCTCTGCAAAGTATTTTTGTGTACGTCAATTTTTGTGAGGGTGCAAGTGTTCCTCTGAATGCAGCACCTGAACAACTACTTTTGCATATATGTCTGTAAATATCTAAATTAATGTCAATCAGCAGTGGAACTGCTGCTTTGGCCACCCTCTCTGTAAAGCAGGGCCTGTCTTCAAGAAATGGGACCAGAAAAAAAATTAAATGAAAAGCCTGTAGGTCAGCCAAAAAATCTGGCTTGCGTCTTTCTCTCTTCCTCAGGCAGGAAGGAGCCCAGATATTTCTAAGTCTGGTGTCCAGGTACATAGCCAAAACCAAATGCTACTTCTGCTGGAGAAGAATTCAGGAAAAGGTTTTATACATTCCAAAGATTTCAGAAGTCTTGGTAGTCTCCTCTCTCTTTGTCTTTGGTGTGTCACACACTCTTATCCTAGGATAATATACTTCCCACTGATTTTTTTTCAGGTGCTGCTTATTCAGTTAGCAAACAGATATGACATACGCTATTTTAGAGTCCAGGCTTAAGAAAAAACAGAGACCAAACTTCCAAAAACTCCACAAGTCGACTTATTGCTGTATTTGCAGAAGTCAGAGTAATAAACTAGCATTTTCCTTCAGAACATTTACAAACCATTCTATAATCCAAGTCTATTCAAATTATTTAATGTCATAATTTCAAAGAGTAGACACTATCATTAGTATTACAATCAAAAAGGGAAAGAAATAGCTATGAGTATTTTTTTAGGACTTTTTTTGTGTCCTTATATTAAAAAATTGTTCAGAAAAATAACTTGATTTCCCCTTATTACTGTATAATTTAGGTTTATCTACATAATGTATCATTAGAAAGTCTCATGGATATTCACAAAACCAATTCATATAAACATTTAGATTTGTTGCAACTATCTTCCATAATTCATCACTATTTACAGTTCATCTTTCTTGATAGTCAGTTAAAAAGCATCGTAACTAGTCTTTAAACCAAATTAAACGTTCTTCATCACTTCTCTGTTTTTTACTTCTCTCCCTCTTCTCTTGATTTCTTTTATTTTTTTTTTTTTTTTCTTCAACATTTAAGGTCTGACCAGAGCTTTTGGAAATTACATTAAGTAGTATCTTTCCTAAAAAGCACAGGTGATTTATTCAACGCTGTGTCTCTACGGCAATTTTGTGCCATAAATTGAGATCCAGTTGCAGCTATTCTTCTGAGAGTTTCAGATGGCACGCAGCTCCAAACGTGGGCAGGTAGCATTTCAAGTTGAGTGTGAGCTGCCTACAACAGAAATATCTCACATCCAGTCAGGAACTAATCCAGATCGAAATGATGCAACTCTTGAACCTCTCCCACACACTCAGCTTGCCAATTTCAATAAATTAATAAGAAGATATAGTTGCCAAAGGACATTTTGAGACATGATATAATATAATTCTCTTTTAATCATATAGCAAAAGGGCACACGTACTCCAACGTTTCTGTGAGGGATACAGCTGTATCAGTAATAAAACAGAGAAAAACATTGTGTGAGTACATCTTTCAAGCCTATGGGGAGCACAAGTGACAGAATTCTGTGTACATAACAAATGTGTGGATTCCCTGGGCAACAGACCTAAACAATACTCTACTCCAGGCCCTTTCCTTTGAAAACTACAAAATCTCTTAAGCATACCAGCAAAATCATTGTGTTCAAATTCAGAATGACCATTCCTCAGCCAGGCTTTCACTAATTGTCAAGGTAAGTTTCCAGAATTGAAGTGAATTCCAAGGAACACATGAGCCAGCAGAAGAAGCAAAATACCCCAGTTCTTCACCACAGGTGGATTTTGAAGATAATATTTCGGTTGTTTAGCTAAAAGCAGTCCAGGAGAGCAATGCTGTATCCTCACTCATCCTCAGGAGTGCACAAGGTGATCGTGTTTGAAGGGTTGGAAAGAGCAGACTGCAGCTCAAATGGACCAATTAAGGTGTTCATAGGAAAAGGCTTTATGACCCTGTGTTCTCTACTAAACTTTTCTCATTATAAAAAGGCAATGAAATTATTCAGTTTAATAAATCCTCTGGAGTTTTATATAAAATATAATATTAAATAATGAATAAAGAAATATTCTGGTTGGGGCTTTTTTGGTTGAGTTTTTTTTTTTCTTTTTGCTAAACAGATGATTCCTGAAAACTGCTGGAAGAAATGCATTCAAAATATTCTTTGCTTTTGAGAAAAAAAAAAATTAAATGTCTCATCTAAGCCACTCACTACTGGGGGTTCAATGAACAAAAAAATCCAGAGCCCATATGGGAAAATAAGCATGGAAAAAGTATGTACTGTCCTGGCAGGACAGTGTGGAAAAGTGTATCACAACCTCCCCTGTCATAACTTCACATGGCCTGCAGTTCAGCCAAGAGATCTTCTGGCTGCAATGCTATGAAGTCTTCATTTCATCACTAACACTCAGGAGCATCACTGCAGTCATTTTACAGGGTCTGTAGAAAGAACTGAGGGATGAAAAACAGGAGCAAAGGTGGTGATGAAGAACACAAACAGTAGAGGGTGATAAGATTTGTTTTCCCCAAAAACCGGTCTTCTGTGCATGTCAGTAACATTTCTCAGTGATAAAATTTCTAAAAGGAATGCAAGAAAAAAATCAAAGAGTGGAATTACAAAACAAGGCATTTCTCCATTGCTGTGGTACAATCAGAAACATAAAAATTTGACTCACACCAGGATGCTCCAGGATGCGGTCATAAAAAATAAAAGTACTCCAGGGGAGCAACAGCATTCTCAGGGCTAAAAAACTTATCCCAACATATTTGAAAGCAATGTATTCTCTTATTATTTTTTCATCTTTCAACTCAGAGGAAAATTCTCATATGGTGGTTTGCCCATCAGTAATTCCACTTTGGAACTACAACTACCAAAATCCTACCAGTACCAAGTAGCTTCCATTATTGTGTTGTTGACCGTTTTCCTTACACTGTTGTTTTCTTATGGCAAAGGTTGGTTCAATAAAGATTAGAATTAAGGCATGATAAATGAATACAGTTTGAAAGGAAAGTGGCCCAGCCGGTCTCTGACTGCTTCTTCCTGGATTTCAGGGTGTCTATTCTGCTCCCTGTCCCCATCTACCAGCTCAGGGCAGAAGTTGTCCTGAGGATTACCTGTTTTACGGCTGAAAACTGAGGCAAAGAAGCCTTTAAGTGCCTCAGACCTCTCCTTGACCCACCTCCACCTCAACATCCAATAAATAATGGAGATTCTCCTTGCCCCTCTTTTTTTGCCATTAATGTATCTATAATTTTTTAAATATTATCTGTTACAGAAGCAGTTAGATTAAGTTCTAACTGAGTTTTCTCAGTTTTAATTTTCCTCTCTAATTAATTAACCTCTCTAATTTTATTTCTGCATGACCTAAAGACATCCTTAAGCACTTCCTGAGATGCCTTCCCCTTTTTCTAAAGGTGATCCACTCTCTCTTATAACCTATGTTCTTGTGAAAATCCCTGCTCAGACAGGCCAGTCTTCTTGACTGTCATCTCATCTTTTGGCACATAGGGACAGTCTGTTCCTGAGATTTCTTTCTTAAAGTCTGACCAGCTTTCCTGAGCCCCTTTGCTTTTAAGGGTGGCTCCCCAAGAGACTTTCTAAAGCAGTGTCCTGAATAGTCCAAAATCTGCCCTCCATAAATCCAGAGCAGCAGTTTTGTTTTGATGTCCCTCCTACTTCATCCAGTATTGAAAACTCTGTGCATTCATCATTACCTCAGTACTTCCTTCTAATCCAGCTGACATTAAATGTCTATATAAGGTCCCCATGCAGACTGTCAAGGAAAATTTCTTAGGAAAGCCCATCCCACACCAGAATATCCCATGAAAGCCAAATCTGAATATTCTCCTGTCAGGTACCTGAACAGATACCACGGTTTTCAACATGCCACTTAAGGGCAATTGTTAACATAGTCCAAGAACCTTTTCTTACCAAACATACGGTCCTTAAATTGAGTCAGATAAATGTACTGCAAAACTAAGGAACAATCTGTTGTGCAAAAGATAAGGATTAAACATGGGGAGGCTTTATTTCAATCTGAGAAGAATATTAAAGCAGCAATGCAACAGAATAAAAAAGAAATGGCATTAAACTAATTTAGGAAACCCAGAAAAGAGTAAATACAGACAGTTAAGATGTATTGGATTTGTCCTTCAAGGAACCAAATCTTTGAGAAGTCTTCTCTTCATGACTGTTCCAATATCACACTTTTTTTCTAGAGTACCACATTCTGAAAATTCACCACTTGAATAGGTTTTTCACAAGGCTTCTTATGGGGTTGTTTAACAGAATATTCTATAGAAATCTCCCTTAACAGCATCAGCTCACTACTGGAGTAACCATGGAAGTGCCATAATTTTAAACAAAAAAGAAAAAATATTAAGAAAGCAGTTGTGCTTAAGTGAAATGTCCCTGAAAGGAAAGAAGGGTGATTATGTCATAACAGAAAAGACTCAGAGAGGCATGAATGACATGTTCTGGATGGGAGAAAAGAAGTGTCATCCTGTACAGTGCTGTGTTTAAATTCAGAAGGATGTGCAGTGTCCTCACTTACTTGGTGTTTATTTGCTATAAAACTGTATAGCTCCTATTAACCTGCAGCCAACAACAAAAGTGCTTATCATTTCTGCTTGCTCAGTGAGTGGGGTGAAAAAAAAAATCCCTTCGAAACTACTCCTCATGAAATTCTCTGAAGTTTGTACCAGTGGAATTTTCCATTCCTGCTTTTTGATCTGGAAGTGAGCTCTACTGAAATACCCTGGCTAGCTGGAAACTAACCTGATTTTGCCAGAGTTAACAGAACCAACCTCATGTGCACCTTATTGCCTAAATTATTCCCCTCATTCATCTTGAGATTGAGTTGCCTGATTTTCTTTAAATTAAATTTTCCATTTGCAATTACCAGTACCTAGGGTTTTTTTTATTCCAGACTGGGAGCCTGATCTACAGTTGGACAGAGTGCCAAGCAGCAACAGTAAGAATGTGGTGAAATGTCTGCCCTATGCTTATCTACTCCAACTAAAACAATATCTTGTTTTTTCCACAGTGTTATTACAAGTTACATATCTTTTCATCGATTAAACCTACCAGAAAAAAAATCTGAATTTTATCTTCTCCTATAGAATACTCTGATTCAGGAGTACCACATGAGGCATGAAGTTGCAAGTCTCCTTTCTCACTGCTACTCAGAGCTGCTTTCAAGAAATGGAATTTATATTTGTTTGAAAAGAGAATCTTTCCACGGGAGCTCTATGAATAGAATTACATTTTTGATTCTCTAGAAAGCTTAGAATAAGACACGGACCAAAAAAATGGGCAGGACCCATTTTTTTAAATGCATTCTTCTGTTTTCAAGCTCTAGAAGGAAGGGGATTCTTGTGGGTTTTACTCGTAAAATTTATAAAGGATAACTTTTTAAAAACAGGGAACAAAATAATGAAGCCCCATGGCACTTGCAAAAGTAAACTCGGTTGTGTTGCTGCAGAGCCCGTTTCAGGCTAAAATGACCTGTCCCTGAGACATTACTGCCCACTGACCATGAGGGGAGCTTAGGCTGACTAACTTAGACTGAGCCATCTAATTTAGGGCAGGTAAATCTCCTAAGATGATCTGTTTGTTTAAATGCCCATCTGTTTCCTGCATGACATACCCCATCACAATCCTGCAGACCAGAATATGAACCATTGTGTTATGATGGCTTCAGACACAGACTCTGCATAGTCATTTTCTACACACACGTGACACACTGGATCTTTTGATGCCAAGAGTCTTTCATAGCCCTCTCTCAAAGGCAATGTTCAAGTTATCCCACATAACTCGGGACAGAGTGTTTAGAATACATCTAGTATTTCTGTCTCATATGCTAATTTAACCAAGGCATTTCTACAGTATCACTATATTTCTGTAATATTTCTGAGGCCTATTGAACTGGATGCATGCAGAATTGCAGAAAAGGACTATTCAACAAAATCACGATCAAAACAGACATTGCTTGGGCCAGATTCTACTTTACTCTATTTCCTGGGTGAGCTGCTCAAGAATCATCCTTTGAAATGCACTACAGGGATAGGATGTACACTGTAATCCCTCATTTTTTCTAAATTTTTCTTACAGAAAGAAGTATTTAAGCAAGCCCTGGAGCTCTGCATACCATTTGCACCACTGATTTACATTCTCTATCACAGGTGGAATGTTGTGGTTGCTCCCCTTTTTGATTAACCCACTTTCTCCTGAACACCAAGGGAAAGTCATCTGCTGTTATTTCACAGTTCAGGCCATTATTTAATGTTTCCCATTTGCTCCTATGTCTTTTATCTACCTGAGAAAAGCTACTTGTCAAGCCACCAGTTTTATTTGGTTATTAATGAGAGGAGTTTTTTTATTTTGTTTTGCCTCCAGACAAGTGTTTAATCAAGCTCCTGCAGAAAAATTCCAAGGATAGAGGTGAGCTCTCTCACGCTGTTCATCATGCTTGGTCCAGGCACAGTGTTTCCACTGGAAGAGATTTTGTACCTAACTTCAGTGACTTAATGAAAACATCCATAACTTTTCTGGCAGATTCCTTTGAGGTTGTACTGAAATTTTGGGGAAAATACAGAAGAGATCTGACCTTTACTATCCATCATTGAAACCTTTTTTTTATCCCAGATCTTCTCTATTTCCTAACACACATCCACACATGCTTTTGCTTGCATTCATATTTTAAGTTACAAGACAAAAATCAAGAGCTTCTTTCATTCATACAGCTAAAAGCAACCAATTTGTCTCTTCCCAACACAACCTTCTCCAAAAGTCAGATCACTGAAATGACCCTGAGCTCTTGCTCAAGGTTATATATTTCCTATGAGTTACATTCTTCAGAAAGCACTCCACTTCTGGTTTAAAAACTTTAAGATACAAAGAAAACTAGAGTTTTGTGAAAATTCCACTCCATGTAACTTTTAATGCGTCACTTTAATGGCTGCCTAATGTCCTTGCCAATAAAGTGATTATAGCTTCCCTTGAGCACAAACAGTATTAAAAGCCCAATTAATAATAGAAAAGGTTTTACAACATGCAATTAAATGACAGTTTTACTAATAATTTGAGGTTCTTAACATGCAAGCCATATATTTGCAGATGCTAATATTACCTCATACAAAAAAATCCCACTTTCTGCCCCTCACTAGCTATGTATAGATGTACGTAGAGATGTATTTCTTCTTTCTTTGAAAATATATAGAGATGCATTCCATTTTTAGCTTTAAACCCCCTGATATTCACTGAGATTTGAAATCTATTCTACTTTCTTTTCACTCTTGTCTGTCTCTGAAAGTTCGGAACACAGCAATGAAATCCACATCCATTAAGGGTCCAAGGCAGAACGATATCTTTCCTCACCAAACTCTAAATTGACACATCATATTTTTCTAGTAACTCTCACTGCCCTCACACTCCACACTAGCACACGTGACTGAGCCATGTGTACCAGCTCACTGCCTGTTGGAATTGTGCTCTTACACCACTGGCTTTTTCAATTCACAGTTCCATAAATCCAGCATTAAAAGGACATTTAAGTGACCAAGGACAAAACACTCCCCGGAGAAAGAGGATTCATTTCCTGAGACTTCCTTTGAGACAAGCATTCTAAAGACTCTATTTCTCAGCTTACTCATCTCTCAGACAGCACACATTGCTTCCACAGCATAATCCACATGATTATTTATTAAGTATTTAGAGATGTCATCCCCTGCCAAGTTGGCATTTGGGATACCAGTTCTTTTAGGGTAAATTTAAATAAGTCTGGCCTTTTTTTTAAATAAGTCTGTGCCTCAGTCCTTCAGCTTTAAAATGTAAATTATTCTCTTTATCATCTTCTAATTAGCAATATACGCAGTGATGAAACAATATCTCAGAAGCTAACATGGAACTTCCTCTACTTCCTGAAAAAGAAATAAAGCTTTGAGGCCTCATTAATCTGATTCACTGCTCTATCATGATTTTGCTAAAACAAGTATCACAATGAAATACACATTTTGAGATTATAGCAAATACTTAATGGCCCTCCCAGTTTAAAAGGCAGCTGCAATTCCTTGGCCCTGAAGGATCTACTAAAGACCACTTAACACTAGCAGAAGCCCTTCTGCAAACTTTTTATGGATCACCACCTTCAAACAGTGTCCCACTCTTCCAGTATCTCCTTGTAATAATCTACATCCCGAGTATTATGCCTAACCCCAGCAGAATATGGAAAGGCTCCAAATTCTACCTCAGACATTTATGGCTGTGCTTACACAATGTGTTTTCAGAAGTAATGCAGAATCAGAAGCTCTCCCCACAGGCTCAGCCTCATGCCACTGTTTGCTGTTCTCTGAATGCTGTCAATAGCTGCACTCCTTGAATTAATTCAGACTGTAGATAAGATGCATAAAGTGAGATGGGATCACTGCTTCCTCTCCCAAAGAGTAAAAGAAACCTCTGGCCCAGTAAATGAAGTTTCTGAAAAGGTTTGTAAATTAGAGTTCCAGAGCCATGGGCTTTTACTATTACAGGCTGTTACTTTTTAAACATATAGTTTTAAGGCAATACTTTCATACCATAGGGATGGGAGTCCTCTGGATGAGCAATTTCAAGCTACAGGAGGGCTTAAAAGATTACTCAAGCCTCTTTAACTCTCTATTTTGAGCACACCTAGGCCTTAATAAGTATTGTCTTGCAGTGGTACTCGAGCACTGTTGTTGTTGTTGTTATAGAAACTCATAGATATTTCTTGCTGGGTTTGAGATATTTGCAGTTTCCCAGTTAGAGGATGGTTCATTGCAGCTGCATACAGCAGAGTTTGTAAATTCTCAGTTACTAACAGCTCAGATTATAAGAAACCCCCACCTGACATAATTTACAAGTTCTTCCTACAGCTAAGTGGAAAGTGTGAACCCTGAAAACCAGTTTTATGTGCTGAGGCCTGAGCACTGCATAAAGACTCTGTGCTGTTTGACAGAAGCACAGGAGCATAGCTGCTCCTTCCCACTGATGCAGCAGCCCCTGGGGACCTCAGCTGACTGAGGGGAACCTATGCAGGCTGTCAGTCACCTCTGAAATCTCCTGGCCACCTTCCCTAATTCTTCCAAGTTCCAGTTATCACAGGATCTTTCTTGCTCCTTTAGTTATCAGGGTTATACTACAGCATTTGTTTCATAAACTTTGAACTGTACCTGTGGACAGCAAAATTCTTCTCTCACTTTCACTCCCTGAATTTGAAGCTGTCCTGGATTGGAAATGGAGAGCACATCTGTAGGAGTCTCCATTCAGGTTTTGGTGATGACAATACAGAAAAGGGAGAGATCAGGTAAAAATACTCATGAATTAATCAAAAGCATAAAATGCCTTCTTCATAGTTATAAAAAGCCTTGAGGCCTTTTTTGAGCCATTTTTCTCTGATCATTTAGTAATTACATTTTTGGTCATCTCTGGCTGTCATTCATTTATGTACTTAAGTGCATATTAATGATAGATGAAAACTATCATATATTCATCTCTGGTGAGTTTATCTTCATGAAATAGAAATTATTCTAGAGATAACAACAACCGTAGGAAAATTCTGATGCTTTTGGTTTAACCCCTTCGGCATGACAAATACTGAAAATGCTCATTGCCATTCTATATGCTGTGTGGGGGAAAAGAATGCGAAAGGAATTTTCACTGTCACCCTGGGAACGAAGCCACAAGCCACGTGCTCTGAACATGTAGGGTGAGGGCATTCTTGAATAATCAAATCCATTAATGCTCATACAGCAATAGCCCCAGCCATAGTTCCAGTACTGTAAGGTCTGAGTAAAACCTTCAAGTATATTTGAGTTTCAGGAAGAGCTCCTGAAAGCTGTAAGGATTTTTTTTTTTCTGGCATTTTGAAGGTGGGGATATGCCTTTTGACAGTAATTCATTTTTCAGACAAAAGCTGTCTTCATTTCTATTTTCCCAGCACTGTTGCAAGGCAGCTACCAACAGCACAAAGGACCTGTTCTCATGTACAAACTCCTGAAGTAAAATCCAGATAGAGGGGGAGTCAGTATAGCCTCACAAAAGGCAGCTGTCTCCCTTACTGACAGTGAGAGGCTTCAGGGCTCACAGCCCTCAAAAAGCTGTGGCTAACACTGCTGTTTTACTCTCTTCTTACAAGCATAACAACATGGGAGATGATGCTGCTGAAAAGTCGTGGTTAATTCCTTTTTTCACTAGGTCCTGGCTGACTGAGGCAAGACCAGCTGTTTCAGGATAAAGCAGGAGCAAACAGAGGGTGTTCTGGGTGAAGCTCTGAATGGCACTTGATCCACCCTTTCACAGCAATCCAACCGGCTTTCACCGAGCTTCAAGTTTTCCACCTCAACCTGCATACAAGGAATAAACAGGTATGCAAAACCTAGACTTCTGTCCTGGCTGAAGGGAAATACTCAACTTACCTATCACTTGAGTTTCAGAGATCCAGTACTTTTGTGTATCTCCTCCAGTGTCTCAGAAGAGTTTGGCTGGTGGTCTACCCACTTATGGACCCTTCAGCTACACTCTTGCATAGCTCTCCAATCCTTATTAGCTCCGTGCATCATCCTCTGACCTTCCTCCCACCAACTGTGTGCAAAAGGAAGCTGCCACACGACACTGAGCTGGGAGAACTGCAGCAGTAATGTTCAGTTTTCCTCTTGTAAGGGAATCCTCTGCAAGTAAAGAGAGATCTTCACATCTCCTTCCCTGCCTTTCACAGTTTCTAGAGGCGTAGCAGTTTATGTGATTGCATGTTTCATCCATTTTTATACATGATGACAGAAAGATTCTTCCCTTTACAGCAATATATACATAATTAAGAAGTTCTGGATTCAGCTATAGAAAAAAAAAAAAAAAAAATGGGTGGGTGCCCACACCCATTTTTCATGATTTGTCCATGCTCCAAAATGGCCCAGTAGGATTTACTGAACAACTATGATACCAAACATTACTTGGCAGTTGGGATAGACCAGGACAAATCAAGTGAAACATCTTTCCATTTCACTGCAATTAAAACCTGCTGGAACCAGAATCAGTGTTGTATTAATGAATCCAAATCTTTACTGTTGTGATATTGGAACAGACATCTTCCAGAAGAGGAAATGGGAAGACAGCCATGAACCTCAAGATGACAAGAGAAGAAATAATTTTTCTGTAGAATCCTTATGAGGACACCAAAGCAGTGCTCTGTCACAAGAAGATCTGCCAATAGGAAAAAAAGAAAGAAGTGAGGGCAAGAGAAAAGGAGAAGTTTCAGGAACCTTTCCATCAGATTCCAAGCATCTTCCATCCAAGCATCTTCCATTTTCTTCAACTAAGAGCAAGTAATGATTTTCTGTACAGGAAAATTAATTTTTTCCTCCCCACAAATATATAGTATGATTCCCTGTTTAGTGATACTTATTAGTGCGCTTTTATGGATACTTTGGAAAGAGACTGTGAGAAAGGAACAATACACATTCTAGACATGAATGATACAGGTGTTGCTAATAGCTTAAAATCTAAAAATTGGAAGGTAGGATAGCTATAAATAACCTAACTGATGAATTATGTAACTATTTAAAGCCATTGATTAACCAAGTATTGATAATTTATCAAACCCTAAAGTACCTCAAGAAAGCGACTGCCACACCAATCTTAACTAGAAAAAGACATGTACCAAAAGAGAGGGAAAAAGACAACAGCTAATCCACGCAGTCTGTTGAAATTTGTGAGACCTGTGTATTGGCCGGCTGACAAGGGGAGAGAAGAGAGGAAGGGTAAGGGCCAAATTCCTGGAATGAGAAGCTTTCTAATAGGAAATCCTCACAACCTCCCATGGAAATCCTCACCTGAGGAACAAACAGCCTGTTGTATGTCCCACATCTTAGTATGGGGTGAGAGGCTGTGTCTTAGGTAAAGGGTCCCAGACATGGCAGGATTTAGAGATAATCACCAACAGCTTGAGTTGCACCTGGATGAGCACAGGAAACTGGGGCAGAAACATGAGCACAAGCATTATCCTCCCTCAGAAGCTCACCTCGCAGATGGGAGTGCTCTGCAATAGCTGCAAATTCCTCAAAGATTGGCTTTAATTAGAGCCTAACCTTGCCATGAGGGGGATGGAGAGCCATCATCCACCCATCAGGAGTGATCCCAGCCTCCTACCTGGCTGTAGATGATGAAAGGCACTACTGCTCACTGCTGCTACTCCAGATTGCAAGGCTGGTGACAGACTTGAAAGACAAGGATGCAAAACTTCATCATGGTGAGAAGAATGATTATGACATAAGAAGGATGAGAATTCTTACAATCAGTCTGAGCTGTCCCACCCTAATTCCTCTCTGGCAAAGCACCACAGGCATTTAAACTCTTTCCTCAGTCATGGTCACAGGATTTTATCACACACTATAAAGACTATGGAAATGCAAGAGCCACATCCTGTGGACACTTAGGTTATATCTATACTAAAAAAACCTTCAGCAATCCTTGTTCCCACTTCTGCATCCGAACTGCAACCAGCTACATCAAGGGCAGGCTCATCTATGCACCAGAGCTGTCTTCCATGCCCTGGTTGCAAGGGAACCTCAGGTGCAAAGCCCATAAAGGAGACAGAACGTCCCTCAGCAGGCACCCTCTCTGAATAGCAGCCATGAAAGCACCAGAAAGCATCCTCTGGCTTCCCTCAGCCTGCTGCTATGGACACAGCTGGTTCCACCAATGCCTCCCCACAGCTAGAAGCTGTTTTGTTACTCTGGGACGTATAAAGTGATTTCACAGTCTGCATTTTTGAAGCCCACTGAATACCATAGTAGGAGATTTAGGCATAAAACCAAATCTAAATACCAAATGTACAAACTATCTACTCTTTAACTCAGGGCACACTGAGCTGCACCCAGCCCTGTGACCTCCAAGGTGCAGAATCAACTTCCATTCGCTATAGGGATGAATCACACCCCAGCTCTGCATGTTCTTCAAACATCTCTCCAAACAGACAAAGCATTGCTGATGGTTTGTCAAGGTTGAATCACAGACAGTTCAATCTCAGCTGGATCCTTACAAAGTAATGGCCAGATTTAAACCTGAGCACATAAACTCGATTTAGTATAACTGTGAGACCACAATTTCATCCAGGAAAAACTCTAAGACTGAAGAATTTCTGTGATGAACAAAAGGCAAAAATAAAATTATTAATGACTCTGCAGTTTAAAATCTTCCTGAGTTTGCTGGAAAGTCTACATGAAAAAAAAAAACAAAAGCAAGGAAAAACAATCAAATCCCAAAGGGAAAAAAAAAAGAAAAAAAAAAAAAAAAAAAAGAAAGGAAAGAAGAAGAAGATACAAAAATTCAAACTGGAAGAGCAGCTTCACAAAAATCTGGAAAGGAGAACTTCAAGGAAAGCTGAGTTGCTGCTCAACTATAATGTGTATTTGAACAAATGGAACTCTTTGCCTACTTATATATACAGATTATATGAAAACAAAAAGAGACCTCTGGATCTTATGGATATAAATGGCAAACCTTGGGTAAAAAACAATGAAATGGGAAGGTCGGTTAGTGCCTCAGTGTGGCCCAGGTCTAGAACTGAACCACTAAAATGGAAACTGCCTCCCAGTTACCATTCTTAGGACTGGCACTGGATCTTCCTAAGGTGCCATTCACATTAGTATGGAGCAGTGAAGTAGCAGAGCTCTGGACATGGATCTATCTCTGCTCCAGGGATGGCTGTCTCTCACAGAAGAGTGAAGCAGAGGAGTGGGGGTAATTTCTTAAATTCTGCAGACAGCTTAATCTGCACTTTCACCATGATTTACTTTATTTCTAAGACAAGCCCACTTTGATTTCTCCTGGAAACTTACCATTTCTGCTTTCTTCCTACTGTTTTCTGGGAGAAGGCAACTTATTTTATAGTAAGGATGTACAGAGTTGCTCCATTTGCAAGGGAAATGTATTGGAACCCAAGGGTTTCAGAGGAATGCAGGAGGAAGAAGAAAACCTTTGCACTCAGTCTAGCACAATATAAATAATCTAAAAAAGAAGGCCTTGTCCAAATCAAGTGAAAGCTCAAATACACTGCAGAGAAAATGGACAAACAGGCAAAAGTCAGCATACTTGGGGAGAGATATGCTTTGAGTACATTTCTCATACAGCATTTGTCAGAGAGTTACCCTCCAAACCCAAATTTACCCAGAGCACTTAAGGCCCTGTGCTCTGCCACGTAATTGCATCCAACCCATCACAAAACCCATGGCTGCTTCAGCAGCAAACATTTGAGCTAATTAGGGTGCATGCTGGAAAAAATGAAATGGTTTTTTTTGCATTATTTACAAACATTTCCAAAGACAAACCTTTCACAGAGGTAACTTGTGACTTTTCTATCTTGTGTTTTCCAGTAAGAATGTGTCTTCACTCTGTAGTCAAAGATATTAAGGAAAAAAAATAACACAGAAGTTTGAATTTAAAATGTATTGGTTTAATTGCATGCAGAGACAGTTTTTTTTGTTTGGTTTTGGTGGATTTTGTCCCTTTCAAACTGTTGCAAGTTTTCTGAGGAGCAAACTAAGGAGCAAAGAACGGAAGGCAGCTTTGCTGTGTATCGCTGCCATCTAGTGACCTGTCTCTGAGAACGAGACTCCAACAGCAGCATCACCGTGCTAGCACTGCCTGTACTGTTAGACTTTATTTCAGCTTCAGCAGAATGCTAAAAGACTATTTCAGTTCACAGCTCCTACTGCACCGTGTAGGTCTCCAAAGCAAAGAATAAATTTCAGTTAATGATGGTGGCATATGCATGATCATACCACAGTAATATGGAACATTTATTCACTTTGCATAATTGCTATACCTATAAATCACCCATAGGAGAATGGTCCTTTTAGAGAAAAAGAGTTTGTTTTCTTTTTCTGTGAAGGCAAAGTTAATGCAGAAGAAAATCAATTGTATTAGGAAAACATAATTAACATTCACAGACTTCATTATTTGCCTGTGACACTGCATTAAAGGAGCTTCAGTGGCACGCACAAGAGCAGACATTATGGTCACATGTTTCCTTCAGCTGCTTGTGATAAGCTCTGCAGGAAGACTCAAATTTGAAAAGCTTCTGGCAATGACAGTGATTTAGGAAATGCAAGGGCCAGTTGTGCCACAATGTGATTATAGGGTGGGTCTGTCTGAGCTGCTTAGGAGACGTCCCATGAAACACAGCAGTGACACTGCTGGCTCCTCTGAGTGCCTGGGCTCACTCAGCCAAGTCAGGCCTCCCTGTCCCAGAATTGAGGGTGTAGGTCCAAATTAACAAGGATTTGAGAGATACTGACATTTCAGAGTCATCTCTACAAAGAAAAGGCAGATGTGGGAGAACGGGCAGAACCCAAGAAGCAGGCTGATAACATATAAGAGCAATAAATGTAATAGCCATAGCCTAATACCACAGCCCAGACTGCATCTTCATTTTCTCTTATGCTTCTAGACTTCTGGGAGGTATCACACAGTCCCGTATGTGGATGAAAGTAATTTACAAGCCCATGGCAAGGGCCAAAATCAAGTAAGCCTATATCAGAGTGTTCCTAACAGGGAAACTCATAAAGGTATATTGGAAAAAAAAGAGGAGAAAAAAAGCTGTTCAGAAAATTACAGAGCCCATTCTCTAAGGAGGTCATTGAAGTCAAATAAATTTCATAGGTCTTTCCTATGCAATAATTTAGATGCGGTTAATATGCCCCAGAATACCAATAACAGCTAGATGCAGAGGTCATTTATTCACATTTTATCAATAGGATCTTTATGAGATGCAGGCTCATTCTTCAAGATCCATCCCATGCCAACAACCCAGAACATCAATGCTGTCCAGAAACCCATCTCAGTGCAATCATCCATTTCAGACTGCTGACTGAGCAATCTGAAGCTAGAAAATGTCTTTGGGAGATACTCAACGCTCTGCCTCTACCTCAAGCCAAAACTAACTTCAGACTTGCTGGGAGAAGGAAAAGGCTGCCGTCCCCCAGCTATGAGGGATTTCCATATGAAGTATGATAGCATCATGTTTCCTCTGAGTAATAACTTACTTCAGCTTAATGCTTGTTTCTTCCTTGCCTGGGGTTCATCATTTCAGTAACACAATGATGGTTTTTGTTCTACATACCCTGGACCAAACAGAGATTTCTGATGCTTCACTACACAGGATGCAAGCAGATCAAAAATTAGTTTAACAAAACACACAATTGCCTAATTCACTATATGCCCTTCCCGTAACATGGATTTCACTACAATTTCAACTGGGGTGGCATTTCGATGGACTTTAAGACAATATTGTTTGAGTACACCAGATGAAAATATTTCCACACAACCAAACACAGGCAAGTCAAGCTCACTTATTGAAATATATCCACACACAGCAGTGGAGCATGGAAGTCTAAAGGCCTCATATAATCAGCTGATGAGTGCTCCATTGTTCCAGGTTTAGAAAGAAACAGATTTCCTTTAAGGTCCACACAACAAATATTCAAAGCAGTCATATTGGTGAGTGCTGCTGATCCCACTGCTTCAATAACCAGCTGAGAAAAATTACTTTGAAAAGTCACATAGCTCATAATGGAGAGTTCTGTTTAAACAGTCAGTAATGTGATTGATCCAGCTGGACAAAAATCTTGAGCAAAATCAAACAAGATTTGGCCTGAAGATCTAAAACACTTAGGATTTCTCAGTTTTCATCTGTAAGTGTGAAAACCATTTTCTCTGCGCATTCTGAAATTCTGCTTATAAAAATATGTTAGGTTTTAAAGAGTACTTTTCTGTTATTCTGCTTATAAAAACACCACCTCCTCCCTGTCCCCCCAGTGATTTCCAGGGAGCTGCTACAGCTTGTTTCCTCCAAACTGCCATCATCCTCCACCCCCACCTACTACCCATTAGGAGCCTGATACAGATATCAAATATGGGGCATAATGGGCATTAAATGAAGACCTCCCAGCTGTCTCCTGACAGTTTCACTGCATAATGGTGACCTTTGCATGTCTTATTCACCAAATAAAAAAAGACAAAACTACACAATTACAAGCTGGAGATTAAAAAAAAAAAAAAAAAAAGTCCTATGATATATTTGGGGGCAGGTTGGAGTCTTCATTTACTTCGTTATATAGATGGTCTTATAAGGCTTGCCTTGGTGCTTCCTATATGTGTACTGTTTTACTTCTTAATACTCATTCTTGCTTTCTTTTTTGCTGAATAGTGATAGTTCGCTTTGAAAGCAGAGATTTATACTGTGGACTCTTCATTTAAACCTTATGTAAAGAAATAAAATCTTTATGTCTGCACATATTTGAGCTCCTACCTTCATACATTTATAGCGTGTTACATTTCCCAGCTTTCCCATATTTAATGTTTTACAGCTTGTTCTCCAGATTCAGGTAGTAAAATGCTCGAAGGCCAGAAAGCAGGCAGCAGCTCACCATTTAATTAGAAAAGAACCAACACAGATATCTCCAAACTACTAGCCAGACCTCTCACTAGAATAAGAGCAACCTCACCTACGACTTCTACCAAAATATTTTCATTTAGAGAGTTTTAAATGCTTTAAGTGAATCTTTTCTGGACCCTGTGTTGTCTCATCATTATTTAGAAATAGCACTGGAGGAGAAAAAAAGAACAGGAAAGGGAAAGAACTATACACTAAACAGAAAAAGGTCTGGATAAGGAGAAATAACTATTCCTCTATTTCCAGAAGGCTTCACTCCCACTCCATTTGGCTGTGCATCTCCCAGCCAAGTTGTGTGACATTTTCTGCGGGTGGCAGCACAGTTGGACTGGTATTTATCTTGCATCTGACAAGCCCAAGCATTTGGAAGAATCATAGAATCACAGAATGTCCAGAGTTGGAAGGGACCCATCATTAAGTCCAACTGTTCGTCCTACATAGGACATCCCCAAGAGTCATACCCTGTCCCTGAGAGCATTGTCCAAACACTTCTTGGGCTCTGTGAGGCTTGGTGCTGTGACCACTGCCCTGGGGAGCCTGTTCCAGCACCCAGTTACCCTCTGGGTGAAGAACCTTTCCTTGATACACAACCTAAACCTCCCTGGTTCACTTTTTGCCATTTCCTTGAGTCCTGTCCCTGGTCATGAGAGTGAAGGGATCTGTACCTGCCCCTCTGCTTCCACTCACAAGGATGTTGTAACTGCACTGAGGTCTACCCTCAGCCTCCTCTTCTCCAGGCTGAACAGACCCAGTGCCTTCAGCCACTCCTCATATTGCTTCTCTTCCAGACCCTCCACCATCCTCATGGCTCTCCTTTGATGGCCTCCAGCTGCTCAATATCTTTGTTATACTATGGTGCCCAAAACTGCACACAGGATTCAAGGTGGGGCCACTCCAGTGCAGAATTTGCTGATAAGAGGGAGCTATCAAAAAGAACTTATTAACAATATTTCACAGTTGTGGAGTCTGACAACACCCTTTATATCCTTCCCACTTTCACTCTCCATATGCTTTGCTCTTCTTCTTTTTTTTTTTTTTTTTTTTTCCAAGTTCACACTATATCTTCTAAAACACGAAACAGAGTACAGGAAATTATCAGTTGGGAATCTCAGGAAAACTACATGACACATTTCCCTTGCTCCAAAGGAGGACTAAATATCACCCTGAAATACATTTCAGATGTTTGTCTAATCCAGAAGTGTCCTCTGTCCCAAAACAGCCTCCAAGGCCCCACAGAGTCACCTGAGAGTAAACCATGCTGATACTTGCCCTACTTCATTGGATACATGGCAGGAACCTCCACCAACATCTCCATACACAGCTCACCAAACAACTACCTTGCACATTTACCAAGGCTCCACAGTGCACACACTGGAAAAAAAGTGGGAAAATGGGCACCACAGCCTGGGTCTTGTCCATGAGTTAATGGCTTAGAAAGCAGGTAGGCAAGTGTTGACAGAAAAGTTTTGCCTGGACTACAGCCTGCAGGTTACTCCTTAAAGTACTTTACTAAAGTTTTCCTTTAGTTTTTCCATGTAGACCATGCTTTCCAAACCTCTTATACCTGTTACTATCCTCACAGCTCTCTCTCTTATTCTCCCCTTTACCTCTTTACCTATTTTTCTCCCCTAATTAGGTCATTAACACATTAACACCTGTTACCAAGCAACACTACTGCTGATGACCATGGCAATGCCTGCCCACAAGTTATTTTCTCAAATACTTCTGAGGACAAGGTTCCTCCTCTGCCAAAACATGACAATAGTGGCTATGGCTTAGCCTTCAATCCTCTCTGATTCCCAGGTCTTCCTCTGTGCTACAGCTCACTGGAACATTATGCAGGTTTAGGCATTACTTTTACGTCACAATACATTACTTGTGTGAATTTCTCAAGTTACTGCAGAAATCCAAGCATAAAGCTGGGATGAAATTCCAAGCAGTCTAGATTCCAGGTGTGACCAATAGCAGTGGCTGTCCACAAGCAGCATCTCTGCTCTTCTTCACGGTGCACAGCACAGGGCAGAGATTTTGCTGTACAAAGGCTGGGAGAATAGTAGAGAACAGGATACCTCACTCCCTAACCCTTCATCCAAGACTCCTTTGGACTGGAAACCAGGGGATAGAGACCATTGGGAAAAAGGAGCTGCTGTCCTCCAGGAAGTGGGGTGTTCCAGGGACTCCCATTTTAGACATTATCAGCCAGGCTCTCCATTAATGCCATCAGTAAAACACAAAGTTTAGGAGGTAAAATATCAAGACCCACCAACATCTTGAAGTATGGCTGAAGCCTCTGCTCAGGTACCTCTTGGCCAGAGCACAATTCCCTGCTCTCAGTGACTAGCATCTGATAGAGAGAATAACACCTTGTTTCCAAGCACTATTTTAGGGAAGAGGGATTTATCCTGTATGGACTAATTCTGACAAAAATCCTTGCCTCTGATTGCAACAAAAGCTCTTTATGATGACTTTTCATCAAGCAATCTTCCATCAGAAGTCATTTAGAATTACAAGCCTCCTTTCCCATGCCGTGCCTTGACTAGAGGGAACGGAGGAGAACAGAATTTCTTTTGCCACAGGCAAACTGGATTTGTGTGTTCCATGTATTTTGTCTTTGGGTTTCTTCACAAAATTCAACAAAGTTTTCATGTAAATGCTGATAGGTTTGGAGGCAACAGCTTACAGTGGCAGCCTGAGGAAAGCCAGCTGTGGACTTGAGGGGCTGCAAGGAAAATGCTTTCTCTAAGTGAAACCCACACTGACTGCTGTATTGAAAAGCATTACAGAGACACAAGAGGCCACTGAATCCAGCAGAGATGCTGCCTAAGCAGTGCAGGGAGGAGATGGGTTCTGGCAGGTTTCACTAAAATCAGGGAGCAAGTTGTGCTCCCTCCTCCCAAGAGGGAAGCGCAGCGCACGTCCCTGCCTGGCAGGCTGTGAAGTGAAACCCTTATCTTTGAAAACACAGATACTCCAGGGAGTCTGATGTGGAAAATCCCTCCATCAAAGCAATTCCTGTGAGTTTCCAAAGGAGTCCCAATACTCACTGGTCTGTCAGAAATGATGCTTAGCTATTGCTAAGGCTTTTCTGGAAGGATGCAGAGAGGCAGCGGTATGACTTTGGCAACGAGCAGTGAACCACCACAAAAGGTTGCCTTTTTTAAATGGAGTTAATTTATAAGAACATTGTCACTTCTGCTCTCTTCCAAAAGCTCAATTTGCAACAGTGGCTCAATCTCAGCCTAAAAAAAAAAGGAAAAAGGAACATGTAAATGTGTATCATGTAATGAACTCACCCATCACATGAAAACTCCCTCCACATGACAAGCTGTCTGAGACACCCTGCTATGTATACACAATAAAAACTGTGGGAAACTGGGACTCAGAGAAGGGCTTATTTAGTTTACAAAGTTGGAAACTTTGTCTTTATTCAGCTGAGGTTTTACACAGACTAATGTACCCTCAGCTACAGACACACACATATTCCCCTGTATAAATTTCTACCAGCTCCAATTACCACATATAACTACACATGTTGGAATAACCAAAGCAAATTTTTTACAGAGTACAGCTACTGTGTGCTACAGTGAGTAAAACTAGATTCTTAAAATCAAGAAATGCCAGATCTGCAAAGCCAGAAAGTAAAATCATCTTCACGAGATATTAGTTCACAAACTCAGGTAAAAGGAAGAATAGAAAATTGTTGTCATGCAGGACAACACTGCTCAGCTGAGGGATACAGGCAAGCAGCAGTTGAGGTTACTGGGAAATTCTAATTAAAAATACATTTGGACCCCAGAAAAGCAGATAAAAATACATTGCTTTCTAAGTGAAAACAAGCTCAAGCTTTCTGTTCTGTACCTTTTACCAGCAAGTACTGGATTTAGCAATAAACATATATATCTTCAGAACACATACTATTAAGAACAACACCAAAACATTTATAATGTCATTTATATCATATAATATCATAACTATATTATATATTATGACATCTTATGACTGCCCTAAAACTTCCTGCCTATGCCATTATACATTACAGGGATCCACAAAGCTACAACTTAAAGGTAGTGGGCCAAAACCTACTGTCACTGATTTCTGAATCTGGTCGTAGCAGCTACACTGACAAAACCTAACACAGCATTGTCCCACAGTTCAAAGGGACAACTCAAGCCTCCCTCAATTGGTTTGTCCCTGAGGTCCCTATAAAACAGCAGCTATCCTGATTGAGAAACTTGAAATGCATATACAGAGATGACCAAAATCACTGCCTCCCCCTGAAATCAGTGCTTTCCTTTGATTGTCAAGAAAAGCAGGCCAGCAGGACTTTAGATTCATATGGAAGAACCATTTAGAAATTCATCAGAGAGAATAAAGCATGAGTCCTTTAAAATTTGTTACAAATTAATCCTAAGAAACAGATAGTTTACTAGACTTCTAAAATAATTTCTGTAAAATTCCACAGAATTAGAAAGTGAGCATCTGTCCTAAATAACTTTTTAACTGTCATACAGATTTGGAGAAGCAGAATATCTTTTCTTGTTCATTTTTTACAGGCTGGTGCATAATTCATGTAGAAGGATTATCATATTCTATTAAATGCCGCAGCACTTTTTCATGCAGGAGTCTTATTCTTTTCTCTCTCTGATCATGCCTTATTTGAGGAGGGGAACATGTTCTGCAGCCAAGTCTCCATTATTTGCTTTGAACAGTCAATTTTGCAGCTGAGCCCATAAGGTTTCTCCATATAATTATAAAGCATGTCTGACTGTTTCAGTGGTGGGTGGACAATTACAGGTGTCAAAACTTTTCTTCCAAACAACAAAACTACATGGATTGCAAACCTGTTATGTGAACCTCCAAATTAAATACCCAACGTCATATCAATTCTTCATCTGAAACACCCTGCTGGGCAGCACACATGGAAATTACCTTATTAGAAAGAGCGAGCTGTTCAGCAGGGTAAATATTAACACTATCTGGCATGAAATTCTTGCTTTTGCACAAGTTTTAGGTCAAGAAAGAATAAAAAATGACAGAAGAAAATCTCCCACCTAAATATATTATGCTAGTTAAAGAAAGTAAAAGGTGAAAACTCCTTCCAAGACCTTTTGTGTTTTAGATATCTTGTGAATTACCTGAACCAGATTCTGTTTCCACCAGTAATTCAAATATTATCTTAAGTATAATTTAAAAAGCACCAGCCTCACTCAAAGTAGAGTTTATCTCAGATGTGCAGCCACCAAACTAAAGACTCCCAGCACACTCAAATGCTCATGAGGTCGCTTGCATGATGTCCTACCCATTAAATTGCTCTGAGCTCTTCCAAAATTTAATCTATTAGGGCAATAATAGTTCTGTAAACAAAAAGCATTTTATGATTGTTTCTGTATGTATCAAGATGTGTTTGGCACTGCAGCCTGCAAAAGAGAATTTCCTGTTTACAAGCTAATTTTCTGTCCTGAATTTGAATACATACTTGAGCAGAGTCCTTCCACATGACTCCTCATCTGATTTCAAATGAGAAAATATTTTGATGAGCATTTTTGCTTTAAGTTAACCATAATTATTGCAACAGTCTGACCTCTTTTTTTCTTACCCCCCCCCCCAAAAAAAAACCCCAAAGTTTTGACAAATTTGTAACAAAATACGGGTATTACAACATAATATACAAATCTAAACAGCTTTATAGATATGAGAAGTCCTGTTTGGTTCAATGAGGCAACTCTACCACATTGTTGGCCATGTGTAAATGCAGCCAAAGCCTTTGTTTGTCAGGTTTTTCTCAACAGCTGTTAAGCATCAGTCGCGTAAGTCTGACTTTTTGTTATATTTATAATAACCCATACATTATTTTAGATAAAAAACTTATGGAATTATGCAGAGACATTAATTTACCTTATTTTCCCATTTCAAGATATATTAAAAAAAACGTATTTTTTTCCTTACTTTTCATTTCCCATATCCTCAAGGAAGAACATGCATTAGTTATCCTCTCACTACACAATCATATAAGTTCAAAGTTAAAATGTGTTATACTCATGAACCTGAGTATTTATGCTGTGAATGAAAGGAGCCAAAGTAACCAGGATAGAAACGAAGGTGAAATAAAGAAACACAAGACGAGGAGTATGATTCTGTTGTCCACGTACCACCTAAAACACTGACCTGGAGCTGTTCCTGAGTTGTTCTGTGGCAGAGCCTGGGCCCCACATCATCAATCTTCAGGCTGCTGGCTTAAGTCTGCCCAAATTCCCATCTCATTTTCCTGAAGCAAGTCTAACTTTGCTGTCTTCAACTTAATTATTTCCAACAATTATTCACAACAAAATAAAGGATTTATCATCAGGTTTAAAAGAACACTTGTATGTAAACCATTCACAAGGCAATCACATAACCCTCACTCCCTGGGTACCCCCTTTCAACATGCTGGAATTTAAAAGTGCTGCATACATTATTCAGGTCCAAAGTCAACAGAAATTCAGAGAAATGTTGCATTTACTTACATGGATATTATACCACCCAAAATAGCTGCCAGGTACAGAGCCTGTTATTTTGCCAGCAGTTACAAACTTCTAGTCTTAGAAACCTGCTTCACACACTATTAATTTTCCAAATGGTGGTAACATCTATTTAATATTCATATTCTAAAGTATAGAAAAGTCTCAGATGTGTTGCAGAAAACAGCCAATGAATTAATGTCTTGACCAAGTCATTTTCTATAAGAAAGGGGTTTTGCACAGACTTTCAACAGTGCTTCTTACAACAGTCCTTTACTCAGAAAAGCAAACAATTTTTGTCTGTGCAAAATAATAAACCTGCTGGGGTGAGGCTGCATAAGGAACCAATCACCTCACAGCAGAGCAGGACAACTGGGATCTGTTAGGATCTGGTTGACTTCTCTTGCTTCTTCACTTCTATGACTGATCCTAAGGTTTGCTGTCCCCCTGGTTATAAAATACTCAGTCACAAGATAGATGTCATAAATAGCTTTGAACTTGCTCCACAGGATTCATAACTTCACTAATACTTAAAGATTGGAAAATTGAAATCTGATGAAAAACCATGTAACAACATATCTCCAGGCAGGACCAGTTACTCAATACTTAGGGAGTACGATCCCTAATAATTTAAATTAATTATTCAACAATGATGGATCTCCATTAGATCATCTACATCTCATCCCTAGGTACCTTTCCATGGGGTGTGCTGGGAGTAATCTGCAGTGGGAAGCACAGTTTAAATACCATATGGAGGAAAGCAGAGCCACAGCCTGGGAATGGTAGGCAGAGCAAGCCAAATTAATATCTTTTAAAATGCACACATGTTTGGCAATCAGATTGCACATTAACATTTTCAGGTGCAATTTCTTTTGCTTTTCAAATACCTTGGTAACTAGAGTAAAACCTCATGAGCATCTCAGCTCAGGAAGCAGAGATGTGAGAACTGAGCTAATCCTCTGGCAACATGCTCAGAGGCACAGAAGACACAAGCAAAAAGGAGAACCTTTGGCTGTTGCTCTCCATCACTTTAATTGCACCAACATAAATTGAGGATCTTCACCACTTCTCTGCTGTCTTTTGCACAGCTACAGACCGTCAGCATCTGACAACAGCCATGGTCTTTACAAAGTCAAGCAGGTCAGAGCCTAGCTTACATGAAATCAATCAGGATTTACAAAACAGAAATGAAACTGTCACTCCTCAAAGGGTTGATCTAACAGATATGCTTAATTTGTAAATATATAAAGCCATATATTTGAGGATAAAGAGGATAAAGCTTCTTGCAAAACATAGCTGCAACAACTGCTTTTCTTTATGTCATTAAGCTGCGCTTTCATGCAGGAATGTAATTGTCAGAACTCTTACCATGTGGGAGACCTAAGTCGTTCTCTTTAACTTCTGCCACCGCCCATGAGAACGATCTAACTTCCAGACTGCCCAAAAGGCATTCTTCAGCCTTTCAGCTGAATCATTGCTGGGGTTTCCTGTAAAATATAAGTCTCATTGATACAGAAAAAGATATAAAAAACCATGCAAGAGACCATGTTTCTAAAGTCTAGTAGTTATATCACTTACTAAGAAAAGGACAGTCTCAGTTCTGGTTCCAAGACTATGCCCATAATCCCAATCTTTGCATAGAACGTATGAACACTACCTCAAACCTTCCATCCCTCTTCCTTTAAAAGAAAACAATTTTTCCTGTTCAGTTATTTAAAAGAAAAGGTGTTTTCCGAAATACTCTGTGGATATGCACCCACACAAGTCACTCCTGAGTAAGGTGCCCAAATCTCAGAAGGTGATTAGAACTGCACACAATCTCCTGTATTTTTGTCTTCTGCAACTTTTATTAACTATCTTAAAGCATATCCTCACTCAATACATCACCTTCTGAGATACCTTCACTGCATACCTCCTCTAGGATGCCAAGGCACTCAACATTTGGATTCTGGATTACAATTTGCAATCAGATGCTCAAAGGTTAAAATCCTCACCTCTGTAGCAGATGTTGCTACGTTTTTCACCCTCCACAAAATAAAACAAACATGCACATTTTTAGCAGCCAGGGTCTGGACGCAAGCTCTCCTCTAGATTTGCATCTTCTGTCTTTTTCTCCTGTGTCTTGTTCCCTACAGCTTCCCTCCTCTTCCAATCAGTCCTCCCAGTATTTTATCAGATGGGCAAAAAGCAGTTGCTCGTCACTGTAGCTGTGCTGATGGGCCAGGATATACTTATCTTATGACTGCTTTCATCATGAGAAGCCAGGATTTCCTGCCTTCTCTAGGTGGAAGAATTCACTGAGAGTCCACAACCTCACCAGGTAATGGGGTTTTTTTTCACCATACATCCATCAATTTAAAACTTCTAAACCATGAGCTCTTGCCAAATGTAACTGAATTCACCAGCCGATTCTGAAGGTTTTGGACAATAACACATAAATGTACATATGGACAAAGATTTTGACTTTTAGACAATCAGGCTTAATGAGATGTGGCTGGGGTAGAGAAAGAGAGGAACACAAATTAAGCAAATAGTTGGACATTCCCAAAGATGAGATTCAGCTATCAGATTCACCCATCATTTACACTGCAACCCTTTTGAGCACACGCTCCAGAAACTACCAATTCTGCAGCCAGGTCTCTACAGACAGGGATAGTGTGAGCAAACAGGGCCCAAGACCTGACACATCCTCCAGGATGCTCAAATCACAGCAGTGCTCCCACTTGGGGCTGAGCACTCTGCAGGACAAGGCTGTGAGCCTGAACCAGCAGCACTTTCCCAGGGGTACTTTGGATGCAGTCCCTCTCTTCAGTGAGGGTGACTTTGCTGTGCTGATGCAAGCCAGGCTGGGCCAGCTGGCCTCAGGAGCAGAAAACAAATCCTGTAGAATTAGCCAAAGAAACTGGGACAACATCATGTGTTAATGTTGGCCCAGCTTATTGTTCACGAAGGGTGGATGAATAAGTAGGGGGAGCCTAGTTCTGTCCACCACTGGAGCCCTTTGGCCCTTCCCACACGAGAAGCTCCGAGCCTGCATTGCTGTGAGGACAGACAGAATTCACAGTTCCAGGAACTCTGTGTTCCCAGATCCTGAGCTGATGTGCTCACTGTAAAATGTGCATTCAAAATATCCCTCTTAGACAATGATCTAAAGTTTTTTCCATAATACAGGGACTGCTAAACCCTCTTTCCTTTTTCAATCCTTCTGTGAAAAACTGAGATTCGAGAAGTTGAAGACAGCATTAACAGGCCCCATAAACAGCACTTTCTGTTGCCCGTGGGGGTTAAATCAGTGCTTAGTGACTTCAGTCACAAACTGGAAGACAGGAGTAGTAACAGGAATTTGCCAGAGATCCTTAGCCTGGTCTTGAACCTTTTTCTCCCCTTATTTGCGCTGTATCTGTTGGCAAAATACAGATACAGAAACACACATGCACACAAAAATTTCCAGAAATATCAATACACATCTATTAATTGTTAGGAATGAGTTTGCTAAATTGGTTGTAATAAGTTCCTAAGTTTATTAAATTAGTTGTTGGTTGATGCTGTTCTCTTGTGTTAATTGTTATTTGAGGCTGTTCCTAAGTTTGTAAGTCAAATCTCATGTTAATTGTTAATAGAATAAATTACCTTGTCCCCCCTCAACTGTACTTTCCCCATCCCGTCAGGAAATGCCGACCGCTGCTGCGTCCCAAAACAGTGCCTGCCACTAAGGAGGGGGAGATTACCATTGTGAATATGCAAATGTGAAAGACGAAAGAGCCCATTTGACACCAAATGTCTCTAAAACAACAAGCCTACATGACACCTCGAAAAACCAACAACATACTGCACCTGAGAAAAGGCTGAGCAATCCTCCACGGCACTTTCCAGTTTGGAATGTGATCACCATAATCTAAATGGGAGTCGACTAGAGTGACACCCCTAGACTGCGAGTGACTCGTTGTTTTCCCTAGGGCTCTCGTGAGGATGGAAGCTCCAGCTCTCTCTATCCACGTTAGGGCTCTCATGAGGATGGAAGCTCCAGCTCTCTCTATCCACGTCATCTACGGGAGCAGCAGCTGCGGTGTGCGCAACCCCTTGGGCTTCCCACCCCAAAGAGCTGATTTCAATGAAGGCCATTTGAAAGAAGCTGGTCTCCTGACCATTTTTGATATTCACCATCTCATTAATTAGACCTCTATTAATGCATTTACACAAGAGGTGTACTTGTACCTATCCAATTTCTTAAAGGTATACTGAGTATAAATATCTAATTACATATGAGCATTTCTATAAGTTTGTTTTGACATACACTCATATGCACATACACAATACAGATAAGATACATTAAATACTGGTTGGGGAGCAGTTCATGACAAACATCCTGAAATATTTTGGCAAAGCAACTCTGAAGGATGGAACTGGAAGAGTGATCTGCTAGAAAAGTGGCCACAAGTGCTGGCCTGATCTCGTGTTTCCCTGTGCTGGCCTGTATCACACATATGTATGCACACACACAAAGACTCCCACAAAAGCAAATATGAGCTTTGTTGCAGAATCAGCCCTTTATAAGCACCTCAGCAAAAGTAGAGCAGGTTTGGGGTCATTTTAGCAAGTGATAGAATAATCACTCTAGCTAACATGAAGAATTCTATTCTAATTCTTCTTGGATTTTCATAAATAAGAATTTTCCCAGACTAAAAAAGTAGAACAGAGTCAGGTAGTCACATTCTTCAGCACTCAGTTACATCTTCAGAAATTAAAAGAATTGAAAAGAATGCACTTTATTTCAAGACTTTCCTAATTTGTTTGACTGCATCCATTTTTATAAGCTGACCTTTTCTTTAGGCTTCTGTCTCCAGATAGGCTGCAAATATGCTTCCAGATACTATTTCCAATAAACTTCATGTTCTGTAGAGATGAATTCAGGAGCATATTGCTTTTCTGGAAGTTTCTATCTCTAAATACTATCTACCCTCGTACCAGGTTAGCATTGGAAATACTTCCCTTTCCTGTGGTCATGCACAGTTTTGTACCCTGCAGCTCACTTGCTGCAAGGACACTGAAACCAATTCCCTTCCCTTCAGGTAAAAGTCTAGCTTAATAATTCAGGTCCAGTGCTATAAAGTCTGTTCTCCTCTCTTCATACACCCTGTTATTTTATGAGGAAGATTTTTAATTCTCAATTATAAACACTTTTACTGACTTTTAGCCTAAAAGGCAATACCTTTCCAAATGTCCTCTTATTTAATTTTCATTGACTGATAACAGCAGAGAACCTTTCCTACAACTACTTTCCCACAAAATGCAGCCCAGACACTTTATCCATAAACTCTTCAGTCACTGGTGATGATTTCTATAAGGCAGATAAAACCTCCTGTTTTTTCAAAGTCTGTGTTTACCAACTTTTGAAATATGCACTTACTGTTCCTTTTCAGTCCCTACAACAAGGCACTGAGCTAAATAGGACAATTCCTCAGGATATTAGGCAGTTAAAAAGTATGGCAGTGTGATCATGCATGTGCAACATATGGAAAAATAAATGGTATTGTACTTCTCTTAAAACTAAATAAATAAAGGACCTAGAACCTCACAACCATTTTGAAATAAACCTGATGATATCTGAGTCTACAGAATTATGTTTTCTGACAAGCAGATCACTTTTATTTGAGACTTTTAATCAGAAATTTGTAAAGCTGGGGGAAAAGTAGCTGGGCATTTCAGAAAGGGAAGGAGAAGGCTCAAAAATTAACCAGTTGGCACAATCCTAACTATAGTATCACGAACAGTGCTGTTATAATATTATTGCTGTAGGTTAATGTGATCCTTTATACAGCCTTTTTTCCCTTCACAGTAGCCCATTTTCAAGAAGTAAAATGGTTTCATTTGAATTGCAAATCCCAACACATATATAGTTTGATTCTTTTGGAGCAGGATGAGTGACAGTGGTATATTAGAGTTAACAAACCTTACCCACTTTTAAATACATTTCTGGTATTGAAAGCTAACAGAGCTGAAATCTGAATGGGCAAAGGCTCTGCTCTGGCATTCATTCCTTTATTGGAGCCTTGAAAGGACCGTATGGAGAGAACCTGATAGAAATTTCGTGTTGCTGCTAAATAGAACTCAGTCCAAGGTCGAAAAATAAAAGGTTAGGTCTGTCGTCTTTTATAACATTTCATTCCTGGGGGCCACTGCTTTCAAAACTGAAACTAGGGGCTGTGCAGCCTCTTTGATTCAACTGCTCCCCCAGCTTAATGGACTACAGGCCTTGCAAAATTGCTCAATCCAGCCTTTTGAAAGATTCTGTGCTTCCTGTACAGAAATCCATTAGCGCGTGTAGCAGCAACAGAAGATTTAAAAAAAAAAAAAAAAAAAAGGAGGCTTCAGGAAAATGTGCAGTGTGAAGCAGATAATAATCTCCTTCCAACAGTCCAGACACTTGGGAAGCTGTTTTTAGGTCCAGTACGGAAGCTTAACCTGCACATTGCCATTAGCAACAACCAAACGCATACTATAGACATGCAGGCAGAGAGCAGCCAAACAATGCTAATCTAACAGAGCCATATCAGACTGAATTCATTTGCTAATCTTAACTCATTTTTGAAGAAAATGCTGGACCCCAAAGGGATATACAAGCACATTTTTATAGGAGGGAAAAATCAAATTTATAATAAGAGAAATAGGAGCCAGCCAAAGCTATGCTCAGGTGCTCTACTAGAAATACCTGTTCAAACAGGAGTTAAAGGCAGAATTGTCGAGTATCACCCTCAATGTACTTCCAAAACTTAAGGAAAAACTTAGCAGTGAGACAGTTGTACAAATAATACAAATATTCTTCCTGTAACCAGGTTACCCATCTGTTTAAAGCATTGAGGAGCAGAGCACTCCACACCATGGGCACAGGCTGTAACGCAATGTGTCCTGACAAAGACGTTCCATGTTTCCACAGTTAATCTTCCATTCAGCCATTGTACTTTGATGTGCTCTGAAAGCAGAAGAGATTTACTCATCCGCCCTTCAGGCTGCAGCAGCTGTGACACTGCAGAGCAGCACAAAGGGACTGCTCTGTGGCCAGGGGATGGCAGAGACCTGCCTCCATTTGGGGCTGATAACTCATTCTGCCATACAGAGCTCCAGTGTTCAACAAACAACAGAATTACACTCAAAAATGGAAGTTATTTGAGTGAGAGACCTATAAAAAGAATGAGTCGCATAAAAGAGCACACATTAATTTAAATGTACCACAACATCAGCTCAGTTGAAGAGTGTCTGATCCCATGACATTCTGACACTCATTTCAATAGGTGTCAATGTATTGATCCTAAACAAAGAAATTTTTTCTACTCTTTCCTGTTTCTATAAGACTAACACCTGTAATATTCTTTGATTTTTACCCCTCACCTGCATGTGAGCTTAAATGCTGGCTGCAAACATAGAAACTAACATTTTTAATGCTATGGTCTCCTGACAAAATAATCCAGATGACATACCTAATTACATAAATGTGTTATTATGTGGGCCATCTTGCATTAATCTCCCAATTACTGTAATAATCATTAACCTGAAGACCAAGAAAGCATCAATTTTAGATGCTCCAGGAATAAATTTCCAACATAAGGTGAATATACTCAGTCATGGGGTGGACTTTTATGCTTACTAGTGGCTTTCTAGCCTGAAAAGAGCAGTGGCTTTGATTCCTTCATCAACCTTAGAACCAGACAGAAAGCCAAGAAAATGTGCCTAGGTTGATACTGCAAATACCTTTTTCACGCACCACTTCTTTTAAACATTGTCTTCATTTTTGTATTTCAGGGGTTTCCAAGAGATGAATGACAGACGCAGCAAGTAGCTTTAGCTGCCAAAACAAACACTGGTCACGTTTGCTTATGAAGATCATTCCTTCCAACAGTTACGCATAATATACTGTTGTTTCAAATCTATGTTTATGAAAAAATTTGGATGATCCCCTTAGGAAGATCTGCAACCAATATATTGGATCACACCTTTCCTCACAGTCTCCCTGACCTTTCCCAGTTTCATTATTCAATTCTTTTCATAAATACCCCAAGCACAAATGTTTTCATATCATTAGTTACTCTTTAAGATTGAACACAAATGGGCACAGTTAAGCAAACAAGCTTTATGGGACCACCTATACAAAGCTAGTATTTTTTAAATTTTTACATTAAAAAAAGAATATTCATTTTGCATCAGAGGTGATTGTGCATGGGGTTGAAATTTGATGGTCAAATTCAGGGACCAGGAAAAAGAGTGAAAGTAGATAACAACAGAAAAATAAATAAATTTCATATATTTATTTATATGTAATATATATATGAATAATATATGTTCATATATTTATTTACCCACTAGGGACATGTTTAAAAGACAGAATAGCACCTTCTAATTGATCTGGGTAATTTTCACTTGTAGTGCTCTTTGCCTCCTGTTGCCTCTGGAGGCAAAGAGGCTGGCAACCTGGTTCAAGAAAGACACGACGACCTACTTACATGTCGTTCGGGCAAATCACTCACAGACACCAATATGGTGGATGGTGAAATGCGTTTATTTGCTGCGTGCGCTTTCTTATATAACTGCGGCATGCTTGCGTCACTGCTGCAATGTCACTTGCCACCGTGCTATTAGCCAATGTCATTGGAGAGGATGGGTCCTTATCTTTCCCGTACATCACGAGATCTTCCAATCGGGCTTCCCTATCTAACCACATTTCCCCCCTCCCCATGAACAATTAAAACTTTATAACTTGTGTTAGGTTTATGTTAGTAATAATTTGTGGAAATATGTTAGTAATAAAAGCATGAACTGGGCTTGTAACACATTAGTATGATTATTGCAATTGTCTAAAGCAAAACTTGCTACAACCAGTTAAGCTAGTTGTTTTTGTTCTATGGGAGGTAAACTGAGGAGCAGAAGAAGGCAAAGGCACAGACATTGTCACTGGGTTATCGGTATCTGTTCTGCAGGTGGGACGCGAGGCTGGTGAAAGGGGCTACAGCGGTAGACCTGTCAAAATAAACTCAAGAGGTTTCATTAGTTTTGCTATGTAGCACAGGCTTTATTGATTTTAAAGGACACCACTTAATGATATTATCTTTTTCAACTGCTGCATACCCTCGACCGGTCACGACTAGCTTCTAACAGGCTTCCCATTCTCTTAGCTCGTTTTTTATACTGACAGGCGGTGTTGGTTGATTGTGGTTGTGATAGCTTTGAACAGCCATTACTTCAGCTGTGGCAGGACTCACTGCAGCTGGAATTGGGGCTAGGGCGGTGCCCACTGCAGCTTGAACTGGAGCCAGGTTTTCCTCTCTTGCTACGTGTTTGATCATCGCCACGATACTGGCGCCAGGTGGCACTGAGTGAAGGATCTCTTTAGTGGCCTGATTGCACTGTTGTCGCAGGCAGCCCGCGATGACTGGACTTTTGGCTTTTGCTGGTAGATCAGAAGCATCTATAGCAGCTTGAAGGCGGTCTACAAATTGAGTAAAGCTTTCACTTTCGCTCTGTTTAACCATGTTTAAACATGTTTAACATGTTTGACCATGGGGCCAGCTTGGCTACTATTCTGCAAGTGGTGCGGATAGCTTCCTTGGCAGCGTGGGTTGTAGTCGCGACTTCTGGGGCTCGTAGACCTTGGGCTTGTGCCTGAGGACTAACCATATTTGGATCTTTGCCCATCAGCCATTGTAAGCTGGAGTTGTGCAGCGGGTGGTTATCTCCAGTGACTTGGGCGAGCATATTTAAACAGTTGTCTTCCCATTCCTGTTTAAACACTATCATTCTCACACCATCAAAAATTATCTTGCATGTCTGTTTAATATCGAAAGGGAGCATGTCGTCATTGCCGAAAATTCCATCAATCATGGTGGAAACCATTGTGGAATTTTTTCCCTTTTTGGCAATAGCTTTAACGACTGCTTGCACTTTGGGGTTTACTGGGGAATAAGCCGGTGGATTGTTGTTTATTCTCCTGACTGGAAATACTAGCGCCACAGACAGAGCCAAGTCAGCACACACTCTGTGGATTTCTTTCCAGTCTGTAAGCGGCATAGGTTTTTGTAAGCTTTTCTTGACCGTGCGTGATGCAGGCAGACTGGTAGGTTTGGTAAAAGCCGCTGGTATTCTTTCCCTATCCGAATCGGAATCTGAGGTAGATGAGTACCACGTCGTATTACGCGTGTGCCACTGCCACCGGTCATCGGAGCTATCATCCGACTCAGAGGCAGAAGTCAAATGATAAGAGACTTCCGGGCTGGGGTGCCTTTTAGCTGGGTTTCATCCTCTCTCCCTCCCATGGGCGGGTTTCTTCCCTCCCCTTCTCCGCCTCCCTTCTGGGGAGCTTCTTTCTTTATAAGGGAAAGTTCTGGGGCGTGCTCCCTGATTGGGCCTTGGGGTCTCCTTCCTTCTGCTGATCACACTCTCCTCCCCCTTTTCCTTGGGTTCCCGTTTGCGCGCGCCTGTGGTGGGAAGCGACTCTTCGCCCCACCCTTCTCCCTCCTGCCCAGCGACATTTTGTGGCACGAATGGTGGAGGTCTTTCCCAAACTTCCTTAGAACCCTTGCTGTCAAAATCGTCCCTAAGCTCACAATGGTATCACCTTCTAGCTCTTGGCCCTGTTTAATGGTTAAATCGGGAGTAGGACTGAGGGACTGAGACCGCGACTGGGAGCAGTCTTTATCTTCAGACGGTAGGTTGGAATCTGCAAGGCAAACGCTGAACGCAGTTTGCGTAGTAGCTCCCACCCCCACTTTCGGCATGACTTTCAAGCAACTCTGAGCTGCTTTCCAAGTTTCCTGCTCTACGAATGCGTTTTGTAGTGCTTGCATAGCCCTCCCCCAGCTTTTAAGACACTTGCTGGATCCAGAGGACATAACCTCGTCTGCAAGCACTTTAGTACACTTATCCCAACACTCTGAATGCAGAATGTCTAATGGACGATCAATGGCACCTAATTTCAACAACCGTGTAACCGTGCATTCAAAGTCTTTTACTTTACAATCAATCCCCCACTATCTATGCAGTTCCAGAACTACCTTGCCAAGAGCGTTCATCTCAGCGGTCCGGGAGCGTCCTCCCCGCCGAAGTCAGTCCTGCTGCTCCGGCTGTCTTTTACTCGTCCAGGCGACTCCTGATTTCTCGGCCACACCTGCTCGTATGTCGGGGCCGGTTCCCGGGTTTCGGCACCACTTGTTGCCTCTGCCAAGGCTGGTGACCTGGTTCAAGAAAGACACGACGACCCACTTGCATGTCGTTCGGGCAAATCACTCACAGACACCAATATGGTGGATGGTGAAATGCGTTTATTTGCTGCGTGCGCTTTCTTATATAACCGCGGCGTGCTTGCGTCACTGCCGCAGTGTCACTTGCCACTGTGCTATTAGCCAATGTCATTGGAGAGGATGGGTCCTTATCTTTCCTGTACATCCCGAGATCTTCCAATCGGGCTTCCCTATCTAACCACAGCCTCCTAAACAGTCAAAAGTTCTCTGTCAGGTAATATGAAAAAAGGAGCTATTTTTCACAGTTTATCAGCCAAGGTTTTACACAATCCTATGACAATTCAGGCTGTCCCTTTACGGTTGGTGAATACAATAGTGGTAAGGTAGTAACAGAACCAGCCAATATAATGGAAGAAATGTCAGTGGGATTTCCACACAGGAAGGGTTTCTAAACAAGAAACAAAACAAGCAGCTCATTACTTGCATTTGTCTTGTTACCTGCCAACAAGACGGCAGTGAAATATGAAAAACTCAGGTTTTAAAGGTATATTGCAAACATTGCTTCCATCGTTCAAGCCAGAACCCTAGAAGCTTTTTTTTAATCATGATGTTTTATTTTAAAAAAAAAATATATTGAGGGAAGTCAGAGAATGCTAACAAGACTGCTTCAAAAAAGGCCTCTAATTTTGGCTCCTCTCTAATTCCTAGGCTGACAAGTGAATCTGCTGAATTAATGTTGGAGATTTGAACAATAAACACTCTGGGCCTTTTCTATGGCTTCAATGATGCAAAGCCTAATTAGATGGTTAACTAGGCATATGGCTACTTTGCATCATTGTAGAAGCAGAAAGCATCTGATGTCCACACTGCTTCTAGAAATTTAAAAGCACTGTAATTGTTGGAACTTAATCTTCCTAGATGCCAATAACAAATGGTTGAGGTTGTAGAAACATGGAACACATTACAGGTTTTCCTTTATTTCTTGTAAATATCAATGGTATAAGCAGAAAACTGAATATATACAGTAATTTTTTTTTTGTTGCAGACTCATAAATAAGTCAGACTCAAGCAACAGAAATATACTGAGTGAAAACGAACTATTTTAGATCAGTACTTGGCTTCATTAACAACTAAGTTAACTATCACATTTTGAAAACAAATTCCAACTTTAAAAATTGGTGGTAACCACTGTAAATAATTCTGCAATCTTATCAAATGTTAAAACAAATGAACAAAGACTGAAAGCTCAAGAACAACACTTTTAGGGTTGAACAATTCTCATCTGCCCTTTGAAAAACAAAATTTGTTTTTCAATACTGCAATTTCCATAAACTAATCACCAAGAGAGAAACAAACCAGAGCAGTTCTCTCAGTACATACAGCTGATCCTTTTTATCATTTGAAGCTGTAATCTAAAGGATCAGGATCTTCTCTAATGCCTTCATTATTTAAATTTATTCATCAAATAGGTTTTAAAAAAATATCTTGGTTTACTGGCAATTTACAAGCAAATCTTAGTGAACATTAAATATACAAAACTCAAGCTCTTTTTGAATAATGAATTTGTACGCTTTGCTTCGGCTTTTTTTCTTCTCTTAAGAAAGATTATGTTCAAAATTGCATTTCCCATTCTGATTCTCCTGACTACAAACTTGAAACGCGCATTTCTTGTTAATTTGTGCAGCTTTTTTTCGATCAGCCTTATCATTGAGTGCTCCAGCACTCGTGTTTGCTAAGAAAGTCAAGGAATCAAAACCAAAGTAGAATACAAACAAGGATCCTAGAATTTGAATGCCTATGTGTCAGGAGTTCTCTCATCACAAGGAGTTTTTTTTAACAATTTGGATACCACATGTCTATCCAGGGAGCTGGAAAGACACATTAGCACATCTAACTGTTGGTTCATGAGGAAGGGCCTCATGGATTCCACATTTTTAACATGCACTCTAAAATTCCATCCAACTTATCACACTTTCTTATTAGCTTTTACTATTTTAATAAGGAAAATCAGTCATTTAGCTACCTATATGAGTGCTTCCAGTGGAATTTTCTATATGCCTAAGAATGTAATGAGAATAAGTGACACAGGCTTCACACAGTGCTTGTTTCTGCCAAGTCAGCATGATTACACAACTTGAATCATCCATGATCTCACTCATTAGACAAGGAAGAGGCTGGCTGTGAAGTCCCACGCAGTATTCCAGTGTCATAGCTGAGTATTTTGGGCAATTTGCTATATTCCACTTACCTTGGCACAAAATTACTTTTCAGAACTGATGCATATTTCATGGCAGAGCAGAAGGTTCAGATACATACAGTGGCCCAAGTTTTTTCATCCCAAATGGATTTTGTTCATCTCAGTACATATTTTTCCTAAATCTGAGTTATTTTTATAAGGTGTGGAATACTTTTTTCTTCCCTGTCAATAATGTAATTTGAAAGTTAAAATAATCTGCATTCTCTTCCTTCACCAAGCTTTATAAATTTGGAACATCCTTAAAGTACTACTATAAAAATATATCTAACCCAACTGTTTGGGTTCCTTGGTCCTTGTATTATTAATCAAATTACTGAGTCTCTCAACTTCCCTTAACATTCTGTGCTAATGAGCTCACTGCAAAAAATAAATCAGATTACTACCACAGCCACCAACTTTCTGCATTCAGAAGCTGTCATTCTTACAGTGCTGCAGGCATTGCAGAGGTATTTGTGATCTCAGGGGGGTTGGGCTAAACATTCTAAGGCAAAAGAAAAAAGTTTCCAAAAGTAAAATAAAGGAGGTTTCAAATTATTTCTTTTAAACGCTTGAAATGAAATCAGTCAATATCAAGAGACAGCCAATGGTGGTATCAAAATAATGGCAATGGGCTTTCCCTGGCTTATCAGTTTATCAGTTACTTCCAGGGAATTCAACTCTCTGACACAAGGCTGTTAGCAAGTAACACAGCCCAATAGGAGAAAATTTCTGGAATAAATAGTGCTAAAATTCATGAATCAAAAAGGAGTCCATAAAATCTTTTAGGCAGGGATCATGGACAAAGTATCTTACAAATTTCAGTGTGCTTTCTATGACATTAGAACATGAAATCAGAACAATCACAGAAACATCTCTCTGCAGACACCACAGTTTGCAATTCCTTTCAATGTTGCTGCACGATTTGACCACTAATGTAAAAACATTCTTTTTTCTTTCAAAATTACACAGTGAATAATTGGCCTTGGCCAACTCGTCTTCATTACAAAGTGGCTGCTGCCACTTCCTCTCGGTGGGAAGTGATCTATGTGAGATGAAGGCTGCAATTCACATTTTTAAAATAACATCTCTCCTCTTTAATGTGAAGTGATCCTCAATCATTTTACATAGATGAAAGAGGAAGTTGAAACTTATCCCAGCGTTTTATTCACTCTTCTATAATCAACATTTACCTATCCCCAGCTGACTTGTCTTACATGTAAAATTCAGAACAGTCTGACAAGAATGAACAAGCTTACCTTAGAAGAGAAATGGTGCTAGCTTCCTCCCTGGAAAAGTAGAATCTAACACATGGAAAAAGGAAAATTTTATTCCAGTGGAAATTAAAAGAAATAAATCTTATGTGGGAAAAGAGAGGATTTGTTCCTAAATTTAAAGAGTGCAGATTGAATGGCAGAAGGCCACCCAGCACTGAAAGATAATAAAAACTTCAAGAACATAGGTGTTTAGTTAGAAATACCTGGTTCTATGTATCTTAGAAAGAATAGTGTCAGCCTAAAGCAGGATTTGGATGCAAGAAAAGGGCATTCTAAGCATCACTGCAGTGACACACTCAAACAGAGAAGCAGAAGTTCACCCCTGCAGCAGTAAAGAGTAGGAAAAGATTAAGATAAGGACAAAAACCAAGAGCCTCAGGAGAAATTCTCCAAAGAACAGCACCGCCAAACATTCACAGGAGCCATAAGAAGTAACTCACACTATGACACAGAAAGGACAGCCTGTTCTGTTCTTTGTTAGCTCTCACTCCCAGCACAGAGAGGCTGTGGCCACACCCCCCAGGACTCATCCATTTCCACTCCAGCCCTGCCACCACTGGTAGCCCAGCTGTGACAAGTGACTACTGCCTGGCATAAGGGGTAACACACAGACCCTGGATTCACTCAGGCTGGGCAAGTAAGCACAGACCCAGCCACAATGCCCTTTGGAGTTGAGGGCAACTTCACAAACATGAGCTGAACCAAGATAATGGCCTCAGAGCTGAAAAACTATGAATTAAAAGCCCACATTCTTCCATTTCCACATTTCTAAAGCGAAATACTAATTTATATCCAATATTTCTTTCAAAATTGTAGCCAAGAACGCGTTTTATGTAAGAAACTCTCCAAACCAAAACAATTATCTTAAAATAGCTATTTATTTCATTTCAAACCATGTATCTTTTTTTTCTTTCCTGGGGGAAAAAAAGAAAACAGGAAATTATTTTCCCTGGTTTTTTCATCTAGTTACAAAACTTGGGGAGGCAAAAAAACCCCCATCCTTAAACCTCCTAACAAAAGGCATACACTGTCTCCTTGCAGACATGCACTAGCCCTTTGAATTTCCAACTGGACCACTTAGTTCTGAAAATCCTTCCTGCAATAATAGACTCAATGTATTTAAATACTGAAGCAATGGAAAAGCAAAACTGGAAGTGGGCAATACACTTATCAGTGGCATCTGGATTTCCTCCTATATCCCCTGAAGTTCAGCCTCACTTTCCTCCATTGCAGCTCATCCAAGACCTGCAAGAACTAACATTTTACGGATGCTGTCAGAAGGCAAAGTTCTATGTTCAGGACACTGGAAAAATTATCAAAAATATGTTCTCACATTTAAAAACCTCTAACTGCATGGTATTACTGTGTGCCAAAAACAATAATACAAAGTTTTAAAAAAACAAGGCATGAAGAAATGCTTTCTGTTTGCCAATGCTATCTCACTTTATTTCTTATTTAACATGAAAACTCTTTGAAACCATGAATGAATCCTATGGGTTCAAATGTACCTAATATTTGCATACACATACATAATCACCCATATCCTTACTCAGAAAACATTCTTCATGTTTTTCCCATTTTTAACAAATCTAAGTTTTCCTAGATTTACGCATTCAGCACTATTGTACTCTCCTCAGATTCTTGAGTGGACTGAACTGCTCAAAAACCTCCTAGAAAAATATTTGCAAGGATTGAGAAATAACCTCAGGAAGTTGGACTGACACTCTTGGAATGCAAAGATCAAGGGTTTCTTTGCACTATTTTTATTATAAACAAAGAATCCACTACAATTGCAGTGGCATCGCTGGGGGAGGTAGAGGGAGGAGATGAGGAACAGTAGGAAAGCTGGAAAAAATACAGATAATTATTTGAAAGCCCTGAGTATATTCCTCCTGTGCTCCTCACATCATTATGGCAATGAAAAGGCTTTTTCACCAAGAGCTTCATTTCTGTCTGAATGAAGTCATAACATTACAAATACTGGAGGCTGGGCTGTTTAAAACAACTTTATGTGAAGTCAAATGTGCATCACTAAACTGTTAAAAAAAAAAAAAAATCAAATACCAAAATACAGAGAAAAACAAAAGTAAGAGGAACAAAAATTAAAATGAGCTCAGTTTTCTGACCATGTAAATCATCAGGAATTGTTTCATCTCAAACACTGAATGCCCCAGCCATTGCTAGCATGTAGAGATAAGACATTTCCACCTCCACATGACAGCTCATACAAACTGTTTCTTGTTTATATCCCTATTAGGAGTTCACAGCAGTCACTGAGATTATTTCGCTTGATTTGATTCCCTCCCTGCTCTCTGTGGTTCATTTACCAAGCCTTGTGCAAGGCTATTCACGTCCCTTGGGAAGATCCAAAGTCAGTGTTTGTGCTGACAAAAGCCACAGCCAGATAACGCTCTGCGGAGCCCTGGCCTCCACAATGCTGGCTCTTTCACCCAGGTCACCTTCTGAGGCAAAGGGCTGCAACAATTCTCCCTGCTGGTGCCATGCCACTGCTTTTTCCATCTCTCTCAACCTGCCAAAGACAAAATGGGCTATGGTGACAACTAAGGTGACAACAGGGACAGCTGTGAGGTTGGTGTCCGTGGTTGTTGAATCCCAGTTTTCCTGGTACGTTGCAAATAAAAGTGAGATTGCCTGAAGTGCATCTGGTTAAAACCAAAATACATTCCCAGAATTATCTGAAACTCTTCTCACAGACATGAATGTGCACAAAGCACCAATATGGCTGCTGGTGATGAGCCACTGCTGTTGCTGGCATTCTCTTATTGCTCAATCAGAAGCTAAAGACAATCCCATTGTATTTCATAAGCAGTTTCTTCCACAACATAATTATTAAAAAAAGCTCAGCTCCAGATAATGTTCTCTGCTGGCTGAAAAAACAGATTTTCATGTTAATTTCTGTAAATGACTTTTGGTGAAGTATTGCCAGCCTACTGTTTAACCATACACTTACTTGTACAGGGTAAAATGTAATTCATACATGAATGAGATACCTATTTCTGTTCTAAAACCTGATGTAGCAGAAAAAGCCTTTAAAAAACCAACACCCCCCCCCCCCCCCCCCCCAAAAAAAAAACCTTTGAAAAAGTTCCTGAAAAAATGTTTTTTTATATTGTGGAGAAAACCATCAACACCACTGAAGAATGAAAGCAGAACTAATTTTGGCGCATGCCCACAGTTTGCAAAACAAAGCAAATATTAGGGAGAGTTAGGAAAAGAATTGTTTGATAACATTAAAAAAAAAAGAAAGAAAAAGAAAAAAAGATAACCCACACAGCTAGGTTGTCTTGCACCCCTTTCTGGTTGAGCGACATAGCCTGTTTGGACAATAATATAAAAGACTATAACAGCTAGTTGGTAAGTTGGTAAGAATTTACTTTGATGATAAGATAAAGGAGATATGCTGTAGCATAACCAAATCAAAACATTTCAGCCAGCCATGCTTGAAAATTTACAAATATTTTACTAGCTGCAAAACCTGTTGCTTACTGTACCTAAAACACAAAGGAAACATTGGAGGGAGGGGTGGGGAGAGGGTATTTATTCCAATGCAACTTTTTTATTGAAGTTATGGAACAGACTAATTTTTTGCAGTTAAATATTACAGGAAGAAAAATATTGTAGCAGGCACAGATTTTATTTTTTTTTTTAAGTATTCCCCACATCATAGTAACACTGCATTCTTTTCATTTAATATTACAGCTTGTAGCTGTTCCAACTGAGATACTAGTCTCCTGAGTGAGTGTTAAAACACTTTGGTATTACTGTCTTAACTTCATCTGTAAAATATGAAACAAACTGGAATTGTGACACTGAACACTAAGCAACTTTCCAGAACATTCCAGCCTTTAACCTCTGTGCCAATCACAGCTCTGCATCCATATCACACACTGAAATAGATAATACATGCCATACTTGTGAAAAAAAATTTAGGACCTGCAACTACAACCAATAAAATATTCTTTCACATTTTTTGGATGTGATCAAAGAACAGAGGCTTCTAGAACATTGTCCAACAATAAATGATAGGAATAGATATCTGAACTTGGTGTGATTCATTTGCATGTGTGACCTGGGAAAGAAATCAAATAAGTATTCTGGAAGGAAATCAAAGACAGAGTCAGTCTGGAAATCTTGAAAATAAGAGCTGGAAATAATAAATTATACTTAATCTAGAGTATGTCAAGTAAATACAGTAGTAGAGTACGCAGAAGCATTTTCTTAAAGGCAGATGTGCAGATAGAGGCAGTAGTATTTAAAATGGACCATTGCTGAGACTACTGACATCTCTATACGCAATACAGATGTCATATACCAGCAACTATGGCCAAGTCACAGATGGTCACTCTGATATCTTGTGATATTTCTGACTAAAAATCACTGAACAAGGAAGTTGTAGGAGTTGTTGGGTTTTTTTGCTAAGCCCTTGTCATGGGTTTTGTTCATTTCCCGGCCAGTCCACCAATTTTTGTCATGGTTTCAGTTTGAAACTGGGCAGAAACACTGATTTTATGTCTTAGTTTACTAAGTTGAAATTTTCCAATCAAAAGCAAAGCAGGCTTAAACTTAAAAGGAATAAAAGTTTATTAACTAACACTAAAAGAAAAAAAAATGAAAAGAATGAAACCTTCAAAACACTTCTCCTCCCCCCACCAGCTATTCACTTTTTTATTCCAATGTAAAAAGACAAAACCTGGGATTCTCAGTCAGTTATCACTCTTAAAATAATCATTTCTCAATTCATCAAGGAGAAAGGCGTCTTTCTTGAATACCATAGAGATTTTTCATAAGATACCAGTTCTCTTTCTTTCACACTCCAGAATGGCCCACCCAGGATGAAATGTTGCCATTTGTGAAGTCTCTCCCATGAAACAACCTGGGCAGAAGCTCATGGGCCAGATCAGTTATTTAGGGTACAGTTTAAGGATGCCTCTTCTAGTATAAAACAAAAGTTCTCTTCATCTCAAAAACAGAGGTCCTCTTCTCTCAATGGTCAGAGGGCATCATCTCTCACTTCCTCGGTCTTCCTCTGTTCAATTTTCTCCAGCAGCTCACAGCTATGTCTAGAACCTTGCATCCCCCTAAAAAACACTCCACAGGTTATAGGGTATTTAAGTCCATTCTCTATGGCCTGACAAGAGAAGTCCAGCCTAATCAGGACACTCCTTCAATCTTCGTTTCCATTTAAGAAGCCGGGCCGAGGTTCTCAACTCACCCCACCGGAAACCAGAAGAGAGCTTTTTCCAGAATCTCATCTTAAAATGTGTATTCACTAGAGGCACATGCACCCTTTTCATTGCTTTAATCAGGTATCAATATTACAAAATTGTCCAATCAGGACTAAACCATGACAGCCCTTCATTACTCTTTTTTGTTCCTGGATGCTTTAGTAGGGAAAAATCAACATTATTACAAAGAATCAACCAAAACAATTGACTCGATCAAGAGGCTGGTGTACAAAGACCAACCTACAAATGCAGGACTGCAAACACATTGGTAGGGAGTTAGTGAAACATTTGAGTTCAAAGAATTTGAGAATAAAGAGTTCACTCATTTACTCGCTCCCCCATCCCACCCAAGTTCAACAGCAAAGGAAAAGCGATTATTGCATAATTTCAGAAACTATGGAACATCTCTTAAGAATCCAAAAATAGTTTTGGGGAATACAGTGCTGAGTAGTAGGTATCAGGGGAATTCTCCTAGCTGGAGCTTAGGAAGGAAACTAGAGAGGTGCCTGAAGTAGACTGTGGGATTAAACATTGTCACACATTATTTCACTCATTTATATTTCATTGTTTTATCAGCAGAATTTAACACAGAACTCCATTTGTTCCTCTACCCTTTTCTCCAGTTTTCAATCTTTTGCTCTGCTGCACACATTTGTTACAACCACATAACAAGATTGTTCCATTTTATATAAGACATTTTATTCCATCTTTACATGTCACTGTATATTTTTAAAAGAAAAACAGCAATCTACTCTAAATTATGGCAATGCTGAACTTAGTATGGGGCTTGTCTGGGAACCTCAGCTTTGTAAATTCAGGCAGCAGCAGCATAAATTCTGTTGAAAATAGGTCTCTTCTGGCTGAACAATAATGAGCACTGAATTCTAAAATTTTCTCTCTAACTAAATGTGTTTGTTACTCCCGAAAATAAAATTAGCTTTGTATTTTGTTTTAAAGCAAGAAGGAAATTACACAATTAAAGAAATAAGTAAAGCAAGGGGGATAGAAAGCATTAGACAGGCAGGGGGAAAAAAATGATGATAAAAATTAACGAAAATAAAAATGGGAGGGTGTAAAACACAAAATATTCTGCTGGTTTTCATTTCTGCAAAAGAACAGTCTGGGGTATTCACTTAAGTTATAGATATTCGGGGTATTTTATAGGGCTGCAACCTGATGTCAAACTTCACCTGTTCTGTAAGTTCCAGCATCTGCCTCACTATGTAACCCCACTATGCTCTATTTTGTAGATCACATCTTTATGAACTACTCCTGGGTAATCTCCAGTGCTGTATTCCATTGCAGTCTGGTTTGTGATCCTCTCTTTCCCATTCAGGGTCACTGTGAGAGCAGAAAGCTTGCTCCCCTCAGGTAAGATGCCTCCAAGAGACTTGCAAGAACATCCGGAGGTTCAGTCATGGCCTTGCAACCTTCCCTTTATGTTGCACGATTTTGGCTCTGATTTTGTCTCTTTGCAGAAAGTGTGTTATCACAGTTAGAATATGGCACTAGAAGGTCCAAATTCCATTTATTATTTCTAAAAGTAATTTTTAATAACTCCTTAGGAAAAGTGAGGGCCATTTTTAGAAAATATTATCTCTAATATCATCTATATATAGATGCATGAAGCCAGACTTTTTGGAGCAAACAGAACACATTCAGACACTGAAATAAAGGTCAGATTTCTAGAAATGATCTGCAGCTGGAAGCTCTCACCACCCTCAACACACTAAACTCTTGGAAACCCAAGCAATATATAGACACCTAAACGAGAGCTGAGTTGTTCTGAAAATCTGGTCCCAATTGTGAATACTAACATCTCCTGAATATCCACTCAGTGGGTTCTGAAAAGCTGACTGACCTACAGCTCCCACTGACTGTGAATCCCGATCATTGAAAACCAGAGCCACAGCTGCCTGAGTGGAGACTGCTGTGCTTCCAAACAGGAAAATTAACTTTTGCATTTTTAATTTGAAAATATTCATCTTTGCTCCAGCCATATATGATTTAATTTGTCAGTGTTTTTCAAGGACCCGGTGCTGACAGGTAGAAATTACAAGGATGTATTAAAACTTACTAATGACACCCTCCAAAAATGAGCCAAACTTTCAGGGCTCCAGAAGCATCCATTTAACTTAAACAGTTTTGTTAGTGAAAATTCCACTATATTCTAGGAAAATGAGGGAAGAGAAGAATTTTCTGCTGGGAAGTTTCAGCTGAGTTTGATTACGGCTCCTTTTATACACACCATAAGTATTTCATGACTTTGAAACCGTCTATTTTTCCAATTAAGATGTCAATTAAAAAATAAAAAAAAAGCAATGGATCACTCAGGGCTGATCTTAAAAATTCAACATCAACCTCAATTCTGTGTTGACACTTTATAGCTTATTTTCCAAATACTTTATTTCCCGCCCTCACAGAATTAATATTTTCTTCAATTGTCACTGCAACATAATGATCTCAGTACAAAACAAGGATTTTTCTCATCACTTACACATCATGAGGTTGCCCTCAATTTAGCTTGTGCTAAAATAACCCCAAAACTGGCAAGGATGTTTCCCATCCATGCTCCTGCTTCCATACTCCAGCCCTGCAGTGACTTCTGGGATAGTTTTGCATACTCGATTTTGAAAGCAGAGTAGATACTACTTGAAGAATATCACTTTCATTTTTAAATATAATAAAAATTAAGAGCCCTACAGTTTCCCATCAGAATTTACTACTTCAATCCCCTCACAGAGCTTTGCAACCAAAATCAAGGGGTTTTTTCCTCAGGAGAAGAAAAAGAATAGAACTTAAAATGCTATGATAAAAAGCAAATAATAATGAATCTTAGACTACTTTTTTTTACTAAAATAATGCAAAAGACTGAACAATAGCTGATGAGATTGCCTCTAGCACAACTTCCTTGCATGATGTAGTATTACACCAGATGTAAATTGAACTGCATAATGTCTAATGCATTAGGATACGTGGATTAGGAGACAAACATTAGAATATTTTCTCACTATACCTTTGAAGAAGAAAGCATTTATAAAAAAGGAAATTTAAGTGAGCCTCTGACAACTACTAATATTTCAAACCAGAAATTATGTTCCCTGTAACTAATTTTAGTTTTCACTTCAAAAGTGATAAAGAGATTTTAAAGATTGTCCTAATAGTTCTGTATATATTCACAACCTGGACTAAAACCACCAAAACTACTGAAATAAACCCATTTAAGTACTTGAGTAATTTTTAATTTGCATATGGATGTTAAAACTTAGCCTAAGTAATCAACTGTGATTTTCATCCAGCATACACAGACTTTTCCCTTCATGATGGCAGGCAGTTTTTCTTGGGGGCAGTGCCAGAGTTTTGAGGGGTATTTTTTGGAGGGAGAAGGATTGCTGATTTCAGAGATACTAAAAGAAAAGTGAATTTCCCTAAGGATATCAGCATTTTCACTCAGTCTCTCATTACAAAATGTATATATCTGTGACTGATGAAGACACAAACTCTATGAATTTTAGAACACCAAAGGATCATACTGATATTTCAAAATAACAAATATTTTAGAGAGCAGCAGAGAAGGCACAACCTGAAGAGAAGGATGCCTCCCCGTGGCAAACGAATACAGGAGAGGCCAGGCAAACTACTGAGCCTTAGTTCCAGTTTCTTTTGCCATCAGCCACAGCCCTGTTCACAGACTGTGAAATGTTTGCCCTCCATTTCCAGAACTGTTTGAGAGCATAACTGGATAGCTCTAGCACCATCATATGGACTCAAGCAGCCGTAGCACCAATATTCCTCTGTGCACACTCTCCTCTTTATGCTGTGGCAGAAAATCGCCAGGGCAAAAACACACCAAAACCACACACACAAATAGAAGAAAAAATATACCTACAAAATATCCACACAGGCAAAAAAGACTCATAATTTTTCCTAACTTTAGGACTACAAAGTTTAAAGCTTATGCTGTGTTTTGATCTTTAATTAAAACAAATTGAATTACACCAAGCTTCTCTCTTGGCGTCATCCTAATATAGATACAGGCACATTTTTACAAATTCAGAGAATAAAACTATTTTATACTTAGCACCAATTAACATCTAATTTTCTGGATGCTCCCTTTCCATTCTCTGCTTCTAGTTCTTCCAAATCTGTTCCTTCTTTCCCGCTCAACCTTGAAGGACTCCATAGCACCTTTACTACAAGTTCCTTCTTTACTTTTTCTCATCTCCTGAAGCATGTTACTTTTAAAACTAACTCTATAGTTATCACAGTTGGCCTTGTGCCATTATGTCCTTATTTAGTTCAAACCTAATCTAGCCAGTCAGATCTCTAGAAAGAACTGTATTTTTATCTGAATGACGACTGCATTAGCAACAGTCAAGGTAATTACATTACCCAGATAGCATCATCCCATACAGGTTGTTGAAGCATTTTCAGATGTTTTGCCTTATTTCAGAAACAAATATTTTTAAAAGAAACAAGTTAGCTTTTTTTTTTTTTTATTTTCCTCACCAGTAAAGAGGAAAAATGACAGAAAGAAATGGAGGAACTAAAATCAGAAACCAGTTACACCAAATGGTTTCTGGAAACTACAATAATTTTGAACAAAACATATCCTTTTTGTTGGATTAATTATTGTTCAGGTTGCTTATTATGTTTATAATTATTCATAATTTTACAATTATTCACAGCTGTCTAGTAAGTCTTTTCCTGTGACAGCACAGCACAGGTTTACCCAAAAATTGCATCTCTGCTCTCAGTCACTTAATGCTACACCATCTAGTTGGATGGACAAAGATTACACCCCCCCAGATAAGTCTCTATCATCTAAAAATCCTGTTCACTCAACAACTAATCCACACTCATGATCTTGTTGAGTGTGTGCAGCTCTTGCTCTATCAGACTCTACCTAAAATATTTAGCTACCACTTTTCCAACACATTGAAAAATAGACAAATTGAAGACAAGGGACTGATAATTTGTTTTGCAATGTAAATTTACCAAGAGCCAATTTTTCATTTCTAGATTTCTATTTTCCCTCTCAAGCTCTGTCTACTCTTATTAAACATCAGTGCATGCTGCAAATTATCCCTTTAGCACTGTTTTTTGGACCAAAGTTCTAGAAAAATCAGCTATTTATTTGAAAACAAAACAAAAGACAAGAACTAATTTTTTTCATTGTATCAAATCTAGAGGTCAACAACAGATAAGGTTGATTTTTTTTTCAAAATCTTGCCCATGTTTACTCTTTTAAATTCTCACATTCATGAATCCCTCATTTAGAAGTTAGTTGAGATTAAAGTGCCTTAGCAGACCAGAATGAGAACCAGGGAAGTTAAAGAAGGAAAAGTTCTGCCTTGAGCCACATAGTCTGCCCCTGCAGGTGCAGGATTGTTCCCTACAGAGCATTTTTAGTTCAAAGGGAAAACCGCAACTTTCCGATTGAGTCCAAAGGGGAAATGTTCAACAGCTCTTTCTGAGGAGCTTGAGCAGCATCAGTTTCCAGCTCTGATTTGCAGAGAGGGTTAAAAATAAAAACAAAACTGCATTTCAGATGTCAGAGGAAAGCACAAGAGCCCACCGAGTGACACAAATGCTGTTGGGCAAGAAGGAGATAGGAATGTTGGGCCAGAGGACTGGATTTTATGCTGCTGGTGCCTAAAAACATGGCCTTGTGTTGAAATTCCCACTGCTTCCTGTGCCACAGAAGGGAGGATGGGAATGTGGCTGCAGCTGGTGCAAACCAAGGCAGTTTGGCACTAACCTGCAGTGCCAGGATGAATAAAACACCAGCAAGGGCAGAGGGATGAACTAAGCACACACTGAGCCTGAGCATTTCCCTTCATTCCCCTTCATGGGCAAAGTCTGAAGGGATGTGATCATAGTATTTACAGAAAGAGAGTAATACAGACATAGCTTTAGATGTTAAATCAATTGTGTTTCAGTTGTGCTGTGCCTCTAAGCTTCATTAATTCCTGTTATTCTAGAGGCTTTAATTAGCCTTGAAGAGAGAAATAGTCAGCTCCTGAAAGATTCCTTCCCTCTGTGTGCTGCACACAATGATAAGGAAAATCAAATCATGATATTTCACTAGGAAGATATTATAAGAGAATATTATAATGCATAGAGAAAAATTAGGAATAAATTCAGTGTATCCATCTTGTATCTGATGTGTCCATTGTGTTGATAGAGGTTGGCTTATTGTTTTTTCTCTCTGTGATAATGCCCCATGAGAGATTCAACCTCTGCTCTTTTAGGTATTTTGCAAACACAGAGAAGGATCTGCACCCCTCTGCAAAATGTTACAGTTCAACTAAAGACATTCCCAAGGCCCAGCAAATCTATGTCACAGTTGAAATTTTTGTACTGTGTGAAACTTCCAAGTCACAAAAATAATTTTTTTTTCTTTAATCAAAAGGAAAAATATCAGAATTTTAATTCACTTAAGGGCTAATAAGTTGCTCTTCATCCAATTGAACTCATAGGAAAAAATCCTAAACAGTACTGTTCCTTGAGCTACCTAAAACTACAATGCACCAACTCAGAAGACTCATTCAGTCATTTCAAACATTTCAAAGCATTGAAACAAATTTCAATTTTTATGACACAATAGCTCAGTGACAATTACTTCAGTACTGAGATTCTACACATTTTACCTAGCAACTTCAGGAATCAATTATTTGAGCCTGCTTACCAAAGATATAAACAAACATATGTAGACCAACATGACATGAACCCTTTGAACATGAACTCAATTCTTTATCTTCTATTTATGTAAAAGCATTTTTAATGTTACTTATCCATCTTATTCAGGCTTATTGCAGACTTCTCATAAGTCTGTTCTCCCGCATGCCAATCTCTTGCTATCATTCTCTGCTTGCTTGTCCTGCACATTCCTTTAATTCTATCAGATACTATTAAAGATTCAGGACATTATTTTAAATTGTATTTGATACAGAAAACCACATATCATTGAAATTCAAACATAAAGCAAAATCAGCTTATGCTTATAAATTCAGCATGTGTATATAAAACACCTCCACAAGGACTTGTGCATGTATGATGATATCAGTTCTTCACTTTGGGTAAAATGGGCATCTGAAAGATCAAGATAAAAGAAAAAGAACAGTCTTATCTTAGGAAGGATAAAACTATCCTTTTGCGATCTAAGCGAAAAATTTGGATTTAAGAGATATAGGATCACTGCCAGTTGCAGAGAACTTTTCCTACAGTGGCTTTTCCTACATATCACCCTAAGAGGAAATAGGATTGAATGTTAAACAAATTAATCACTACAATACTAAAATAAATTTTCAATATTTAATGAAAGCAGTAAATAATAGATTGTAGTTGTCAACCTAAAACAATTTTAAAGGCAGAATAATTCTTATCCAAACACACTCAACTGGGCTAAAAGGCTAAGTTAGGGGGTTTGGTTTTAAAATACACCAAAAAATCTTCAGATATGTTTTCCTCTGTTTTAGAGATCACTGTAGGCAGATGAAACCTATCATGGTTATAATTGTATTCTGAACTAGTTTATTTGAAAATAATTTTGAAGTCAAGGTCTTGTGATACTTTATGACCTCCTTTACTCTTCCTCTGAAATATTCTTGGATGGATTTAAAAGAGAGCTGCGCATATGGTCTACCGGATTAAACAGGGAGGTAGGAAGGTCAAATTATTACCGGAATCCTTTATGTTTCCTTTTGCATTGGCTGTGTATTACATGAGCTGTAAGCAAATGAGACTCCCCAAAATTTATAGTCAGCTACACTTTGGATTGAAAAATCAGACTAGGGAAAAAGAGATTTTACACTAACCAGAGAACAGAAATCATGACCAAAAACTGGAGAAGAGAGGATGGCAATTCGAATGATCTTCCCATGTACCTGGAATGCAGTTCTTCCTGCAGAATATACTTCATCTATTGTACTTATTCAAGCTAGTATTTCAAATTTTGATATTTATAGTCACTTTATAAGGGAAAATCTTTAGTCTTTCTCTTCACAGCATTGAAGACAACCCCTCAGCGGTCATTACACTGTACTCCTGCAACTGAAGGCAACACTCCACTAAAAGCTGTGCTGTTCATTTGATGACAGCCTGACTCCTCTTTAAGAAGTTTCTTGCTAAAACTTACTGGAAAGACCCTGTCACTAAGGATGGTCTGTGATATATCCAAAAAACAGAGTAATTTTAAAAGGTGCATATTCTGCAATAATTCTAGCAAAGCTAATCTTTCAGAAACAATTATGTAGAATAAGGAAACCTTTTCACAGAATTTTTAAACAAAACAAAACAAACAGACACACACACTCCCCAGGGAAGAAAAAAGGGGGAAAAAAAAGGGAGGAACTTTCTATTCTGCATTCTCCAATCATCTCTGAGAAATGAGGATTAATAACTAGTTTCCTACAGGAAAGGTGTTACAGAATTACCTACTAAAGGACTTCTTTCTCTTCACCTTTTAATATCAGCTTTTGTGTTTTGAAGGATATCTAAAAGGTCATCCAAAGTAAACTGTGATAAACACAGTTTTAGAAAAGAAAGTCAACTGAAATTGGTTCAGAGAAGAGTTTTCTTTCCTTAGTAAAAAGACAACCTCAGGAAGTGCTTTTGTCAATCCCAGTAAGACTTTGACAGTAACGTATAACCTCAGTCCTTGACCCAACAAGTCTGAGCTGCAATTAATTGGTCTGTCTGCAAAGCTATGAAAAATTTCTCTTTGTGTACTGTAAAATAAAATGTATATATTTCATACAGCTGGGAAACAATATCTACTATTCAGAGCTGCTGGCAGCACAACAGAGCACTTTCCTTGTTAAACTCTCTGAAACCATCCCCTTTTTTCCAGCTCTGCTTTTAGGTGCACTGAAGAAGCCAAAAATATAAAAGTCAACAAGTGGAAAGCATAATCACTGGAAAACTCAAAGAATATAAATCATTCTTAGGAGAAACACAACATTTGGTAAAAATCATGAGACCCTTGCAGATTTGTTGGGTTGGTTTGTGGAGCTGGGGAAGGACTTATCAGAAAAAATAATCACTGAACAGCCACACTGAAACGAAATCCTCATCTCTGTCCTGTTCATCTCTTTTATTTTTTTTACTCTGCTTACTGGTCTTCCTCAGTATCAAGCTACTCCCCCCATAAATCCACAACTAGCAGCCATTTGGACTTTTATGAAATAAATCCCAGTATAACTGGGAACCCAGGTTTTTTAAAAAAAAACCTCAGCTTTTCAAACAATGATCAAATAAACATTCAAAGAGGAGGAATTTAAAGAGGGAGAGACAGAAACTTTCTAGTATCTTGGTTCTCATGTCTGTCGGTGTGAGTTGCCACAGCAGTTTTAACACACATTGAGTTTGTGGCCATTTTCATGGCTGGAAACAGGACAGGCTGAGGTGTATCAACACTGCAGAATGAGTCAGCCAACAAATCCATGCCAGGAAATTCCCTCCTAGAGAAGGAGCAACATGCTGAAGTAGCTACAGCAGTAACTTAAAGATGTAAACAAAGGTAGCAACAGGACTCATTTCACTGCTGAGGTGCAGCTACCAGAGGAGTTTTGCTGGCAACAAGATCTTAGTAATGGGAGGGAGGATGTGGTCTTCCCAGTTTCCACTTAATGTACCCCAAACTAGCAAAATTTATAGCACGGGCTGAGCCTGAACTGTACAAAAACACAATTGTTGAAAGTTTACAAAACACTGGTTAAAAGGAGGAAAATGTTATTTAAAGGATGTCAATATGGACAAGAAATGTAGACATTGCATTGGTCCCATACTGATTCAAAAATAAAATGTCTGTTATAAGCATCAGCACCTCACAGGGCTGAACACAGTACCACAACTTCAACTTCTTCTAAGCCTTCATTTGCAATGAAATCACAAAGAAACAGGTAAATTAGGTGTGTCCTGTACAGAAAGCACATGTGGAAGTGATGCATATCATGTGTAAATTAGATCTATTTTAATTCTTCCAATTACCTTCAGATGCAGCCACAGCTAACTGGAGTAAAAGTATTTCTGCATGCAAGCATTGTCAAGATGCAAGACTACTTTGAATCTTTAAAGCAACTCATAATTTTAAAAGTTGCTGGCAGTACAAAGTCTGAAAAAAACAAAAATGGGAGTACCTTACTGCTAAGGGATCTGCACATTCTGACACAAGTTTCTTTATTGTTTTTAACTAAAGCACAGAGAAATAAAATGGTAACAGTAACAACTGGTAATCATTAGGCCCATTTTTCTTTAATCCTTAAGCAGAAAAAGAGCATTCCCTTAAGTATTGTTTGGGTGGGCACTGAACAAGTGCTAAAACCACCCACTGCTGTTTCTCTCTAGATGCTGTGTGGTGCTACTCAGAGTAAAATCGCAAAGCACTAGCATTTATACAGTTTTATATCTTCAAGCATTGGTATGAATTGAAGGGATTTTTTTTCATCCTTTTGTAGGTGTGTGATAGTTACACAATGCAGAAATACAGGCTGAACAGTAATTAAAAACAAACCCTTAAAATACATATTCCATTTGCTTTAGAGCATCAATTATAAAACCAGATGTTAGAGCCAGATGTCAAAGAATTATTTTTCATACTTCACAGCTTATAGCCATGTAGCCTCCATTTATCATCTCAGATGGGAACATTTAATTTGACAGCACACATTTTGGTTAATAGCCAGTTTCAACATTAGCGCTTGTTTTTGCAATTTTATGTAAAGGGATGCGATAAAACTGTCTATAATGAAAATTCTGTTATTTCAGTACCTCAGCATTTACAAATCATGTCTATCTGTTCACAAGCTGAAAATGTTTTACACACTTGTGAACGTCTGCAGTGTGTCTCAGAGGCATAGTTCTTTCCACATGCCAGCTTATTTAATATATATCCACAGACAGAGTTTGCTCCTAGAAGCTGTGCTCCTCTTTCAAGACATTTATCTTAAGAGAACAGAAAATAAAACATTTTTTCTACTGTGTTTCTTGAACATTACAAAGCTTCACTGATTTCAGTGGATAATTTTGGTTCAAAAAGTATTGCATTCTGTTACTTTTGGTATGTGGTCTAAGCAGAAATTTGGGCCTAGAACTCTCAGGGCAGCCTATATTTAGAAACACAAGTCCTGTCTTCTTGTGTATTTCTTGCATTTCTAGGTAAAATCTATGCTAGGTCTTCAGCTGCTGTCAGGCTGGCACAGAGCCAGTTACTTCAGCACCGTATTTAAGTTTCTTGTACCTTTGATAGGGGGAAAAAAAAAATCTATCTGTTCTGAAGACAGAAATAGTAAGGAAGGGATAACTGGCATACCTTAAAAATCTGCCAATAGATATCAATCTGCCCTAATTTTACCCCTAAAGGTGAACAGTCCCAATGCAAGGCTTCTACTGAGAAAAACTGGGTAATCATATCAAATTATGTGACAGATTTGTGAAAAGAGCAAATTAATTTTCCTTCTGACTAAAGCCGGGATTTGACTCTCCAGATAGTGAGAAGACACAAGTACACCATTTCAACTGTGTTATTTCAGGTTTGAATTATTTTATCCAGACGGCAAAACAGAATTTTTGGCTGCCGATCACACATTTTCAAACCCAGACGTTAATTTTAGAATAAAATCCTCAAGAAGTAAAATGAAGATGTTTAATGCAGCCCTATCAGAAAGGCATATTATATGTGCTATCTACACTTGTGAAAAATTAGGGAATGGGCATTTTGATTGCTCCTGTTCATAAGTCAAAGAATGTAATGAAATAATACATAAAGCGACTAAAGAGGAACATACAGTATCATCTATCAAGAAACTCCTAGGAAAGGGAAAAGGAGATGAATCATAACACAGCTTTAGTCCTTCAATGGGAGGCGTGGCCAGATCACAGACTCTAACTACTAATAAGAAAAAAAAGAATCTCTTAACTGCAGACTAATATCAAAATCACAGCCAACATACTTTTATGCTGACATAGAAGAAACCATACAAGCCAGCTTTACTTTTCTACTAAGAAGGATTTTCAAATGTGTCTAAGAGAAAAAAAAGCACATCTGAATTGGTCTTACCTTACCAGCTACCAAGAAAGAAAAAATGAAGAAGTAAAGAAATAAGTGCATGAATAGGAGTATTAGGTAATGGATGCCAGCTAGGTTTTTCAGTAAGCCAGAAATAGGCATTACTAAACTTCTTTCTGTTTTACAGCTCTAAGTCAGCACCACTTTTTGGGAATCAAAGGGGCTAGGGTGCTCAGCCTAGGATAGCTTTGCCATGCAGGCTGCATTAAAGGTGGTGGCTTCAGATGAGAAACAGACAAAGATCCCGAAGGCCACTGTTGGGGGTTGGGTTGTTTTCTTATAGAATTTTTTCCCAGAAGTTGCTAGGAAGCTGATTGCTGGATGCTCGAGAGTACTCATGGGTGCTTGGGAAAGACAAAGGAAGCAGCTAAGTCAGGGACAGGGTGGCACCCGGACTACACTTTGCTCTGGGGAATTTTTGCTCTCGGAGGGAACTGACAGGGCGGCTCAGCTCTTGACTGCAGTGAGATCTCACCGGCCCTCACCTGGAGCTCAGCTCACAGTGACCCATCACCATCCCTTCGTGTGTCCCCTGGGATTTCGGAACCTGTTCTTTCCCTGCCCTGCCGAGAGCTGCTGCCCCGTTGCCCTGTGCCTGCTGCTGTTTCAGTTTTGCTCTGGGTTTCCCCACACTGTGTCCCACACTCCCTGCCTAGCCGGGATGTTTTCTACAGCTCCAGCTACCGCCTCCGAGCCTCGGATACATCTCGTCCCTTGGGACAACTCCTTGCTCTGGTAGCTTGTGACCGTATAGGAGGAGAGAAGGTGCCAGAGGAAAACTGTGGCTGGGTTGTTGTTTGGGGTTTTTTCCCTCTACTACTCTTTGTTGTTATCGCTACAGTTATTGTTGTTAATTTATCTTGTTAGACGCACTAGGACAGGACTGTTATTCCTACCCTCACATCTTTGCCTGAGACCCCTCTAATTTCAGAATTATAACAATTCGGAGGGAGGAGGTTTTGTATTCACCAGTTCAAGGGAGGCTTCTCTTTTTGTTTTCCTAGCAGATGCCCCTGTCTTCCAAACTAAGACACCACACCAAATAAAAACATAAAACTCCCCAAAAGGAACAAAAGAAGAAAAGAATTTGAACAGGAATAATTAGAAGGACAGTAGCAGTAGAAAAAAAATTTAGATTAGGAAAAAAAAATAACAGAAAAAATAAGACAAAGAATACGAAGAAGACTATGAAGAAGAAGAAGAAGAAGAATGAGAATGAAAAGAAGAAATAGTAGTAGTAATAAATAATTGCAACAAAGACAAAAATAATTTAAATCATAATGATAATAATAATAGTAATTTCAAGTTAAAACACTCATCCACACATCTAGAGTCACAGTATAGTTTGGGTTGGGAAGGACGTTGAAAATCATCTAGTTCCATCTGATTATCTTACACACTCTTTCTGTCTCTCTCAGTCCTCATTCCTATTTCATTCTATCTCTCTCCCTCACATTTCTTGTGAAATAAAATCCATAGTAATTCAATCTGGATGTTGTCATCATGTGGTCTCATTTGCACCTCAATTTGGGCACAGGCATCCCTCCCTAAACTGACTGGAACACATTCTCTGCCCAGCCTGTCTTCACAGCACACGTGCTCCAGCCCTCTGACGATCTCCACTGCTCTCCTCTGAACTCATCATAGCAGGCTGACATCCTCCTTATGCTGGGACACCCAGACACGGATGTAGTGCTCCAGGTGGGGTCTCACCAAAATGGACTCGAGGGCCACCATGCCTCCCTTGACCTGCTGCTCTTCCCTCCTTTCCATGCAGCCCAGCACGTGCCCGGCTTTCTGGGCTGGCAGCACACACTGCCGGCTCACGCTGACCTTCTCCTCCATGTGCACACCAAATGCTTCTGCTCAGCCCCTGCCCCCAGCAGCTCCCCGTCCCCTGCAAACACCGTGTGAAGGGATCTCCAGCCACTCTCTGCGTCACTGGCAAAGCCATTCAAGAGCTCCAGCCACTCTCTGCGTCACTGGCAAAGCCATTCAACAGCCTCGGGGCCAAGGCAGAGCCCTCCCTGAGGGACACCCTTCATCCCCAGCCTGCACCTGCACATGGAGCCCCTGAGCACAACTCCCTGGCTGCGTCCATCGGGCCAATTCCTCTTGCCCGCACAGCCCACCCTCCAGAGCCAGGCCTCGGCACTCTGGGGCTCGGGGTGTCTGTCCTGTGCCACTGGGCCTCACCGGGGCTCTGCCACATCAGCGGTGTCACAGACTGAAATGAGATGGGCAAGGCCTTAACCATTGCTAGCAAGCACTTTGGCCCAGTATGGCTAAACTGAATAAAGAGGCTGAGACCACCCAAGCCCAGCCCTCCTTCACCTGACTGCAGCTCTGGCCTGGGCCTTGAGCTGCCCAACAGAACCTGAGGTACAATGAAGGTGACACAATTGTTCAATCACCTCTGCTCTAGGGACAAGGAAACAAGACTAAGGCAGGAGAATGTATCCACAAGAAAGCCAAACTCAGCAGCTCTCCTGAAAATCAGCTGGGCCAGGCTCGGGCTGGCAGAGGCCGTAGCCCACAGGCTCATCTGCTGAGGCCATGTTTGCACACACTGCCCCACAGCCAGGAAGGGAGGAGGAGAGTTCTGGGGCTGGGGCAAAACCTCTGCTCACCCATCCAGTGAACACCTTCACACACAAATCCTCTCACACACAAACTGGCTCAGCTGTAAAATCCCCACCCCGGGAAGGCCCCATCCATGGGATGTTCCCATGAGGGGCAGCTGAGGAGGTGCCAAAATCCATCAAACACCCCCAAAGTGCTCCCCAGACACATTGCTGAGGCCTCACAGCAGAATGCTGCTCGTATTGCAAAGGCATGCAACAGAGCCAGAGTCTGCTGCAAGAGACTGTGTCCAACTTGTCCCACCAGGGGAGGTCCCTGGGCCTTCCCACGCAGCCCTAGTGTGCCTCAACCCATGTTGATCTCCATGTTTGCAGGGGACCCTCAGCACCAAGAAGATCCGATGCAGAGCGTGCACAGGATGCCACTGGGACCCACTCAGTGGTGAGGTTTTCTACCTACGTTCTGTCATTTTCATCCTCTTCCCCCACCTCTTCTCTCTTTCTTTCCCTCTCTCTCTCTCTGTTTCTCATTTACTGTGAAATTAAACCCATACTATTGACTTTGGCATATGGTCTCATTTGCACCCTAATCTGGGCAGAACCATTTCTGCTCATGTTAATAACCAGATCAGAACAAGGGGCTAGAAGTTCACTAGGCCCAGAGCTGCTCCATCCCACTTCCACTAGTTCTGCAAATGGAAGCTGCTGGAAGGTTGCCAGGCGTTGTCCTTTGTGTCAGGCACGATGTGTCAGGGCCCTGGGTGATGTGGAACACCGTGGTGCCCAGAGGCCCTTGTGACATGGCAGTGCCACGCCCTGCAGGGGGTACTTAAGGGACACAGGAACCTGCGCTGCCCAGTCCTAGGAGAGCTGCTCTCTCAGGAGGAAGCAGCTCCCGGGATCGCTGTGTGCGAGACGATGTCGGACACAGAGGAGGACAAGGTGAACCCCAACTCCCAGGCACCCAGCCCCTTGCCCAGCAGGCTGCAAGACCAGGCCCTCAGCGGGCAGTGGCTGGGGGCAGGGGACGGCTCCGGCCTGCCCCTGTCGGACACTGGGGAGGAGGGGACTTCTGCCAACATGGAGGAAGACTGGGAATATGACATGGATCAAGGCCTTTCTCAATGCAATGCTGTTAGTGGCCAAGAGCTTTGCCTTTGGGAAGACATGACAGTCCAAGAATTTTACCAATGGCAAGAAGAAGAGGAAGAGACAGTTCAGGAAGTTTCCCCATCTGAAGCTGAGAGACACCAAGAATGGCATCAGCAGGAGGTGGATGGGACAGTCGAGTGGGAAGATGGCACACAGCAAGAGCTGGATATGTACCAGTGGGAAGAAAGTGTGACACTCCAGAAGATCTCCCAATGGGACGAAGAGGATGAAACATACCAGGAACTGTTTTTCTTGGAAGAAGATCTGACATATCAAGAGCTGTCCCTACGGGAAGGGGAAGACTATCAGGAGCTGTTGCCTTTGGAAGAAGATGTGCGAGGCCATCCACACATGCACAACGGGGAAGGAGACAAGAGAGAGCCAGAGTTGTCCCAGGTGGGGGACAACAGGGACAAGGAGCTATCACAGGGAAAAGACCAGCAGCTGTCCCAATGGGAAAAAGATGGGAGCGAGCAAAAGCTGCCTGCACAGGAAGAAAGTGTGAGCAGCCAGGGGCTGTCCCAATGGAGACAAAGTGTCAGGGACAAGATCTATGATAAACCCATGCAGCCAGAGAAGGACAAGGATGCCCAGACTTGTGACCAGCAGGGGCCCGGCTCTCCCAGCAGTGTGGACATCCAGGCGGCAGGAGAGGCAGCCCGTCAGCTGCCCAGCGCTTCTCCTGCCCCAGGGAATCCCACAGAGGATGAGCCGGCAGCTGCTGCTGCTCCGGATGGAGCTGCTGAGGAGATGGAGGAGCCTCTGGCTCCCAAAGTGGAAAAGGCACCAGGTTCCCCACCTCACAGTGAGGAAGTGCCATCAGCAGGGACAGGGAGCCCAGTCCCTGCCACACACAGCAGCGAGTCTCTGCTGGATTTAGCAGGGCACATCAGCTCCCAGGTGGTGCATGAGGCTGTGCTTGAGACATCTGGCCAGCAGCCACAGGAACAGGGGGACCTGGAGCAAAGCACCGCTGCAGAACTGGAAGCAGCAGCTCCAGGACAAGGAGAAGAGAGCCCCATATCTGCCCTTCACAGCCCCTCACCCAGCCCACTGGGAGCCCAGGCACTCACTGAGCAGCAGGAAGATGCAGACACGCGATCAGTCCTGGATGAGGAAGAGACCAAGGAGGGAGCCTTGGCAAGAGAGCTTGAGCATTCTCAGTGCAATAATAAGGAACAGAGAGAACTTTCCCAAGGAGAAATAAACAAATACCAAGAAGAGTCCCAAGGAGAAGCCATGATTGAACAAGAGTTTTCCCAAGTAGAAGCCAGCAGCTACCAGGAAGAGTCCCAAATGGAGGCCTGCAGTGAGCTAGAGAAGTTCCAGGTACAATCCAGAACCTACCACAAAGGGTTCATAGAGGAACCCTGCACTGAGCGGAAACTTCTCCAGGCAAAAGCCGATGAGCACCCAGAAGGGTCCCAAGAGGAAGCCTGCACTGAGCAGGAGCAGTTCCCTGCAGATGTTGGTAACGATGAGGAAGGGAGACGTGGAGTAGCCTGCATTGTGCAGAAGGTAAATGGAGAAGAATCTGGAAGCTCCCAGGAAGGGCCCAGTGGGGGAGCCAGCTTTGAACAAGAGCTGTTCCCAGCACAAACCAGCAACTACCAGGAAGGGCCGAGAGGAAAAGCTAGCATTGAGCAAGAGCCATCCCCAGCAGAAAGAATCGGCTACCAGGAAGTGTTCCAAGGGGAAGCCAGCACTGAGGAGGAGCTGTCCCCAGTAGAAACCAGCAGCTACCAGGAATAGTGCCAAGGGGAAGACAGCACTGAGCAAGAGGAGTTCCAAATAGAATCCAGGACCTACCACAAAGGGTTCCTAGAGGAACCCTGCACTGAGCAGGAACTTCCAAAGGCCAAAGCCAATAGGTACCAGGGAAGCTCCCAAGAGGAAGCCTGCACTGAGCAGGAGCTATACCCTGCAGATGCTGGTAATGATGAGAAAGGGAGCCATGTAGTAGCCTGCATTGTGCAGGAGGTTAATGAAGACTCTGGAAGCTTCCGGGAAGGGCCCAAGAGGGAAGCCAGCATTGAACAACAGCTGTCCCCAGCAGAAACCAGCAGCTACCAGGAAGCGTCCCAAGAGGAAGCCTGCACTCAGCAGGAGCTGTCCCTTGATGAAGTCGGAAGCTACCATGAGCTCTCTGATTGGGATGAATATATCAAGGGAGAGCTGTGCCATGATGATATTTGGAGCTACCAAGAAGTTTCAGACTGGGAAGAATGCACAGATCAAGGCCTTTCCCAGGAACAAGACTGTAGCTCCCACAATCTTTCTGACTGGGAAGAACATAGCGAGCATGAGCTGTCCCACGGAGATGTCAGCAGCTACCAAGAAGAGTCAGATTGGGAAGAGTCCATTGGCCAAGAGCTTGCTGAAGAAGAAGATTCCATTGGCCATGAGATGCTGAAAGGGAATGATAAGGGACCATCCCTGCAATCTAACTGGGAAAATGACAGTGGCCAGAACCTCGTGCAGGACAGCTGTGAACAGAGCATCGAGGCCAAGCCCTTGCTGCACGAGGACGATGAGTGGGATGAAGTGAGCGTCCTCGAGCTCATTGAAGACGAAGGCAGAGAACGAAGACTGGCAGGTTTGGCAGGAGGTGACTTCCCTAGGCCTGTCCCTCGTGAGGCTTGGGTTGATGACGGGACATCTGAGCCGTGCTTCCGAGGGCTGTTCTCTGCCTTGCCTTCCCACGTGGAAGCCCCTGCCAGCCCCTCTGCTCTCCAGCCGGGAGCCCAGGCCCTCAGCCGGCAGCGGGCCCTCCACAGGAAACGTCCTGGCCGCCTCCGGCGGGCGCTGCAGGCACTGCGGAGCCTGTTCCGCTGGCCCTGCCGGGCACCACAGCCCGAGGATTAGTGCCTGCTGCCGCCGCCAGCCCGACCCCGCGGATGGTGGCTGGCCCGCAGCCTGCCCCGCAGCCTGAGGGAGCCACACGGGCTGCCTTTGCCTGCACACGGCCCTGCAGCTGCACCAGTGCCTGGCTGCTTTGCACCATCCCAAGGGCATCTCCACAAGACCAAAGATCACCCATGTGTCACCCCCAGACTAACACCCCTGGGGGACACTTGATGCCAGGTGGCTCAGCGGTGGTTGCCAGATAATCATCAAGGTGTCAAGAGACCTGGAAAATCATCCAGTCCCACCAGCAGCCTGGCACCACCACCATCACCTGGAAACCATGTCCTCAAGTGCCACATCCAGACAATTCGAACACTTCCAGATACAGTGACTCCACCACCTCCAAGAACAACTTCTTCCAATGCCTGACCACTCTTCCAGGGAAGTAGTGTTGCTACTATTTCATCAGAACCTCCTCTGCTGGGATCAAAGACCATTTCCTCCTCTCATCCTGAAGGGATTACATGTGATCCTTAGGGATTTTACCCATGAGGAATGAGCAAGACAGGACATATTGTTATCAAGACCCTGCACACTGCAGGACCGTGACACACACAGTTCTTCTTAAATAAATGAAAGTTGCCTTTAAAAAATAGCAGTAGTAAAATAAAAAACAAAACCCACCTTTCATTTTGGGGGTTGGGTTGTTTTCTTATAGAATTTTTTCCCAGAAGTTGCTAGGAAGCTGATTGCTGGGTGCTCGAGAGTACTCATGGGTGATTGGGAAAGACAAAGGAAGCAGCTAAGTCAGGGACAGGGTGGCACCCGGACTACACTTTGCTCTGGGGAATTTTTGCTCTCGGAAGGAACTGACAGGGCGGCTCAGCTCTTGACTGCAGTGAGATCTCACCGGCCCTCACCTGGAGCTCAGCTCACAGTGACCCATCACCATCCCTTCGTGTGTCCCCTGGGATTTCGGAACCTGTTCTTTCCCTGCCCTGCCGAGAGCTGCTGCCCCGTTGCCCTGTGCCCGCTGCTGCTTCAGTTTTGCTCTGGGTTTCCCCACACTGTGTCCCACACTCCCTGCCTAGCCGGGATGTTTTCTACAGCTCCAGCTACCGCCTCTGAGCCTCGGATACATCTCGTCCCTCGGGACAACTCCTTGCTCTGGTAGCTTGTGACCGTATAGGAAGGGAGAAGGTGCCAGAGGAAAACTGTGGCTGGGTTGTTGTTTGGGGTTTTTTCCCTCTACTACTCTTTGTTGTTATCGCTACAGTTATTGTTGCTAATTTATCTTGTTAGACACACTAGTACAGGACTGTTATTCCTACCCTCACATCTTTGCCTGAGACCCCTCTAATTTCAGAATTATAACAAGTCCAAGGGAGGCTTCCATTATTTTTGCTTTCCTAGCAGACACCCCTGTCTTCCAAACTAAGACAGCCACGTGCACCCTGGCAAGGGTGCTGAACACCTGTGCTCATTCCTCCATACACTTCAGAGGCAGAAATGAAGGCGGCCTGGCTGTAACCATGCCCAAAGAGCCTTCCGGATTCTGAGCTGATGAGAAGTGTTAAGATCCCTCCTGTGAAATAAATTTTTTCACCACCGTTTTTTTTTTTTTTTCTTGACTTTTTCTATCTCATAGATTGGAAGTTCCACCTATTAGAATTGGTGGAAAATCAGTCTTTCTCCTTCTGGTCAGTTATGCAAGCAAAACAAAAACATATCTCAGTAAGTTAGATCAGAACATACTCGTGACTTCTCTTTAGAATTCCTGAAAAAAACCGGTATTGAAACATGAGAGTTACTCACACACTGAAAATTCTGAGTTTTCAATACATTGCAGCAGTAAAGTCAGCTCAAGGCTTTTAAGGAAGTTAAAATTCCTTTGAGGATTTTGGATATTTGTATATAAACACAACCTAAAGAGACTGAATTCACTACTGAACTTCTCATGCATGTAAAATAATGTTCTGACACAGGAAAATGCCTGTGTACAGTAATTGTAACTATTGGATTCACTTGTTATGGCCTTTCAAAAGGCTTTCAGTGCTCTCATATCTGCTAACATCACAGGAGAGGAGCACTGCAGCTTAATTAACTTGTTGACAATGCAGAACCAATGAGAAACTAACATTCTACCTATTCCCATAGATCATGCATGTTGAACAGCTCTAACGTTCAGATATCAGCCACAAAAAAGTTGTTTTTCCAGTCACCAACATCCATATTTTTATTTCAACAGCCATAACACTCTAATGGCTAAATGGGTTTGCATTCCCACAGTGTCTGGGAAATGATTTTGCTAATCTCAGTTCACAAATTCATTACCAAACTGAATTTCCTCATCCTTTCCAGTGCCTAGCCAGAATATCAAGTTTCAGGCACTTCGCACTATCCCTTATTTATGTAATTCTTCATTAAACCTGCATTTTACAGGTTTAATAAACCTATTTTTTACAACCTGGGCATATTAAGCAACAAGGTCCTGGATAACTGGAAAAAATTCAGCAGCAGCTCGAGAGGTACCACAGATTCAGGCTGGAAGTGTAAAATAATTTACAGAGCAGCCATGTCCACCGTGCTGGCAGCGGGGCCACTTGATGTTGATGCAACTCACGTGGCCGCTGCTTCGTGCTTCCCATTTCACACAGGAAGGTGTGCTACATTCCTTCCCATCTCACCTTGGCCCAGGAATTAATTCCTGAGGAATAACTGTTTTATCAAATTCCCGCAGCAAGACGACTGGCACAACAGCTAAATAATCTGCATATATGAAGCGCTGCAGAGGTTTGAAACACTGTGAAGACAATTAATTCACTAAACCTTCAGCATCCTTTCCAAGGCAGGCAGGTGGGAATGCTCTGCAAGCACGGTCACATGGCAGCCAAAGGAGTGCACCAGGTACCAGGAAACAGGAACAAACTCCTCTCAGAGGACAAGGGGCAAGAGCACAGTTAGCACAAGAGGTAAATGGAAAATTGCTTTTAGGCATCGGGGGGAAAAACAGCTCTTACAGAAAGGGTGGTCACACCGTGGAACAGTTGCTTTGCGATGGAATCTTCATCCTTGGAGCTATTCAAGAAATAGGGAAAGGCCCCAGCAACCTCAACTGACTTCTAAGTTGCATTTACAATGAAGAAAGCTCTGCTGTGGCTGGCTGGGACCAGTCAACTTCCCCTCCCAGCCTAATATATTCCATGATTTGATCTCCCTTTCCACCCCATGTTCAGGATTCCACAATTTGGGAAAAGAAAAGGGAAAGTCTCAACTGTGGAAAGGGAAGGCACATTTTCTGCCACGGAAGGCAGGGCAGCAGACGCTGAACAAGGCAGAAGCAGCTTCAGCAGCACACCCAAAATTCTTTTTCCTTTTTAATGCTTGCTCTATCCTCTACCTCCTTAGAAAAAGACAGCATGCACTAAAACCATAAACTTTATCACTCAAATTTCATCTCCTCAAACAGTATTTTTCTGGAAAGGCCTACCACATGCTCAGTTTTCCATGGAATTTTGAAGAGCAACAACCTCCCTGCAAACTGAAGAATGTCTACAGCTGGAGGTATGCTGGATCCAGGAAGCCTTTTGTATTCTACCCTAAATCTATCACAGTGGATATAGCATTTTAAAGAATTCCAAACTTCTGAAAATATACTTTTGCCAATTAAATGTCTGGCCTGTGTAACAGCTATTATCTGAAGACTTCTGCTTTTTTTTTTTGCTCCTTCAAAATCTATGTTTGATATATTCTTTCTAAAAACGACAAATTATCTACCAAAATAAGAAGAGTTTTCAAGTGTCCTAAAGAACAATCTAATTTCAATTTTACTGTGCAGTAAAATTAACAATTCCAATCAAGCCTTTTCCCTACAGTTCACAAGAAAGTTAGAATTACATTTAAACTGTAAAAATAGTTTTCATCTTATCAACTAATTTTTTTAAACTAAGTAACAAACTTTTCTATCACATCAGTGTCTACTTAAGTCTCACAAAGAAGGAGAATTCCTAAATATTTAAAAATTGATAAAAATATAGGACTTTGTTTCATCCTTCCCAGCTTCTAAAAGAAACAGCACGATTAACTTCAAGACACTTCATTTCTAGGTTGTTTCATTTTGGTTCTAGCAGTATTTCATGAGTTAGTGGTGTGCTTGCTCAAATGTAACTTCAAGAAAATTAAATCAAATACAGTAATGCAAACTGATAAGCTGCAGAGTGAAAAGAAAACGTTCATAAATTTTCACTTGCACACAGAGATGGTATTCAGAAAGTTATTGCCACTTCTAATTATCACAAGCAAACAGCTGGCACATAAAATTGTTAGTGACCAAAAGTATACACAGTTCTGTTATTTAAATTTATTTCAGACTGGAATAGGGCTCTTGGAATGAAGAAAACCTATAACTAATTGATTTATACACTCTAATTTGTTTATTTTAGTTAGAACATAAACATTTCATACATTCCTGAAAGACCTGGCAAGGAAATTAACTGAGAAATGATGATGTTTCTTGCTTGAGTATTTTATCATTGTTTATTATATTACTGCTTTTTTTTCCCCAACTGGATATATGAAATATGCAAAAGTTCCTGTTATTATAATACAGATACATAAACAGAGGAATTTGGCTTCTCCCTGACTCCATTGCAAAGGAAAATAAAACAGAATTTCACCTATTGTCAGAGTTAGGCACAGTTGTATTTTTTCAAAACTAGACTTACTGCAGACCATATATGTGGGAATTCAGGTCAAATCTCATTCTGCCCAACCACTTTTCTTTCTGCCACACAGACTCCCTTTATTTCCTCCTGCCATTTCCCAGGCTTTCTTGACACTTGGAGCAGCACCACTGAGGAGCTGAGAGGGATTATCCCAACCTACAACTGTGCTCCATCACAGAAATGGGCATTACTCTAAGAACCACTTAATGAGTAATTACTAGTAATTAACAGTATATAGTCTGCAAATTGAAATCATTATTTCCTAACATTTTAATTTGAATTAAAAAAAAAAAATTAGGTTCCTTAGTACCAAGAGGGCTCATTTTGAATAAATACCACTATCTTTAGTCTTATTTTACTTCATTTTTATTTCATTTTTATTTGCTGGTACTTGGGAAAAATCCCAACATTTTGAAGCTTATAAAGCAAAAGGTAATGGTATGCCAACATCATTCACCCTAGCAACCCTACTGCAAGGCTGATCTCACTGTCTGTCTAAAGGTTGGAGAGCAAATAAAGATTTTAAACTGCAATCCAACTGTAAATATGTCTTTCTCAGTGCAGCCTGACATTAAGTTTTGATCTTTGTGTGTATGTGCATGAACATTCATATAGAACTCAGAGGTAAAAGCACTAAAAACTGCACTGGGGAGATTCAGTAAGCCTAGAGAGAATCACATAAATCTTTCTTTATCGTCTTTAAGTTCAGAAGTCAGACAAAACTGGAAACAGCCACATTCAATTTTTGCATAATCCTTATTTCGTATTAAGAGTAAAATTAGAGTCTAGTCATTAATCTGGATCTCCCAAGAACATTCCAAGCCTAAACATAGAAACAAAACCAGGCTGAGGGAATGACCTGAAGTTGTGTCAGGGGAGGTTTAAGGTGAATATTAAAAAAAAGTTCTTGCCCCAGAGAGTAGCTGGGCACTGAACAGGCTCCCTGGGGCAGTGGTCACAACATCAGCCTGACAGATCTTAAGGAATGTTTGGACAACGCTCTCAGGTACATGGTAGGAATGTTGGGGTATCCTGCAAAGGGCCAAGAGTGGCACTCAATGATCCTTGTAGATCCCTTCCAATTCCAGATATTCCATGATTCTGTGCAGCCCCTGGGATGAATGGCTTCAGTGAGTTCCCGTAGCCCTTTTTGGGGCACTGTGACTGAACACAAAATCTGTGGTGCACTGCACCTACTCCACAGGCCAGAACAGACAACCCAACTCCCTTGTTCAGCTTCCTTATGCCACAGATCCTTCCTTTCAGCCAGGTACACAAACACTGAATTCTGCACCTTGTTACTAACAACAGGGAAGGTTGGTGGTGGTGTGTGTAACGCCAGATGTTGCTAGCAAAAGAACAATGCTGATAAGCTCAATAGGGAGTGAAAAATCTTTATCTTCAAGTAAAACACAATCCTGAATACTTGAAATTGGTTCAGAAGCTTCACTTGAAACTGTAGGTAATGGTCTGATTTTCCTTTAAGGAGGCTGACCCAAGCAATATGCCCAATGTATCACAGAACAATGCTAAATTATTTTAAAGAATAAATGAATCAATTAACTGGCAAAAGAATGGATTAGGACTGGTTAGTATCACTTAATGCTCAATTGTTTAATGATTTTAATAAAACATATTACAACTGTGCTTAAACTTTTTAAATCTAGAGGTTTTTGATTTCCCAAAAGTAGAAAAAGACCAAGCACACTTCTGCCTTAAGAAATGTTTTTCTTTTTTTTCTTAGGCAGACCACAACCCAAGCAAACACCCAGACCCAGCCTTGAGTGCCCTCAGCTTAAAGAGATCAAAGGCACACCCTGAATCCTTCTGGTGCCATGACAAACCCAATTCAGACCTCCCCAAGGAGCAAAGTGAGGCACTTGAAGCCCCCAGTCTCCAACAACACCTTTTACACATTGCAGCTTCACTCTGGTGATTCTGAGCAGACATGCCCCCTAACCACGACCTCTTCCAAAACTTCAGAGCCCTTACAGAAACTCAGACTGATTTTTCCTTCAGCACTGGGCTCTCAGCATCTATCTACCTGCGACCCTTCTTGACTTGCACACTGAGTTTGGTTCTCTCTCCCAGCACGTGTAGGGACCCACCCGCTTTCTGATGGGCATGCATTTCAAATGCTGGCATGAAGAGCATGTTGGGAGCTGCTGGCTGAGAGGAGCTTGGAAGAGCTGGAGGAAGGGAGCTGAGTTTGTGCATGACTTTTCCACACACTTTTGTAAGAATTTTATGCTAGTCCAGACAGTTGGGAAATCCCAGATGACAGATGATCCATTTTTATTACCCTTACATTTCCACTGTGGATATAACTCATACTGGACTTGCTGCAAAAAGCACCATGCTCAAAGCCAAAGAAGATGTAGCACATTTCAAAACAGACTTTTTCACATCTCTATGGTTATTCTAGGAGGAGTTAATGTAAAAAGTAGCCAGGATGACATCTGCATTAACATATACATGCAGCACCTATGGGTTTACTCGTTAATTAAAGCAAGAGCCTTTATGTCATTTGTACAGCGTGAGGCAAAGAACATTTTTCCTGTCTGTATAAGCTTTGGTACACCAGTTTCCTCCCTAAAGAGCACATAATAGCTACATTTAAGTAAATCAGGTCAACATGTCCTCCTTTATTTTATGTTAAGGTAAACTAGCCTTCCTGTCCCACTGCAGCCTAATTTTTCTTTATAGCTATTTAAAACCTATTATAGGTTAACATTAACAGTCAGACTGCTTCCTGCACTGTCTGATTTTGCTAGATGATAAACGTAATAGCACTTAGTGACAGACAGCAACCGAGAAGCTGGGGGAAGGGGGAATTTCACCTCCAACAGCAGCCTACGACATTCATAGCAGTTTAATAACGGCATCAATAAAAAGGCAGATCTACTGTAAAATGCCTGCAGTGGCAATTACTCTGGTTTGTTTACTTTGGCTGCAGCCACCAGAGAGCAAGGACCCATTCTGCTTACCATGCACCACCTCTTCTCTTCCAGTCAGTCCTAGCCCACAGCTGGACAGGGAGCAGTGTAACCCGGGGTGGGGATCTGGCACAGGCCACGTTTCTCCAGCACACAGACGCTCATTCCGCTGCTGGGGAAGGGCGCATCGGCATTTAATGGTCCGCACACAAACTGTAACCTTGGAGAAGACATTACCTCACAAGAAAAAAAATCTTGCACTGTATTCATTTTTCAAGATTGAATTAAGCCTGTTTTGGTTAAATGCGAATATCAGTAGTTTCAAAGCCCAAATCTGATGCATATGTCTCTCTATACTGCCTCAGAGGTTCAATCAGGGGATGTTTAAAAGCTTTCTGCTGGTAGCAGGCAGCAAAAGAGGCACTCAAAAGGCAAGAGGAATGATTTGTCAAGAGGTTTATGATTCCCAAAGCTGGTGTACAGGAGCAGTTTTGTTCTCAGGATTGATGTGGCTTCTAGAGACAGCAACTCTGCATTTATGCTCTGAGGCTGCTTTGGAAATACCTTCATTGGCCAAAAGCCATACTTATAGCATAAAAAACCATGTAAGCTACTTCTGCAACACTAAATTTCCAAGGGCATTCACCTGAGCCTTATCTTTCCAGGAAAAAAAAACATTTAAAAAAAAAAAAAAAAAAAAAGGGAAAGAAAAAAGTTTGTGTTTACAATGATAACAGAAAAACTGGGTGTCCTCTTAAAATGATACTAACGGTGCTAAAATGATTCTAAGCTGGTTGTGGGCCTTCCTGTACTCAGGTCTACTTGGTACAGAGTAAAAGGCATGGAATAAAGAGAAGAAGTTTCTGTAAGAAATTATGGACTCTGGGATTTTTCTCTGGCTGACAGTTTCCATATGGTCATGGGAAACCAGGAGTATTTTAAAGAGATGCCTACGTGCCTCCTTGTACAGATTTAGCAGCTTTGGTGGTGCACATAAGGAGGTGTAACAAAAGATGTTGGTATCTCCTTGCAAAGGAAACCAGACAGGTATCAATCTGTACTCTCTGTACTGTAGTGAGCAGCACAAAGCAACCAGTCCTTTCATTTGATCAGCTTCCTCCTAGAGTTGCACTCAATTATTCTGGTGGGTCCCTTTCAACTTGGGATATTCCATTGCATGATAATGCAAACAGCTATGAGTATTGACTTTCCTCCATGCAAAAATAAAGTGTCTTGCATTTGTCCCAAAGTCTCCAGAAATATCTGTAGCAAAATAAATCCTCATCACAGTTCCATATATCTGCTTATCTTTTCAGCACATCATGACTGGTTTTTTTCATCCCAAAGTAAGAGACCTCAAGATGGACCCATGAGATGGGACAGGAGGAAGCTGGGCAGCCCTTCAAAGAGGGAGATGCTAAGCTGTACATCCAGGAGAGCTCCTCTGAGCACAGAGCAGCCACACAGCACATCTGACCATGACACTTCTAGTTCAGCTGTGTCCTATGACATGGGAAAAGAACAAAACAGTGGCAGGAAAGGAGGAAGAAGTCAACTGTGAGAGTTTTGTTCTCAACACAAAAATCAAAATGAAGGATTTATCAAGGAGCACCAACAGCCATGAAAATTTGTGTAAGCAGCAAAGACAGCAAAACATAAGCCCCTTCTGTTTCCCTTCCTCAATGCACACTCAGCTTCAGGATACAGTGGAATCCCAGGAAGCTGCAAATGCTCAGGAGTGCAGTGGTCTCCTGACTCTCTGATAACACCTTGGAAAAACATACTGTTTAATACAAATTAGACAAAACCTAGGAATCTGGTCTAAATCAAGGTCTAGGCAAGTCCCCAGCCAACATAAAAAAATGGAGAGGCACAAAAATGCTGTAAAAGCACCTCTCTACGCTGCCTCTCTTGAACTCAGCAAGAACTAAGCCCCAAACCTCACAGCTGGAGGGGAATGCGGCTGGCTGGGAAAGGAAAACTAAGTCTCATTGCAAACCAGCCCTCTGAGGCTGGGTCCCAGCTGAGGCAACACCTGCAGCACATGTGCAGGTGGCACGAAGAGAAGCTCTGTGCCACAGCCAGCAGGACAGTGCCAGCCAAAGGGCTGGCTGGGGACAGCCACAGATGGTTTCACTGCCCAGGGCCAGGCAGCCAGCCCTGGCCAAGGGGAAACCTGGATGCAGGACAAGGCATAGAGGGGGAAAATGTTTCTACTCCTTCTCAAAACAAGTTGCTGTTTTCATTTCAAAGTTTCAGGTTCTTTGGATCTGATTAAATTTGAAGAAGGAAATGAGGAGTAAGCAAAATTCTTGGACAACGGGCTGGTTTTTTCAGCAAGCTGGGACTGCAAGCAGTGTGTAAAAGGCAGTGTCAGGTGCTAAAGCAAACCTCCGTGTCCTTTAACAGCAACAAGAAAAGTGTGAACAAGAGAGAGGATATACCTGTTTTAGGAATATAATTGTTTTATAGGGAACACACCAACCCCAGTGTTCTTCTAATCGTATTTTAAAACTCAGCACTTGTAAATTCCTTCAGTCTAGGAAATCAGAGATTCCATCTGATAGCATAAATATTGGTTCCACACCATTTTTGGGTTTTTTGTAATTCTTAATGTTTATATAAATATCACTTACTGAACACTGGACCTGTGAAGAATTAAGGAAATATGCCCTTAACTACCCTGTGTAGGTCATCTGCAACAAATCTCATGGCAGAGCAGAGGAGCTTCTGGAAGCTCCTTGTTTACCAACACCTCCAAAACTTAGTAGTAATTTTCCAGAGACTCCACATGGAGAGGCCAAACAACTGTTACTGGTCCTAAAATGAAAAGGACAACTACTCCATGGATCTAAAGAGAGGATGCTGTCTTTCCTACCAAGTCTGCTGAAAATACAGAACAGTAAATAATGCAGATTTCTAATTTACACCTCTTAAAACACAGTCTAAAACTAGGAAAGACTCCTATAACAAAAAATCCTCCACTGAGCGCTCAAGAAAGAAATTCTTACATCTTCTTCTAGACCACACATAAACCAGGTGGAATCAGTTCCGAAGTCAGATATTAAGAGCTGTGAGTGAGATTTTCTTTCACAGTTGCATTATTGAAGCCATGTAAACTCCTGGAATCCATATAACCTCCTAACTATAAGCTGCAGAGTTTAAATTTTTCACTGTGTCGAGAAATACGTGATCCAGTTTCTTTTGAATCTCCTGCCTGTCAACTTCTTTTGATCTTGTCAAAGGCTGTCTGGGGAAAACACTGTCAATGGAATTTTTATGAAACCTACATAAGAACCTGAGGAGACTGCTTCACCGCTTGGATGTTAGGGGAACTTCAGAAAAAAAATGCAAAATTTTCAGGCTATTTAACTGATTCAGAGCTTTGTTTCAGCTGGCAATAGTTCAAGAATATTATTTTCTAGTGTCTTTTGGTAGCCCACATTAAAAAAAAATGTTCAAACAGTTACCCTTTTTCTTTAACCCTGCATTATTATTAAAGAAAGTGACATTCAAAGTCAGCATTCATAAAGAGCCTGAGAAGAGGCTAGATGTTGTATGCAAATTCGCTCTTTCCATTCAGCTGATTTTATTTACTATCTTTCTATGTCTCTAGTTGTTTATATAATCTCCATTACTGCAGCCACTTCCCAACCTTAGTGAAAGTCAGTAATTTTTCCACCTTCACTTTGTGGGAAATCATGGAGGCAAAAAAACTACATTGTTTAGTCCAATTCAAGAAGAAACACAGAAATTTCAAAATAAATTCTGAATGTTGGCCAGCTCTAATTTTTATTTAACACATTCCAGTGGCCTCCTTCCCTCTCCTGGTGAGAGAGCCACCCCCATCACAGGTGGGAAGCTTAATGAAATTCCTTGCACTGTTGAAAGACCACATCAAATTTTACCTCTTATATACTCACTCCTTTATTACTTAGGCTTCATTCCCTGCTAGATTTTGGGTAACTATATAAAGAACAGATGAATGCTTCTTCTTCTTTCAACAAGTTTTTTTTTAACCCCTCAAAAAGCTGAGGAGAACCTGCAATATTCTGTAACAAATGCCTGATGTTCTTTTTACACAGCACCTTTCAGACATGACTGAGCAGTACCTGTTAGTTCTGTACTGCATATCCATTTGTTACAAATCACCCAAAAATAAAGAGAAATTTAAATGGGAAGTATGTCTAGCTTTGGTGAAAATAACTTGGATTTTACCTGGTATGAGAGACACAGGCAAAAGCTAACACCAATGTATTACAGTATTTAGTAGTTGAGCAGTTTATTAATATATTCCTTTAAAAGTTGCAGGAATCTTTGCTACAATTCATCTCAAGCAATTGTCTCAGGGCACAAATATTAACAAGTAACGATTTGAAGGCAACAAAAAGCAATATGCAACATCACATAAAAAAGGACATTTTGTGGCCACTATTAAAGAAGTGAACCACCTCATTTTCTGACTAAAAAGTTTTTTAAATTCTTCCACACGACTTTTTGGTTTCTCCAGACCCAGTTGCCTAAGCAGTTTCATCTTTCTCAAGCTGCAAACCCATCTAGAAGGGGCCTCACCAGCCAGCAGGAAAAGAGAAACTATGGCAATGGCTGGGCCAGCAGCTATGGGAATGATGTCGCTTCCCAGATTTTCCACTGGAAAGTGATGGTTTCTCTATTGCAGTGAAAAAAGGACACTCTAATGGTTCCAAGCAAAACAGGGCTCAGCTCAACTACAGCACTCAGGTTTTGCTTAGAGGATCTATTAAAAAAGCAGTGAAACATCAACCCAGCTGTATGTAATGTGCTGTTGTTAAGAGATACTTAAAAAAAACAGGCAGAATGCACTTCAAAGTGCTTCTTAGATGAAAAATTACCTCATTTTGGAGCAAGCTTTAGATACTACAATGATGAATTTCATAACCCATCATTTACTAGTCAAAACAAGAATTCATTATCAAGATTCCTGCACAATTACCTTGGTTTACAGAATTCAAGACCCTTTCTGCTTCTGTGCACCATCACTGACATTATCCAGATAAGAAAAAACATGTTCCAAACTCCCCAGTGACTGGTTTTTCATGTGAACCATAAATAGAGAAAATTAAAAGGAAAGAAAACAATAGAAGATTACATAAATATGGAGAAACCTGCAGGAAAACGGGGGCATTATCTATTGTTTTGACTATGAAATCCACGAAATAATACACATTGCATAGAAACACAGAAAGAGACATTAAACAAAAAGAAAGAAAAATTTAAAAAAGCACAGCCCAGTGTTGGTTCTCTTTTTCCAAAGAAAGCATTGCTTCTTGAAAGCTGTGAGCGATATGTGATTTCTCATCCATTTAGAGGGCGAGCTTTGAATTTTTATGTTAGACACTTAATTTGATTTCTGTAACTTTTCCTTAAGTTTAACACACACAGAAAAAAAAGTTAGTTCCCCAAAACAATGATTTCAAACAAGTTTCCAACCACTCAATACACTCCAAAAGTACAGACATGGTCAGACTTCCATTTCTTTAGAGTTCACAATCAGAAGAAGCATACACCGAAATCTGTCAAAGTTTCATCTGAGTCAAAGCACAACTGCAGCAGATATCACATATTTAAAGATAGATCAAAGCCACCTACAATAGAAAGCTACCGAAAAAAAAAAAAAAAACCAAAAAAAAAGACAAACCTGGCCAAAAAAGCCAGAAACAACAACAATATGGGAAAAAGAAAATACTGAAAAACAAAAATATTCCCCAAGCAAATGAAGTGATACTCAGGAGTTTTCACACAAAGGGTTAAAATTATTGTTTCCAATTTGTGGAATTAAATCAGATGCAAAGACTACTAAAAACCAAGAGATTCTGTAACATATTTTAAAAGGCTCTGAATTACACTAGAAGCAACAACATGCTTTGAAATAACTTCAATGTTCTTTTGTAGACTAAAAAACCACAGTTTGTGGATAATGACAATTAGGCTTTACAAGGAATGACTGATTTTTAGTCGACATCTGTGTCCCTTCCTAAACCTACCACAG